>BTPG01000006.1:167797861-168132861 GCA_036245525.1 Semisulcospira habei | reverse complement strand
TCGTATATTGTGACTCATTGCACATGACATGACGATTCTTTTTTCCCCCCATTGAACACAACGTTATCATGCAATTACTAGCTCGAAACAAATTATCGGGCCGGCGTCTGCCGCAGTCGACCCGGTGCGAGGGCCGACTGCGTCCGACGTCCACCCGATGACTTTTGCTGGCTGGGCCACTCTGTCTTTTATACAAATGGATCTCTCATGTGTGGCACTTACCGATACTGACGCAGTTTGGGATGGGGAAACATGGCGCCCGGATGCACTGGACTTGCTGCATGACACAGTACTGGCCTGCACCACACCTCTGTAACACGAGATGCACACCACTTTATGACCAGTTTAGTACAAACGGAACACGTCTTGCACTTCACTGCAGTACCATAGCATTTGTCCTCTTTTTTTTATCATGTGTCGTATATTTCTTTGTTTTTAGTTTATTAGTGCAGCAGAAAGTGTTATGGGCAGCCTCTTTTTTCTTCTTCTTCTTTATTTTTTTCAAAAAAAAAAAAGGGGTCGTAAAAGACAGGTGTTCTTTCAGGAGAAATCTAGAAGGGTAAAATTGTCATCTGTCATTAATGAACATCCTCAGTCGTACTGTTAACCCATTTAGCCCCAACGCCCAACAGCAGGAGATGGATGGACCATGCCTTGAATTATCATGGCCCATCCATCTCCTGCATCTGGCACATAATCGTTGACAACGCCAAGAGTTAAGAAATGTGGCAGTAATTGAATCATCGAGTCACGATCAACTCATGTTTTGTCTGAAAATATCTCAGGCTATTCTGATACCATCCTTGAACTATAAAATGGTCAACCTATCTGCTAAACCGTAAAACTCAGTTCTTCCTTAGGTCTCAAAGTGTTAACGCCTTCACTGACGAGAAAAAAAACTGAACACAAACCAGCTGCAAGAGGCATAGAGCCTCATGAACCCCGCAACTACTGGGGCTCATGCGGATCTAAGCCTCTTGCTGACACCGCTTTGTAGCCACGGTCCTTGGGAGGCTTTGCCTTTTGAGTGTTCAGTAAAGATGGTTTGAAAAACAATCTGTGTTCACCGGTAGGGAAGGGGTTAAGGTCTGCATACCGTGTTGGCACAGGTGTTTTCAGGCTCCGGGTCCTGGCACAAGGTGCCGCAGCCCGAGAGGTCCTCGCAGCATTTCTGGAAGTTGGGACAGTCGCCATCCGCTCTGCAATCTTTCTGGCACCGCCTTCGGGACTAGTAGAGGCTCCAGCTGAACTTGGGCCTGGGGCACACACCGTCCCCTGCACAGCGAAATCGAACTGGGAGTTGCTTCTACATCAGAACCAAGCTTCAGCCTTCCTTTCTGTCTACCGACTAACCTCAGCATAGTAAACGTATGATGCCAGACTGTGTTTCTGCAATCTTCGTTAATTCAAGACCAGAAACCCTAAATGTCCCAGGAACGTGGATTCAAAGTGGTGTCAGCAAGAGGCATAGATCCTCATGAGCCCCCGCGAATGCGGGGGCTCATGAGGATCTATACCTCTTGCAGTTGGTTGGTGTTCAAACTTTCTAGGCACGGAACAGGTTAGTCTGCCCTGTGAAAAGTGAGATTTCCAGTAAAAATGAAACTCAGACCAAAAAGGTGACTGCCAAGCGTGTAAAATGTAGAGAACACTGGAGAAAAAAAACCCGCACTTAGAAACGACAGTTACAACATACTTTATTAATATTTCGAAATATTAATAAATTGTGCTGTAACAGTCGTTTCTAAGAGCGGTTCTTTTCGATGTAATACAAAATGGTCTTGCTGTGCTGTCACTAGGCCTCCCAGAGTAATAATGTGCATGCTGTTCTGTCTAGACATTTTATCTGTTTAGACTGATTGTTTTACCATCTGAAAGACACGATTACATAAACACGTATTTAATATGAATGCGTAGGGGGCTCTGGATAGAGGTAGCACCTTTGCTGTTCGGCAGCTGCGTCCTACATAGGACGGACGGGCATCACTGGTCCTCATCCATCTCCTTAATCTCTCACGTGCTGGCTCCAAGCGCCACACCCTGGCAAACCACCTCAGCTGGTGGGCTAAACCACGTGAGGGGGTGGTGTTCACATTGCACCACTAGGCGGATGAGCTGTTTCTGACAGCCAACGGCTAGAGGACGGAGGAGATCAGGTTGGATCCAACGGCCAAATGTGGGGGAGTAAACCTTTCAAATCAGGAGTGGAGCCCCGAAGGCAGACAGCTGCCTGTATTCACGCACTGTTCTGGCAGCTCCTGCAGCCAAACTGGTGCCAAACGTACTGCTTTGCATTCCTTTGGATACATCAGTGAGGCCGAGAGGGGGATCTTGACGACTGGGCACCCCAGGATCTCCATACACTTCGCCCAGGCTTGCGCCCTGGAGAGGTCACTCCAGTGACTGACCCAGCAAGCGCATATACCCATTGTCTTCCGAGACAGGATGCCAAACAAACATAATATGAATGCGTAGAAATAAAAGAAAATTTTGTCGTTCTTGATAATGTCAAAACTGTTCCCCTTGTTAAACCTCTTTGTACCAGAAGCCACCAGTACTGTTTACAGTATCGGTGGCTGCAGGCACAAGATGGCGGGGGAGGGGGGGGGGTTGTAAAATTTGAAATGGACACTCACTCTGAATGGGGACACAAGAGGCTTGTGGCGGACACGGGGCACGGATACACTGCACTTGTTGTTCTACGCATTGCGTCCCTGCGCCGCATCGCTAAAATAAAACAAACATACACTCTTGCCAGTCACTGACACGTTGGCAAACACAAGTTATCATTTATTTTACAATCATCAGGTTTTGTCTGTCAGTGTCGCTCAAGGAGAAACAGGCTGGTTCGACCTTGTCCGGTATTTCATGACATCTGTTACATCTCACGTCGTGAGTTTATATCGTGAAAATAAGGACAACTTGCGACCTAAGTAACGGGCACATACAGGGATATTCCGCTACCCATCCATCCATCCATCCGTTCATCCCCCCACCCACCCATCCATCCATCCATCCGGCCATCCATCCATCCATCCGTTCATCCCCCCAATCACCCATCCATCCATCCACCCATCCATCCTTCCATCCATCTATCCACCCACCATTCAAACAATCAACCCACCCGTCCATCCATCCATCCATCCATCCATCCACCCATCTATCCATCCACCCATGCATCCATCCATCACTCACCCACCCACCATCCACCCATCCATCCATCCATCCATCCATCCATCCATCCATCCATCCATCCATCCATCCACATCCACCCATCCATCCATCCATCCAACAATCCACCCAGATATCTATCGACCCATCCATCCACCCACTCATCCATGCATCCATCCACCCACCCATCCATCAATCCATACATCCATCCATACATCCACCCATCCATCCACCCACCCACCCACCCACCTCCCATCCATCAATCCATCCATCCATCCATCCACCCATCCATCCACCTACCCACCCATCCACCCACCCATTCATCCATCCATCCACCCACCCACTCTTCCATCCATCCATCCACCCATCCATCTATCCATCCATCTATCCATGCATCCATCCATTCATTTTTATCGCGCAGAAATAATCACCTTCGCCGCTGCCAGTGATCACGAATTGCCTGTCTGAAACCACCACGCATTGCCCCCCGACATTCGCGTGAAAAACTCGACGTAAATGGCACCAAACATAGGCCTGAAGAACACTGGACGATCAAGAGATATAAATCCTCATGAGCCCCAGCGACAGCGGGGACTCATGAGCTTTTATTTCTCTTGAAACGGGGTAGTGTTCGCCTTGCCCCGGCAGTAATGGTTTTAAATTCCATGGGAAGACCTCATCCTCAGAGAAGAAAAACTAGAAGAATACCGGCCTACCATAGTGGCACAAGCAGAGACGGGCTGGCTAGATAGAGGCTGCTGGCAGGTCGTGGCTCCACATTCGTTCCTGCAACACTTCTGGTCACCTATGCAGTCCGAATCCTGCGAACACGTGTTGGCGCAGATTCCAAACCCTCCAGGCTCCGGCGCTGGACACTGTCCTGGTTTGGCACCACCCCCCAGCTGGCCCGATGACGAAGGGCAGCAGACAGCGTAGACATCGTTGGGCGCGATGTTGCACTCGTATCCCGAAGGACAGGTGATCCTGTTCAAACCGCGCCCACAGAAGGCTTCCACTGCGGTTCCGTTCCGGATGACGTACAAGGGTTGACCCGCGGACCCACACACACTGTCATGTCCTGTTGGGCGCACGTTGTCTGGAGAGAACAATTGCAAGTTAAACTTTTAACTGATGAGAAAGATTGAACACCTGCAAGAGACACATATCCTCATGACCACCAACCCCCCCCCCCCCCCAATTGCGGGGGTTCATGAGGATCTATGCCTCTTGCTGACACTTAGATTCATTCATTGTATCCGTGGTCCTCGGGTGGCTGGGGGTGCTAGACTTTGAATTAACGAAGATTTCAAGAAACGCCATCTACAACTACTGGCCATGAACGGGTGAAGACACTACCAGTTTTGGACAGTCAGCCAGTCAGTCCCACTTTTCGCCTGTCCGTCGGTCGGTCTCTCCGTCAGTGGAGCACCTTCGCAAATGTCCACCCGCCAGTGCGGACGAGGGTCGAATGAAAAGGCAGGCGGGAGTTTTCGAAAATGCAATTAGTCAGTCAGTCGGGTCAGTGACTCCCTCAGTCATCCAGGCACCAAGAACGACCCTTCAGCTATCAAGATGGAGTGTTACTTCACTGGAATAATAGTTATTTCTTCAATCGTGCATAACAATCCCTGAAAACAGGTGTAATATTGAACAGACCTGTGTTAGAATAAAATAATTCCGTAATGTAGACCAAGTCGCCATCGGCTTAACCCTTTGGCTGTCGGCAGCGTGTTTGGTCGAGTTGATTCCTGTAGGAATCATCTCGACCAAACACGCTACCGACAGGTAAAGGGTTAAATACGTTACTCTTATTACATCACGAATACAAACAACGTACTCAAGCACTGGCCGGTGATAATTCCACTTGTTGGGTTGAGGACTTCTTTGCACGCTACCCCAGCCAGAGCAATGCAGGACTGCACACATGCAAAATTATACATATGCACCAGCCGTATGGACATGATATCCAACGTGTACCCCCCAAAAAATACCACGCTGCATAGATCGACAGAGGAACAGAATAGAACCTGTTTTGAGTGATCACCCTTAAAAAAAGATCACATGTCAATAAAGAATATCACTTAACTCATTCTACCCCAACACCGAAATCCTCAAATTTTGCCGTTGTTCTCCGAAGACTGCATTGCAGTGCAGGACACAGATCGACCATCAGTAGCTCGCTTGAGCTTGCCCTTAGCACCACGTGAATGTTCTGTGTTTACGTACAGTGTGTGAGTGAATGCGTGTGATTCACGTGAGCGTGCTTGTTGGGTTCAGTTCGCGGCTACATTCTGCGCATTGAGTTATATTATAAATATGAGAAATGCGCCATATAAATGCTATGCATTATTATAGTTCAAGGGTGATGCCAGAATAGCTTGGCGCCCATAGGCGCCAAGCTATTCTGGCATCACCCTTGAACTATCATGGTCGATCCGTATCTTCCTGTGGTGTGTCTGGGGTAGAATGAGTTAATGTGGCTGTAGCCACTCAAATAGTGGCCGCAAAAATCTGAAGACAACCCAACTGCAAGAGGTATAGATGCGGGGGCTCATGAGGAACTATGCCTCTTGCTGACACCACTGTGAATCCATGTTTCTGAGAAAGCTAGGACATTTTGGTGTTGAATTAACAAAGAATGCAGAAAGCACACTCTGCCTTTACTGGCACTGAACGGGTTAATGGCGGGTAAAGCCTCTGATCTGCAAGATTTCTCTTGAGAGACGGCTTCTGTCTTCTTTTTCAAACAAGGCAAAACAGGTTTTTTTTTTCTGTAATATATTAAATATATTATCAAATCTGCAGTACAAATAAGATTTACTTTGGTTTAAACATAGTTTAATTCCAGGTCAACACACACACACACACACACACACACACACAAACACACACACACACACACACACACTGACCACGGATGCGCAGGTGCTCGGTAGCTCAGGGGATATCTGGGCCGCCACTGCTGCCACCTGAAACAATGAAATTAGACTAGGTTGGCGTCTTCGCCCAGCAACAGTATTGGAGGCGACAACTGGTAACGTGAGATTTTGTACACTTGAAAATACTCATAATAACTCGTAAAATACACCAATTATTTAAACTGAACTAAACTAAAGTTAATTAAACTAATCAAAACTAAAGGTAACTGAACCAAACTAAAGTAAATTAAACTAACGCAACAAAACAAAACAAAACACAAAACAAATGAAAACAAGATGGGATGAACCATAACCCACAAAATCGCGTCTATATGAGAGCTGTCCTCGCTGTCAATGGTCTCTACCTTTTGTCTTTGACCTGATTCTGATGTTGAATATCTCCTATTGAAAAAAGCCTCGCAGATCTGCCAATGCGTCAGTGAGTTCTATGAGGGTCTCAGGACATACGCGTCATTGGTTTGTCAAACGTCATTTGTCATGACCTAAGTTTTAGTTTTTATGTTTTAGGTGATATGAGTTTCACTTTCGATTCATAAGCTTGAGAAAATGGTGACAAAACTGGAACTTCACGGTAAAATTTTAGTCTTGCTATAATTTGTGTAAAAGCAGGTTGACATTACCTAGCTACATGATATACTTAGTACACGGGTCACCTGCATGCTCTTCTGAAAGCGTATCGATGTGTGTGTGCGTGTTAGTGCGTGCGCCCGCGCGCTCCAAGCCATCTCCAAGAGACATAGATCCTCATGCGCCTGGAGGGCACATGAGGATCTATTCCTCCTGGAGATGCGCGCATGTTTGTGAGAGAGAGAGCGCGCGAGAGAGAGAGAGAGAGAGAGAGAGAGAGAGAGAGAGAGAGAGAGAGAGAGAGAGAGAGAGAGAGCCGCGCGCACAAGAGAGAATGACGTCATATTTAGAGTATTATGTCAGTGTCTGCGTGGTGACGGAGTTGCCTTTTTTACGTCACCGCCACTGTCTGACTTTCTCTAGAAGTCAAGGTTTTTTAGTGTTTTAATTCTTTTCTAAAAAGAATTAATTTTTACTAAAGAAGTTGAAAGGATACAAAGCTGGCAAACGAACTCATCCAATGTCTTTCTCCAAACTAGCTATATGCAAAAGTTCAAGTCAATATGATAAAAATTACGGACTCTAATCTGGGTCAACCACTTCCTATAAACGGTTGTTTATGTCTTCAATGAGACATTTAATTACAATTAAAATATGCTCGGAGGCTCTCTTAGCCACCCACTTAAGTCATTCTACCCCAACAACGAAAACCTCAAATTTTGCCGTTGTCCTCTAAAGACTGCATTGCAGTGCATGACACAGATCGACCATGATAGTTCAAGGGTGATGCCAGAATAGCTTGGCGCCCACAGGCGCCAAGCTATTCTGGCATCACCCTTGAACTATTATGGTCGATCCTTATCTTGCTGTGGTGTGTCTGGGGTAGAATGAGTTAAGAAAGTATTTTGCCAAGTTTCAAGCTATGTGTACAGAAATATCGGAGATTCTCTTGTTTACATACATATGCACACACATATATACGCACATACGCACATACGGCGCTTCGCGCCAAGTGTACGTTCAGCAGCAAAGTTAGCGTAACTAGACATGACGTAATTTTTATCTTGTTACTTCAGTTGTTAGAGGTTTAGCCTGCCCGCATTTTGACATCATGGACATGCTATTAAATTCGCCCCGCCGCGACCCGTCCTAAAAAGTCCCTTCTATAAATAGAAGGGACTTAACAAGCTGTCACATTGTTAAACATTCTTGTAGCATTTTGCAGTATTTATAACTGGGGGGGGGGGGCGAGTGGGGGGGGGGGCGGAGGGGGGCGGGGGGGGGGCGGAGCGGAGGGGGGGGGGGCGGGGGGGGGGGGGGGGAGTTGGAGGGGGCGAGTGACAATGATCATGACATTCCGACATGTGAATGATAGTTGACACGACCTTTCAGATGTACAGGGTCTAGAATGTTTCAGTCTGGTTAGCGAGATCTCGCCTGGTTTGACACCTTCAAAGGTCACGCTACGAAGACCAAACACACAATAACAACTTTCCACATGAGCTACTCGGGTTTTTGGACCAGCTCTGGCCTAAGGTTGACTTCTGCCTAAAAATCTTTTGCTCGTCGTTAGTCGCACGCACTACAGCAGGAGATGGATCGAACATGCTAATTTAAGGGTAGTGCCAGATTAGCTTGGCGTCTGACGGTGCCAAGCTATTTTGGCACCACCCTTGGACTATCATGCTCGATCCATGTCTTGCTGTGGTGTGTCGGGGCTGAATGTGTTAATTAATGTTTCCGAACACTATTTCCTTTAGGACAATTTTACTTAACTCATTCTACCCCAACACCAAAATCCTTAAATTTTGCCCCTCTCCTCTCAAGACTGCATTGCAGTGCAGGACACAGATCGACCATGATAGTTCAAGGGTGATGCCAGAATAGCTTGGCGCCCGTAGGCGCCAAGCTATTCTGGCATCACCCTTGAACTATCATGGTGGATCCTTATCCTGCTGTGGTGTGTCTGGGGTAGAATGAGTTAATAGAAAATATGTTTATCGGGAAAAGATGCGTACTGGTGCGTGTTTTTTCTCAGTGTGTGAGCACTCACGTGTGAACGATTGACTCAAGAGACAGACAGACAGACAGACACAGAGAAACAGAGAGAGAGAGAGAGAGAGAGAGAGAGAGAGAGAGAGAGAGAGAGAGAGAGAGAGAGACAGAGAGAGAGAGACAGACAGACAGACAGAGACAGAGAGAGAGACAGAGAGAAAGAGAGAGACTGTGGGTGGTTCATGCTGTTACGTGCGTCATATTATGCCCCCCAGGTGTTCGAGATTGAAAAAAAATATTATTTTGAAAGGAAACAAATCAAGCAGTACAACAACAACAACAAAATAAAAATAAAATAAAATAAAATAGGCAACAAAAAGGAGGAGAGCGCGCAGGAAACAACAAGACAAACATATATTTGCCTTTAGAAAGAAAAACAAAAGATAGTGGTGGAAAACCCTTTAAAATAGAAACAAGGAACGACGTTTCGGATCAAAGATCCTTCTTCATGTGACATGGAAACAAACGTAGAACACAAAAGAACACGAAAGAAAGAAAAGACGTCATCCTGTATAGTGAGAATTTAGAATGACGTATAAAAAAAATTAAAAAAAGAAGAATGACAGTTTTACTATATATTTGCCTCTTTTGTTCTGAATTCTGGAATGAGAATGTTTCAAAATATGAAAGGGAAACCGCAACTAGAGTAATGTTAATCCGGGCAAAGCAGTGCACGAAGCGTTAAAAAATACCCAACAAAAAAAAAAGATCTCCGCTAAGAAGGGAAAAGTACGACACGGCACTGCGTTTTATTGGTTCTGTATAATCGCGTTTATTTATTTGTTAGATTTTCTTTCGAGACTTTTGTTCGAAATGGTGTCACATTAGCATTGGCGTAAAACTGTCAACCCAATTCAACGCGTGATTTAACACAAGGTGCGGTGCGCGCAATCTGTAAACACTTTTAAAATAAACAAGTCGAACTTGTACTAGGTCAAGGAAGGGTACCCCATAACGCAAAGTTCATCAGGCCGAAGTCGGCCGCAGTTTTCCCGCGCACTACAGTGCGCGGACTGCGGCCGACCTAGGACGATAGCCTTTTGCGTGCTGGGACATTTTAATTTTCGTGAATGAGATGGCTTCCTGATGAGCAAAAGTTGTCAGGTCGACGTCCGCGGTCGTTGGCGCGCACTGCGTGATGGCCCGAGGACTTTTTGCTTATTGTTTGGCAAAAAAAAAGGACGACGGCCGACGTCGGCCCGATGACCCTGTGCGCACTGGGTTATTATAACAAATGTGAGGTCACAAAAAACTTGGCGTCAAAAATTGTGTCTCATTTTCTCTAACAACTGTAGCAGGCACGTACACATCTTCTATAATAAATGGTATGTGTATGTCTGCTAGCTTTACATAACTAACGTCAGAAAAGATAAGTCTTTAAACAAAACTGACTTACCAACGCACAACAAAGCACCAAAGTCTTCATCTTGTGTCTGTCTGTCTGTCAAGCTATCTCGTTCTTCTGACCACGCAAACCTCGCGTTGGTGTCTTTTATACCAGTCCAAACCAACCAATCAAAGGCTGTGTTTGAGTTCTCTTTCTGCCCAGACACACCCGGCAAACATAAAGTGGTTGGGGTGTGCAAATATTTTGCCTACGGCTTGCTTTCTGTCACAAACGAGTAGACTGAACAGAAAACTCAGCTGCAGTGGGTATGCTCTTCAGTGTCCTTGCTCCGGTATAAGACTTGCTAAAGTGTATTGGCTTTTATACCGCAGCATGTGACTGTTTTGGGGATAGTCTAGCAACTTGCAACTATATAAACAACTCGGTTTCATTAACCCTTTGACTGCTGCTGGCAATACCATTCAGCGGAAAAGACGCCTAACTACTCGTCTTTTCCGCCGAGCGGTATCGTCAGTAGGCCTACCACTACGCTTCGTTTCCGTCCAGGGGTTAATTTAAACTAGAATTATGTCAGCTTGCGACCTTACATTACTGACACGATGACTCCGCGGACAGTGTTCCACAGAGTTCTCAATTTCCATTGGTCGCGCTGTTGACCTACTTTGCTATGAGTGGTCAAAGGACGTGGCATAAACAATGATGTCACTTACAGGTTTAGAATATTTGTGTGCAGAATCTTTGTGAGACATATATACCGATTTGAATGGTTCACTTATTAGACCCCTTCTGTAGATCAACGAACCTAATGCGAATTGTTTCACCGTCTGGCTTTAGTTGTTACCTGTGAAACCTTTCAGTGTCGATGTACCACGCCAGTATGACCCCAACGCTAAATCGACGCGGAGTCATTTTGGCGTAAGCCAGATCGACATGGGTTTACGTCAGAGAAATGACAAAGGGAGTAAACGCCAAAATGACTCCGACACCAAATCGACTCGGGGTCATTTTGGCGTACGTGTTATGCAGGGGTCTTTAAATTATGTCACTCTAAAGCATTTGCTGACTAATCGTTTAATATTCGCCTCCGTACAACGAGACCAGCAGGAGGCATACAAATATATGCAAGAACTCATGAGGGTGTATGTCTATTGCAACTTGTGATCTGTTTGCTGTGCTCTGGTAGTACAAGGTTTCGCCTGATAATGCCACTCTTGAGATGGTCTCTGGTATCATTCTTGTGCAATATGTGTCCGGTTATGACTAAAACAACATCATCAACAACAACAACACTGGTAAGACCGCCACCAACAACGGCAGAAATAAGTGATGTAAACATCGAAGCACCACTTCAACAAAAAATATCTAAACAGGATCTATCTATCTATCTATATCCCGTAGTCTTGCCGACCGTTGGGGCACCACTGATGACTTAACAACCAGCTCCCTCCATTCCTCTCTGTTCTCTGCCATTCTCAGCGTATCGCCCAGCTTCAGTCCTGTCCACTCTGAGATATTGTTCTCCCATCTTTTTCTCTGTCTTCCTCTCCTTCGTCCTCCTTGCACAGTGCCTTGCAGAATTGTTTTAGCAAGCCCTGCTGAACGTGTGACATGCCCATACCACTTCAGTTTGCGTTTTCTCACAATGGCTAATAAGTCTTCATAGGGCCCGATGGCTTGCCTGATTCTGCTTCCCACTTCCTCGTTTGTGATATCGTATGAGATGCTAAGCAGCCTTCGAAAACATCTCATTTCAGTGGCTTGTATCCTCCTTTCAAGGTCTGCTGTGAGGGTCCATGACTCGCAGGCATACAAGAACACTGAGATGACTAAGGAGCGCATCAGTCTGATCTTGGAGCAGAGCGTGATGTTTCTGTCCTTCCATATGGTCTTCAATCTTGTCAGTGCTGTTGTTGTCTGCGCAATCCTGGACAGTATTTCTGGTTTTGATCCCTCATCTGTCACAATGACTCCTAAGTATTTGAATTTCTTAACTGTTTCCAGTTTTTGGCCTCCAACCATGATTTCAGAGCCAATGCCACTGGCGTTATTGGTCATCAATTTGGTCTTCTCTGCACTGATTTCCATCCCATATGCAATGGCTGTGCTATCCAGCTTTTCCACCAGCTGAGCTAGCTCCTTCTCTGTTCCTGCAAGGCCATCAATGTCGTCCGCAAAGCGCAAGTTTGTGATTGTTCTGCCTCCAATACTGACAGTTCCTTCATGATCTTTCAGAGCGTCCGTCATGATTCTTTCCAGGAAGATGTTGAAAACAGTAGGTGAGAGCAAGCAACCTTGTCTGACTCCAACTGTAGTCCTAAACCAGCTTCCTATTTTGCCGTTGAAGCAGACTGCGCTAGTGGCCTTGTTGTAAAGGTTTGCTATGACTTTGATCAGGTTGGCATTGATGTTGTATAGCTTCATAGTGGACCAAAGGGCTGCATGCCACACCCTGTCAAACGCTTTCTTAAAATCCACAAAGACATGATGGAGGTCCTGCTGGTGCTGGAGGTATCTCTCACATAGAACTCTCAGGTTGAAGATCTGCTCAGTTGTGCTGCGCCCTGGTCTGAAGCCTGCCTGTTCCTCAGCTATGATTTCCTCTGCCTGTGGCTTCAGCCTGTTCAGTAGGATCTTTAACATGACTTTGCTTGGGTGGGATATAAGACTGATCGTCCGATAGTTCTGGCATTGATGTAAGTTGCATTTTTTTGGGGAGAGTTATTATAAGTGATTGGGTCCATCAGGATGCAGCCTTTCAACTCCAGGGTCAAATGGATGTTATTATAAGAATGATCGTGCACGTCTCCAGTGATGGATAGACGGTCATAATTCAGCTCAGTTATAATCCGGCACTACCATTGAGCTCGTCTACTCAATCCAACGGAACTGCCCCGTGAACTCAGACAGTTAAATCATTTGAGACGTGCCGTCTCCGGATACGCGGCTTATGCCGCGTATCCGGAGGCGGCACGTCTCGAATGAATTATGACCATTTTCGTGAAAAGCGAGATTTTCATAGTATTTTCATTTTGCTTTAAATGGCCCTGAAGGCGAATTTAATTAAATTCCTTGTGCATTTCGTGAAATGTAATGAGAGATCACTGATATTCATTTTTGCGTCACTACAAAAGTGCTGAGAGGAGTGTTTACATATAGCGCTGTGTACAAAGTTCCTGTTCGTTCAGCCCTTTGATAGGCAAAAAAAATTACACGACGGAGCTGGCGGTAAATAGAACAATGAGTTTATTTGATCGCACTTTGGTAAATAGTGTCTAGATCTGTATCTATGTTATTGTGCAGCACGGTTGTTTTGGGTACATGTATTGTCACCCATTATTGTTTACTGTCACACATACACACACACACACACGTAGGCCTACGCGCGCGCAGATATACACACACACAATACGCACACAAACACACTACCATTCCCCGGCTCTTCCCTTAGCCCTCACCTCCCTCCCCCCCCCCCCCCACTCTCCACCCACACCCCGCCCTCACCCCCACCCCCAATTCCCCCCCCCCCCTGTGCACCCCCCTACCATCACCCTCACACACACGCACACACATTCACCAACACACACACACACACACACACACACACATCTACGCACACAAACACCAACACACACATACACCAACACATACACATCACACACATGCACACACACACACAGACGCACGCATGCACGCACGCAGACACACACACACACACACACACACGTTCGTCCCCATACCGGCTTGGCAGTCACTTTTTTGGTCTGGATTGATTGTCTCAGGTAACAGTCAGGCTGATGTCATACAATAGAGAGGATACGTATACGCCGGACGACTCTAAACAACGAACGAGGACGACTGAAGTCACGGTGAGGTAACCAGCTTGTACCATACGTATAGACAACATTTCAAACATCTGCAAAAGGCATAGATCCTCATCAGCCCGAAGGAGATGTTTGGGCTCATGAGGATTTATGCCTCTTGGAGATGTTTGGAGTGTTGTCAATACTTAAGGTACAAGTGAGCAAAGGCCATTGGGCCGAAGTCGGCCTGATGACCTTTTGCGCATTGGTTTGTTATATGCCGTGATTTCGCTCCCATTCGTTGTTGGGAGTCGTTCGTTTCAAACGCAACCTCACTAAAACTACTAGATGTTCTTCGCGCAAACCCTCTCACCCTCTGTGTTTACTAGCCCAGTTGGGAACTTCGCAACCGGCCGCCCGCCTGACACTTGTGCGGAGAGCTGACAGTATTTCAAGTTTTCGACCCGCTGCCCGCCCGAGTGAAAAACAGTCGCGAAAATCACCCAGAGACTGAGCTTGCACCGATTGCGTGATCGCAATGCATAGTGGTCATGTAATTGTTCGTTTAACGGGTACATACGACACTCGCTTAACCCCTTAACAGCCAGAGCAAAGCGAATGCTACCCATTAGTTAGTTTGCACACACACACACAAACACACACACACACACACACACACACACACACACACACACACACACATACATACATACATACTAACATACATACATACATACATACGGCGCTTGGTGCCAAAAGTGCGTTCTCCAGCAAGATTTGCGTAGCTAGACGTGACGTCATTTTCATCTTCATGTGCATGCTCCGGAACGCGCTCCGACGAGCCCCATTGTAAAGTTGTTCATATTTTTAAATAGGAACAACAAAAAGTAACCGCGAAGCTTGAAAACATGCAGAGAAGAACCCAGACGAAGCAAGGAGCATGCATAGACAAGACAAGATATCAAGATAGACATGCAAACAAGTACATATGGAACTTATCTTTTCATGAAAAGAAAATGCAACTTAGTTGCATCTTCTCTTCATGAAAAGAAAAGTTCCCAATTTTGTACTTGTATGTATGCGTATTTTGAAAAGGATTAAAATTAAATACATTGTGTTATAATTGTCTCAGACTGAAACCAGTACATTACTTGAAGCAGAAGTCCGCTGTCCGGGGGTGTAGCCAGGAAAAACACGTCTGGGCACAGGTTGTAGCCATAGGGGCCTGACGATTGTGCTTTTCTAAATGCAAATCCACTGCGCCACCGCGCGAGCGCTACCGCATCAGTTGAATCTCAATTCAAAATCTGAATTGAGCTAGATGTGGTAGCGCGCACGCGGTGGCGCAGCGGATTTGCATTTAGTCAAAGCACCATCGTCAGGTCCTTATGGTTGTAGCGTCCCACCTTGCACAGCTCACACGTGCGGCAGGGGACACCAGGCTCGATGGCGACGCGGTCACATGCAAATAACAAATCGATTTCATCACTTGCCTTGTATAGATTATCTGTCTAGCTAGTGGCAGGAGCTCATGAGAATACACCTTCATTTGTTTGTTGGTTGGTTGGTTTGTTGTTTGGTTGATTGGTTGGTTGGTTGGTTGGTTTGTTGGTTTGTTTGTTTGCTTGCTTCGTTGGCAGTTTCTTCCTGTCCTTTTCTTTCTTTCTTTCTGTATTATTCGCTTGTTTGTTTGGTTGTTTCAAGTGGTTGGTCGGTTTAGTTAGTTAGTTAGTTAGTTAGTTAGTTAACTGGTTGGTTTGTTGGTTGCTTGGTTGGTCTTTCTTTCTTTGTTTGTTTTCAGAGTTATATTTTTCTCAGCTATTTTCTGACTCACGCGTTGCTCTAAAAAGTCCTGTAGCGTTGACTCAAGCATAGAAAGATAACAAATGTATGTAATGTAAGCTATGTTACGCGTTGCCTCCCTTTGACCGTACCTGAAAACCTGAAACCCCGGGTTTCAACTCAGATGGTGTCCTCTGACAATTGGTATAGTTGGCAGACAGAACACTTCAAGTTGAACTCAAAAGGGGCGGAAAGCGCTGATACTCCCACCATTTCCCGATATGCACACACAAAAGTCAGCAAGCAATGCCCATTTTATATAGTCCATAAGCTAGCCAGGTCTACCGTGCACCCCCCCCCCCTTGTCCCCCCCCCCCCCAGTTCTCAATAAGATGGGTTTCAAAGTGTACCTTAGTATGTCCTGAGATGTTTATGCCATGTTCCCCGAAAATCCTTAGGAACACACCAGAGATATAGCCGATGGCGCAAGGGTACCCCCATTCACGCTCTTCGCAGATGCTAAAATGAGATTGACAGAAACATTTTCCTCTAAATAAATCAGAATTCATTTCAGAAGCCCAAATCAGGCAATATTATGTTAAGGCACACCTTCTGCCTCCTCTACAACAACAACAACAACAACAACAAAAAACAGAATGAAAAAATATTCAATCTCTGGCTCACAGTCAACTGAAGGTATTTGTGCACCCAGTAAACGGTCATTTCCGCGAAATCGTGTCAGATGCCTTCAGACATTTCCTATAGCACTGGCAGTCCACTTTCAGGCTTACATCATTGAAACAGGATGTCACAATTATTATAAACTTGTACGATAAGTATAGACAACACTTCAAACGTCGTCCTCGGCCCGATTGCCTTTTTGCATCGGGTAGTAAGCCAGTTCACTCTCAAACTGCAGTGTGTCGCAGTAGAGTTTGTCACACAAAATGTGAAGTTCACGGTAAACATGGGCGTTGTGTTTCTGCCGGATGTTTGACCTTAACACCCAAAAATAAACCTCTCCTGCTGATCGCGGTCAAATTTAAGCACTTCGTTTTGTTCTGTCGCGCATTTTTTTTTTTTCAACTTTGATTATCATTGAATTTTGATGCATGGCCACGGTGATAGAGAGAGGTGGTAAAACGTCACGAAGGTAATAATTTATACACTGCAGAATATAAAAACCTGAGAGCTACTGATTGAATTTGTAGAGTTTATTTACTTTTTATGCTCTCTCTCTCTCTCTCTCTCTCTCTCTCTCTCTCTCTCTCTCTCTCTCTCTCTCTCTCTCTCTCTCTCTCTCTCTCTCTATCTCTCTCTCTCTCTCTCTCTCTCTCTCTCTCTCTCTCTCACGCACACACACACACACACACACACACACACACACAAGAACACAAACACACACACAAGGACACACACACACACACACACACACACACACACACACACACACACACACACAAATCACTCACTCATTCAGTCAATGACCCAGCCAACCAACCAATCAGCCAATCAATCAGTCAATCAAATCTGTCAGTTACTCAACCAATCAATCAATTACTGGTCGCAGTTCGGTAGGCCCATCCGTGAACTCTTTTTCATCAAACTTTTCACTTATTTCTTTTCGCTTTCGCCGACAAATGTACTTGATTGATTCAGTTGAACATTCCTCTTGTGTAATCTGCGCTCAAAGGAGACTTTTTCAATTTGCATTTGTGTCTGCAACCAGAATATTCTCTCACGTTCAGTCATGGCATATGATCGCCAGCTACACATTGGGCACTTAAATGTGTATCATTTAGCCAACAAAATTCCCGATCTTTGTGTGCTCCTAACTCAACCCAAGCCCTTTCATCTGTTCGGTGTCACAAAATCGCGCCTCAGCTCTAATATCAGTGATGAGGCCGTTTCTATCCAGGACTTTACTGTCTTGCGCCGCGATGCCGCGTGGGGTCAGACGGGTATTGCAGTATACATTCAAAGTTCGGTCAGCGGTATTACCTGCAGGCTAAAGACCTGGAGTCACAGACGGTTGAATGTGTTTGGGTTGAGTTGAGGGCAGACAAATCCAGCTCCGTGCTGATCGGATTCCTGTACAGAAACCCAGCATCAGCGTTTCAATGGTTTGACGAGTTTTCCGCTATGATGGATAAAGTGAGAAAGTCAAGCTCTAAGATGATGGTTCTAGGTGATTTTAATATCAATATGTTTCTTAGTAATCCTGCTTGGGAGTGCACTATATCAAAGTTTGGGTTAAAACAACTGTTTAGCACAACAACCCATGTTAGTCCTACCTCCTCCACTCTAATTGACCATATATGCACTACCTGTAAGTCAAGGGTGGTAGGAGTAGAAGTGCCCCAGGTAGGGATTAGCGATCAATTCCCGGTGTGCTGCTGCTGGGCCTTAAAAGCGGATCATTCTTTCCGCAAGCATCAGCACACAACCATTAGATATAGATCGCTTAAACACTTTAGCAGGGATGTATTTTTATACGATTTAAGAAATACGTCATTCGATACGGTAAATCACCATAGTGATCTTAACGAGGCTTTATGTAAGTGGTACAGATTGTTTCTTGGTGTTCTTGACAGACATGCCCCATTCAGAGAGAAACGTGTCAAAAATCCCCAACTGCCCGCCTGGTTGAATAACGAAATCAAGGGTACCATGCAGATCCGAGATGAATATAAAAGAAATAAAGATTTTGCAGCTTTTCGAAAACAAAGAAATTATGTAAAGTCCCTAGTGAGAAAGGCTCAGAGGTCCCTCTTTCATCGACTTATGAATGGCAAAAAGGACATAATATGTATGTTTGGCGTGTGCTGAACGCTTTCACGAGGTCCAAAAATATTGCTCAGTGTACAAAATCCCAACTGATATATTTAATCAGCAGTTTCTTTCTGCCGCCAGTGCACTACTCCAGACCACATCTCCCGATCAGCCATCTGTGGTGTCAGAACAATTGAAAAGGTTCTGTAATGAAAGGTTGACTCCCAATACATCATTTCATATTCCATTATTAACGGTTCATGACGTGGGAAAATCCATCTCGGCATTAAAAACTAAGCGTACGTCTGGCCATGATGGTATTAGCAGCACTTTTTTCAAATTGGCTCTGCGTATATCATAGATTCGTTAACCTACGTTTACAACCTTTGCATACAGCAAGGTAACTTTCCTTCCAGCTTAAAGACAGCAAAGGTGATACCATTACCTAAAACAAAAGACATCACAGACCCAAACATGTTTAGACCTATTTCCATGCTATCAACTTTGTCTAAACCGATTGAAAGGCACTTCCACACGCATTTGCAGATTTATCTGCAAACACAAACTCATTCATTCACTGCAATCGGGTTTTCGTTTAAAGCACGCTTGTCACACAGCGCACACATATGTCCATGTGAATGGGACAAACTCACATGAGGGTGTGATAGCGCAAGGAGTACAACAAATATCTATCCTTGGTCCATTATTGTTTTCTGTCTATATCAACGATCTCTTCCACTACATATATCTGACCCCAGTGTAAACTGCAGTCTCTTTGCAGACGACGAAACTCTTGACGTTTCATCATCAGTAGTTTGAATGATGTTTCACAGTGGTGTCAAAATAACTCCATGGTACCGAAACCTTCCAAAACTAAATGTATGCTGATTACCACTAGACAAAAACACCAGCTGAACCCCCTCCATTAAAACTCGAATTTAATGGCCAGCCTGTTGTGCTAGCAGAATCATATTGCAAATGTTTGTAAACCAATATCTACAAATGTATACCTAATTTATAAACTGAGATTTTTCACTGATGAATCCACCAGAAATTTTTTTTCTAGTGTGCTCATATTCAGCCACATTTGGATTATGCCTCTACTATCTGGGACGGGAGTAGTGATGCTAACTTTAATAGACTCAACTCGCTCCACAGAAAGGCCATTACACTAATTAATGACAGACCCACAGAAAGCATTAGTACAGATGACAAATTCAAGTTGCTAGCTGTCTTACCTCTTCACAAACTTTTCATCTATAATAAACTGGTATTCATGCGCAAAATCAGCCTCTCAGAATGTCCTACTTATCTCACAAATTTATTCCGTTTTACCCACAGGTCCAGCCGAACACCAGGAAACAATATGCTAGTACCAATGCCCCACATGGATATTTACAAATCATCTTTGTCCTATTCTAGGGCCAAATTATGGAATTCTGTTCCGGCAGATATTAGAGCAGCGCCATCGGTTAGAACATTTAAAACCCAGCTGCTGAAGTATCTCAGGAATACTTAAAATGCTGTAAAGAGTAAACCACGTGACTATGGCTTTTCGTTTCTGAAGTTGGTGTAGTAAACATTCAATACGTACATAGCGTGGACTTGTTGAAGTTATTCCTGTAAGTGCCTATTTTCCCCCTACAGCTATATCAGTGTATTCTCTTTTTACCATTTTTTTACCATGTAATTTCTTGTAAATACCCGATGCACATATGTATACATGTAAACACTGATTTCTGTTTACACTTTTTTCTTGTAAATGTATTATTACTTTGTACTTGTCCCCACCCGGGTCTGCCCTTAAGACTTGGATGGGGTTAACTACTTTTTCTTTTATCTCCAGGCATTGTGTGTGTGTGTGTGTGTGTGTGTGTGTGTGTGTGTGTGTGTGATGGTGTGTCTGTGTGTGTGTGTGTGTGTGTATGTGTGTGTGTGTGTGTGTGTGTGTGTGTGTGTGTGTGTGTGTGTGTGTGTGTGTGTGTGTGTGTGTGTGTGTGTGTGTGTGCAAGGACATGATTGAAAACAGGTCTATGTACCTAATCATTTATCCTTGAGAAATAAAGTTTCATTCCATTTTAATCTCTCTCTCTCTCTCTCTCTCTCTCTCTCTCTCTCTCTCTCTCTCTCTCTCTCTCTCTCTCTCTCTCTCTCTCTCTCTCTCTCTCTCTCTTGTCAAGCTAATCAGGCACTAGTCTCGAGATATCACGACAGTAGTACCTGCTTGAAGTCAAACAAGCTCCGTATAAGAAGTTAGCAACACAAACGCATATCAGTCTCGCAAAAATTATTTATTGTGAATTACGTATTGTCTAAATTACGCTCACAGCATATTAATTCTTGGCGGATTATTTCACGATTTGGTCGTGGATAGACAGTAACAATACAGAAAACTGTCTTAGACATTTCCATCACACTAATTATGCGTATCTGACACGAAAAACACAAACTGTAAATGCAAATATTTTACGGCAGAAAAAATACTTGTGTGCTGGTCTGTGATTTGGGACTTTACGGCCTGTGGCCGTAAGGTCGAAAATCACAGACCAGCATACATATATAATTTTGTCACATTCAGTTATCGACAAAGGCACGTGGCAGCTGTCACTGTTTTATCAACTGCCTGACATCTGTGCTGACTTTGCTAGTGACAGTGTGAAACAGGTGTATTTGTCTCTAATAAAATCAATGCCTACAAAAAGTGTGTAAACATAAATTAATGTGTGTATGTATTCGCAGGATACTACACGCATAAAAGTCTATTTACTTTAGCGAGCATCTGTCAAGAATGTTCAAGATAAAAATACAATCCGAAACCATACAGAACTATTAAATATTACACTGAGGAGACAGGATGATGTGTTAATAATGCAGGGTCGTGTCTACTCTAGTGAGGCAAACAGCAGTAATTCCTTTTTAAAGCGAGATTACCTTTGCCATACAATAAAAATTTCTCTTTTCCACAAAAATACACCACAGGGGTCTGTCTGTTATGAGAGATGATATGCCGCGAGACTGACTGCGCGCACTGAGGCAGGTGCGCTCAGTAAACCCTCTCTCCTTAAAAATAACTTGGTATCTTTATGGAGAATGTTTCGTTGAGCATGCCTGCGCGCGCAAAGCCTGTCTCACTTATCAGCACGCATAGCCGACAGGCCCCTATGAAATAAATTGCTGTCCTGTGTCGTCACTGGGCAATTGTAATTCGCAATGTCTCAGAATCAGGCGGCTGCTGATACGTCAGTCATAACTGCGTATGACATGAAATGGCGTATCAAGTCTACCTGCCCCACAATTTAACGTTACACACTATGGTTTCTATGTGTCACTTCCGAGTTTATGCACGCATAGATTACAATGCCAATATCAACACTCGCCGGATGCAGTACGCCTCGAACAAGTTAAGAGCTCGCTTAAGTCACAGAGAATGGATGGCACAATTCCATGACGTCACTGTTTGTTGACGTCACAATTTATTGCGGTCTGACACATTTGCGTCCGCAGTCCGTGGAACAGCAGAGGAGGCCGCTGGCACAGGCGTTAGGGTTGCTGGCGTTACACTGGTCAGTCCTGACGCAGTTTGGGTTGATCCAGGCTGGGTACAGTGGACATCTGGGTTTCGCTGTGGAACAACAAATTCACGTCAAAGACGGTAGGATGAGCCCCTTTATAGTAAGGCTACACAGTAGGTTACGCCCGTTTATGATCAGGTCTAAAAAGACGCTTCGTCCCAGATCACTGCGGTACGTTGTGTGCACGTATACGTATACTCAATGCGTAAAAGGCCATCGGGCCGACGTCGGCCCGATGGCCTTTGCGCGCTGGGTAGCAGTCGAGGACTGTTAATAGATATACCGGATGAATACAAGTGTACTTCAAACTTGGGACGCCAGTGATGCTTGCGAGCAAAAGGCTAGGCAAATATGGCCTTGCCTGTTTTCTGCACTCGCTAACTTTCAGACGAGATTAAAGTACTTTAGACTTGTCGAAGTTTAAAAGTAATGACGGCTTCTTACGGATAAAAGGTCGAAATTTTGCAGACTTTTATTTCTTGTCCCAAAAATGTTGTCAATTGATAAATTTTATTTTCTTTTTGCGTTTTCCGCGCCGCGTGCGACCCTTGATTTTGTGCCACGGTTATCGATAAGCTGATTTATCTGTCCACAGCATTAATGTTGTACCCGCTACCACATTGCTTTTGATTGTAGCAGCACAGCAAGAGTCCGTAGTCTCCGAAAAAAAAACACTTCGGTTTTGAAAATGTGTCGCTTAAAATGCGTGATACGATCGATTTTTCTGACCGGATGTGGTCATCGCTCGATGTTGTAATAAGACACCAGCGATACAACAAGAAAAAAAACGTCGGTCTATATTCACAATAACGATTGACTCCCCAAATTAATTACTTTCTACCTGATCCAGGTTAGTTACCTATCAGAGTTTTTTTTTTTAATTGCCATTTCGAGGTAAAAAAGCAATGCCGCGTGGCGCGTGCGTTCTGTTGTAAACTGCATGTTATGCCCTACTTTTTTAAGCGGAGGAATTCGGAACTTGACGACTTACTCTTACGCTTTCACACTCGTGGGCTATCCATTCCTGCCAACGTTGTGTACCTGAGAAGTCACAGCAAAATGTCAACAAACGAGGGTGAAAATTCAGGTAAGATTTTGTTGCAAATCGTCTTGTATGAGTTATGCCTCTAATAAAAGCATTTTCTTTCGCTGTTTTGTTACCAGAACTGCGTAAGCTTCTTCATTTTGTTAATTCTGACGAAAGTTTCTGACAGAAATGTATCTCCAAGGTATTACTATTAGCCCAAGTTTCTGATGCTTTCACAGTCGAATATCAACATAAAAAAGGTTTTATCGAGGTACCCGAAATGCCTTTGTTGTGAAGATTATGAACATAATTTACTTACGAATCATGTTATTATCTTCTCGATCACAAAGCATTAGAATGAAAGCAATTGATTTTGTACACAACATTGTTGAATTTCGTCAAGCACCTACTACACCCCTGCTGATTTTGGCTTCAACCCAGGTTGTATGTAACATCACTGCTTTAGTTATGAGTTTCAAATCATCCAACAGTGCATTCTCAATATCATAAACTGTTTGCTGATCTGTGCTGTGCACATAACATAACAACAAAGAGAACAGCTCGAGTTTGTTGCAATGTTATGAACAATTATTTTTTAGCTGTCTTGACTACTAACTTTGTCACTGAATAAGCTTCAGTGACATTTTCAGTGTCATTTTCACAAGGCCTCTTTTTCTGAAACAGTATAGTGTTCTGTGCCAAATATTGTGATTTTTTTTAAAGCATGTTGATGTGCATAACTACACTACAGTACATGCCTGGCATTGCAGCATTGTGTTCAGTGTTCTGAGTTTATGTACACATTATCGTGCTATTATTTATTTATTTATTTATTTATTTATTTATTTTTGGAAGAGATGACTTCATGTTTTTTACATTACTTCATTAGTGACAGACCCTTTGCTCAGGATAGTTGCATGTTTTGTGACATGGTATTCAAACTGTGTGCAGGTGCTGGAAGCCCCAGAAGGGGATGAGTGAGATCTGCGGTACCATGGGCCTGGGAAGGCATCCACTACTTGTCTTGACTATGACTGACATCTGAAAGTTCACATGACCATAATACTGGCTCCCCTTCAGGGGGAGGGGAAGGTGGGGGATAGATTCTTTTTGACTGAACTGTACATAGGCATACTGTACTGTACTGTTCTATCTGTCGCCGAGTCACTGTGACTCTCGTATTTAAAAGCTGTCGGAAACACAGCGCATGTGTGTGAAACAACAGATAGCCAAAACCCGACGCCTTCAAACCTTAGACTGTCATGAAATCTGGATCTAGACTTTAACATTTCCGGGAGGGGGGAGGGGCGGATGGGGGGCAGGGGGGGTGGGGTGTTGAGCCTGGAATTGAAGGGTTTGGGATCTAGATTTTAACATTTAGTGGGGGGGGGGGGGGGGGGCATGTGTGTGCAACAAGCTACCTCTTTTTTGGTGTGAAGCTATGTACACGTTTGTTTAAAAGTGTACTCCGTCTCTTGAAATTATGATCACGAAATAAACCGCGTGTTTATTTTGTTGAAAATAAGGATGTAGTGTATATGACGTATCCTTTATAGGCCACAAACTTGCCCTGAAGCTGCATAAATTGTGAAAAATGGACAGTGTCACGTTATAAAGTTATGTACATTCTCTAGTAATGTAATAGGGGTTTATTGCTGAAAAAGAGGCCATTTGTTTTAGTAAATGGTTAAACACATGGAGCTGTAATGTGCTCACACGGTCATACATACTGATACAGTTTGTGCCTAAGAAAATCTTTCTAAACTATGGAAACTGCAAGAATCTCGTCAATTTGTTGTGAAATTATGTACACCATTTATCTGCATATTTCCTCACCCTCACGCCACCCCCCCCCCCCCCCCCCACACACACACACACACACACACCTGCCCCACCCACCCCCACCCCCCCACCCCCACCTCCCCAATTAATGAGATAGGTGCATTCATACAGAGTAGCTGTTCTGTTGGTATGACTTTTTTTCTTTAATCTTGATGCCATTTTGAGCTTGTCCCTTGCAATGTCAAGGTGTGAAGTTATGTACTTCAGGACCCCATTCAGCAGTTCAGACCAGTTTGTAGGATATATACCTGTTTAGTGGTAGTTAATATCATGGATATGTGCATCTTTGAAAAGTGCAACTACTTGTAGCAATTAAAGTGCATTGTTTGCAATTGTTATGTCTAAAAAGTGAAAAGAAAACAGCTTTACTACATGTCTAACAAGACGAGGATTTCATCCCAAAGTCTACCATATTGTTTGGAGCTCAGGTGCGTTTATCTTTTAGGAACATACAGAGTTGTTCATAATTTTAGGCTTATTATGCTGATTCATATCCCTCCTCTCTAAGCCAACCTCTGATCAACACACACGTCGGCGCACACAAATAAAGACGGACACACGGTGTTTCCCGTCATTAGTACGCTCTGTGGGCTCGTGTAGCGACAGGAATCCATCTCCTTCTACTCTAACCCACCCTCTGATCCACACACACACTGGCACACAGAAATAAAGACGGACACACAGCGATTCCCGCCATTCGTTAACTCTGTGGTCTGGCGTGGCATAGCTATTCTGAAGAAAAATAATAGCACGAGCAGCGAAATGACTTCACTTCAAGCTTCACGTCATGGCATCATTAATCCCACGACGCCGTGTTCATAGTGACGACATCTATGTTATACGTCACTCATCGCAGTACTAACATTTGACGTATCATAGGATCAACTTTGCAATTTTCTTGCTGATTTTCACGCCTAGGGCTTACAGGTCACAATTTTGACCTAATCCTACCCCAGTACCGGGACAAACATCAGGCTTATGCAAAAACTGTTTATGAAAAAGCATTAATGAGAAGATCGTGTTTTTTTTAAAGAAAAATTAAAGTTATGTTAGCTTTTTTACAAATGACTCCGACAAAGTGGTGCAGAAAATCCTCTGATTTTCACACCTAGGGCATACAGGTCACAATTGACCTAATCGAACCGGACAGCCGAGACAAACTGTCTCTTGGCTTGACTTCGCGAACGAAGATTTTATAGGGGTTGTCCACGACGTCTGCAGGCATGTTCGTGGCTGCGGAGGCCAATCCGGGACACGCAGGTTCGACCGCAGTAGCTGCAAGGGAAGGTCTGGCCAGGGTTTTGATTTTCGACATTATCTGTTTTTCTCCTGAGCCGCTTGTCCTTAAGGCTAGCTCTGCCAGAGTCCTCAAAGGAGACGGCTGCCTTGTAAATGGCGGAGCGCCAGGTGTCGCGGTCCGCAGCAAGCGAAGACCACTGGCGGTGGTCGATTTGGCAGGCACTAAGTGACTTCTTGAGACTGTCTTTGTATCTCTTCTTTGGTGCCCCTCTGTCTCGGTGTCCAGTGGCGAGCTCGCCGAACAGGGTGATCTTAGGTAGGCGATGATCCTCCATCCTGGAGACGTGCCCCGCCCAGCGAAGCTGTGTCCGCAGCAACAAAGCCTCGATGCTCACAGTTTCCGCCTGTTCAAGGACCTCGACGTTGGTGACATAGTCACTCCAGTGAATGCCGAGGATGGTACGCAGGCAGCGCTGGTGGAAGGGTTCGAGGAGTCGTAGTTGGCTGCGGTAGAGGGCCCAGGACTCGGAACCATACAGCAGGGTGGTGAGGACGACAGCTCTGTACACGCTGATCTTGGTGCCATTTTTTAGCTGTTGATTGTGCCACACCCGCTTGAATAGTCACCCGAAAGCACTGTTCGCTTTTGCCAGCCTGTTGTCCAGTTCCTTGTCCAGCTTGGTGTCTGACGTGATGATGCAGCCAAGGTAGGTAAAATGGTGTACAGACTTCAGTTCGGTCTCGCCGATGGTGATGTGGGGAGGGCAATGCTCTTCCTTGGGTGCCGGCTGATGAAGGACCTCTGTCTTTTTCAGACTGACCTCAAGTCCAAAGAGCTGGGCAGCATATGCGAAGCAGGACGTGATGCGCTGCAAGGCTCTCTCTTTGTGTGCAACAAGGGCAGCGTAATCAACAAAGAGCAGCTCACGAATCAGTCGGTCTAGGGTTTTGGTGTGGGCCTGCAGTCGTCTGAGGTTGAACAGGCTGCCATCGAGACGATACCTGATGCACACTGCGTCGTCATCGTCGAGGTCCACTGTGGCCTGCTTCAACATCATGCTAAAGAAGATGGTAAAGATGGTTGGTGTCAGCACGCAGCCCTGCTTTACGCCGTTTAGAATGGGGAATGGTTCTGAGAGGTCACTGTTGAGTCTGACCTGGCCTTTCTAGTCCTCGTGGAGCTGGGCGATCATGCTGAGGAACTTTGGGGGACAGCCAAGTCGCTCCAGGATCTGTCACATGCCTTGACTGCTCACAGTGTCAAACGCTTTTGTTAGGTCGACAAACGTTACGTACAGCCCTTTGTTCTGCTCGCGGCACTTCTCCTGAAGTTGTCTCAACACAAAGACCATGTCGGTGGTACTCCTGTTGGCTCTGAAGCCACACTGGCCCTCTGGGAGGTGGTCTTCAGCGATGGCAGGTACCAGCCGATTCAGGAGCAGCCTTGCGAGAATTTTCCCGGCAATAGACAGCAGGGTAATTCCACGATAGTTAGAGCAGGCGGACTTTTCTCCTTTGTTCTTGTACAGGGTGATGATGACTGCATCACGGAGATCTTTTGGTACTGTTCCTTTCTCCCAGCAGCAGAGAAAGAGGTCGTGGAGCTTGTTGTGCAGTGCTGGGCCTCCATGTTTCCAGATCTCTGGCGGGATTCCATCAATGCCTGCTGCTTTGCCACTCTTGAGCTGGTGGACGGCCTTGAGGGTCTTTTCAGTGGTGGGCGGTTCATCCAATTCAACCTTTACTGGGATGTGTGGGATTTGGAGGATGGCTGCTTCTTGAACAGTGCGCTCAGCGCTGAAGAGGTCCTAAAAGTATTCCGACCAGCGGTTCAAGATGGACGTACTATCTGTGAGAAGTGCCTGTCCATCAGCGCTTTGCAGGGGACTTTGAACCAGGTACCTGGGGCCATACACTGCTTTCAGTGCTTCGTAGAAGCCCCTGTAGTCACCGTTGTCAGCGCAAAGCTGGGTCCTCTGTGCCAGTCTGGACCACCACTCGTTCTGGAGCTCTCTAAGTTTGCGTTGGAGACTGCTGCAGATGAGGCGGAAGGCAGACTTCTTCACCGGGCAGGAAGGCTGGGCTAGGTGGGCCTGGTGGGCGGCTCTTTTTTCTGCTAGAAGTTCCTGGATCTCTACGTCGTTTTCGTCAAACCAGTCTTTGTTCCTCTTTCTTGCAAAGCCCAAGACTTCCGCAGAGGATTTTGCAATAGCAGTTTTCAGTCGTTCCCAGAGTGTTTCAGGGGAGGGGTCTGCTGGATCAGCTGTGTCTTTGAGCATGCGCTGCAAATCTGTCTGAAAGGCAGCTTTCACGTCGTCACGCTGAAGGCTGGCGACATCAAGCTTTTTCTTGGGGGGGGGCCTTTCTTGGGTTTCAGCTTGAGGCGGAGCCTGAGTTTGCAGCGGACAAGGCGGTGGTCAGTGTGGCACTCTGCGCTGGGCATCACTCTGGTGAGGAGGACGTCACTGCGATCCCTCTGACGCACTAGGACATAGTCTATAAGGTGCCAGTGCTTGGAGCGAGGATGCATCCAGATGGTTTTTCGACTGTCCTTTGCTGGAAAGTAGTGTTGGTGATGACAAGTTGCTGCTCTGCACAGAACTCCAACAGTAGGCGGCCATTGTCATTGCAGTTCCCAACACAAACAGAGACAAACTGTAGGCTTATGTAAATACCATAATATGAAAATCATGCGATTATTAATGAGAAGAATTTTTTTTCGTAAAATAAGATTCAATTGTTTTAAGATTAACCCATATAATTCGTGAAATTAATCCCTAAAACGAGAAAATATATTTTTTCAAAAAATATTTAATTATCGCTCAAACAGTTCTAGATTTACATGCTTGTTAACGAACTCATTCAATATCTCCCTTTTATCTAGCTATATGCAAAATATCTAGTAAAAATAAGAAACATTACGGACTCCAGTGTGGATCAACGTAAAGCGGCCATTTTCTCGCCAATGAGCATCTTAATTTTTATCGAAAAAAAGGCCTCGAGATAATTTTTTTAGGGACAATATCCTAAAAATTCAAGTTTGTCCGTCCTCAAACGGGCTCTAGTCGCTGCCACACACACACACACACACACACACACACACACACACACACACACACACACACACACACACAACACACACACACACACACACACACACACACACACACACACACACACACATACGGCCCTTTGACGCCAAAAAGACGTTCTATAGCAAGGTTTGCGTAGCTAGACGTGACGTCATTTTTATCTTTTTACTTCTTTGCCATGATTTTTGCCCCGCACGTCAAAGACGTCATGTGCATGCTCCGGAATCCGCTCCGACCAGCCCCATTTCAAAGTCTACCGTATTTTCAATACGGTAGACAAAAAGTGTTAATTTACAAAAAAAAATAGAGGTGACAACCCACGGCAAGAAAGTTTAGAAAAACGCTGCAGACGCCCTCGCTATGGTGTTTCCCTGTATTCATTAGAAAAGAAAAGAAAAACTAACGGCAGCGCTACATCGTACATTGTGACTTATTGCACATGACATGGCGTCTCCTTTATTCCACCATAAAACACAACGCTAACTTGTTATGTATTTCCCAGCGCGAAACAATTGATCGGGTCGACGTCGGCCGCAGTCGGCCTGCACACCGCTGTGCGCGGGCCGACTGCGGCCGATGTCGGCCCGATGACTTTTGCTGGCTGCGCCACTCTGTCTTTCATACAATTGGATCTCTCACTTTTGGCACTTACCGATACTGACGCAGTTTGGAACGGGGAAGCATGGCGCCCGGAAGCACTGGACTTGCTGCATGACACAGTACTGGCCTGCACCACACCTCTGCAACACGAGATGCACACCACTTTATGCCCAGTGATTCTGGTGAGAACATGTATGACTGCAAAGGGAAAATGTGTTGACCTGCACTGCAGTACCATGGCGGGTTTTTTTATCATGTGTCCTAGATATCTTTGTTTTTAATGTGTGTATTGGTGCAGGAGAAGGTGTTATGAGCAGCCTTTTTCTTTCAAGATCAAAAAGGGATATTAAAAGACAGGTGCACTGTCAGGAGAAGTCTAGAAGGATAAAATTGTCACCTGTCATTAATGACCATCCTCATATCAGTCGTACTGTTAACCCATTTAGCGCCAACGCCCAACAGCGAGAGATGGATGGACCATGATAATTCAAGGCTAGTGGCAGATTAGCTTGGCGCCTTCCGGCGCCAAGCTAATCTGGCACTACGCTTCAATTATCATGGTCCACCCATCTCCTGCATCTGGTACATAATCGTTAAGTAACAACTCCAAGATTTTAGAAATGTGGCCGTGGGGTTAAATGGGTTAATACCGGATCATTAGGATGGATCGGGCTGGACGAACCCACGAAGCGTGCGTACAATGTTGGACCTACGTCTGATTTACGGATGACTTCCAGTGACTTTTTTTGTAAGATTACTGCACTTCAAGATTTAAGGTACATGTATCTACCATATTGACAATGCCAGTTAGGGCTGTGTTCTGGTCTTGAACACACACACTCACAACAGTTCAACAAAATCCATGCACAAATAATTGCATGTCTTAAAGAAATGACTAAAACAAGACCAGGTGGTCATCAGTTTCTAGGCATCGCTGCAGATGGAAGGGGAGGATTGTGGTAGTCTATGGGCTCAACTCATTTAGCCCCGACACGCGAAGCAAGACATAAATCAACCATGATAGTTCAAGGGCGGTGCATGAATGGCTTGGCGTGCATAGGCGTCAAGCTATTCTGGCACCACCCTTGAACTGTCATGCTCCATCTGTCTTCTGGATTGTATAATGCAGTCCTTAGATGGCAACTCCCAAAATCGGGGGTTTTCGACCGTAGGGCACAATGCGTCAAGATAAGAGCAACAATTGAAATCTCGAGCCACAATCCACTCAAGTTCCGACTGAAAATATCTCATGCTATTCTGGTACCAACTATAATGGTCAACCTATCTCAACTGTAAAACTAATTTCTGACTTAGGACTCAAAGCGTGAACGCCTTCACTGACGAGAAACAATGAACACAATCCAACTGCAAGAGGCGTAGATCATCATAAGCCCCCAACTCATAAGGGGGCTGATGAGGATCTAAGCCTCTTGCTGACATCACTTTGCAGGCACGTTCCTAGGACTTCGTCTCCTTTTAACTCATTCAGCCCCGACACACCACAACAAGACATGGATCGAGCAAGATAGTTCAAGGTGGTGCCAAAATAGCTTGGATACCATAGGCGCCAAGCTATTCTAGCACCACGCTTGAACTATCATGTTCGATCTGTCTGTAGAATTGTAATACAGTCCTTCAGAGGGCAACTTCAAAATTTGGGGATTTCGGTCCTGGGGCAGAATGTGTTAAGTGTTCAGTAAACAATGGTTTCAAAAACTTAATCTGCGTCCACCGTCAGGGAAGGGGTTAAGGTCTGCATACCGTATTAGCACAGGTGTTTTCAGGCTCTGGGTCCTGGCACAATGTGCCGCAGCCCGAGAGGTCCTCGCAGCATTTCTGGAAGTTGGGACAGTCGCCATCCGCTCTGCAATCTTTCTGGCACCGCCTTCTGGACCAGTAGAGGTTCCAGCTGAACTTGGGCCTGGGGCACACACCATCCCCTGCACAGCGAAATCGAACTGCGAGTTACTTCTACATCAGAACCAAGCTCCAGCCTTCCTTTCTGTCTACCGACTAACCTCAGCATTGTAAACGTATGATGCCAGACTGTGTTGCTGCAATCTTCGTTAATTCAAGACCAAAAGCCTTAAATGTCCCAGGAATATGGATTCAAAGTGGTGTCGGCAAGAGGCATAGATCCGCATGAGCCCCCGCGAATGCGGGGGCTCGTGAGGATCTATACCTCTTGCATTTGCGTGGTGTTCAAACTTTATAGGCACTGAACAGGTTAATCTTCCCTGTGAAAAGTGAGATTTCCAGTAAAAATGAAATCCAGAGCAAACAGGTGACTGCCAAGCGTGTAAAATGTAGAGAAGAACCCATCGGGAAAATGAAACACTCTTAGAAATGACAGTTACAACACAATTTTTTAATATTTCGTGTTTTTACGCGAAATAATAATAAATTATGTTGTAACTGTCATTTCTAAGCGCGTTTCTTTTTTCAGTGTAATACAAAATGGGCTTGCTGTCGTTTGCCTACTCAGTGTAGTGATGTGCATGCTGTTCTGTCAGGACATTTGTTTACTTTTTAGACTGATTGTTTTACGATCTGAAATTACATAAATTACATAAACATGAAGACAAAATTACATAAACACACGTTTAATATGAATCTATAAACAAGATGAGGATTTCATCCCAAAGTCTACTATACTGTTTGAGCTTACATGCGTTTTCTTTTAGAAACATTCAGAGCTGTTCCTGTACATCGCACTTTTTACTGAGCGCAAGTTTTTTTTTTTTTTTTTCAAACCGTACTATATCCAAATTGTTCGTCAGTCGCTTGCTAGCAGCGAACAAAGTCAGCAGTCTCAAAAGGAGGACTTTCAGGCGTGATTCTCTATTAGCGGAAGCCCTCACGCGGTTGTGCCGTTCCTTTGTAACGGCCCTGCAACACGGCCCTGGTCGCCCCGGAGCCGCTGCCCTGGAAAGGAAAAGAAACTGCGAGGACTGAACCCCTGGCTTGTCTTGTTTTTTTTGTCTTCGTCCCAGCCGGGGCGTCTTCACGGACGACAGTAAGAGCGCGCAACAATTCTTTAGTGGTCATATGCTCGGGGGGGGGGGGGGGGGTGTCTGTGTGCTTGTTCTGTTATTATTTTTGGTTTAGTTAGTGAGTATGGGGGGGGGGGGGGTTAAATGTAAGAACGTAGAAATGTCATTTATTTTATTTGGTAGTATTTAGTGGCGGACGGTAAATTTGGGGGTGAGTTATATGGTAATGTGTAAATGCATTTTGTTGAGTTTGAATTTATCATTGTTGTGGGAGAGAGGTGAAGGAATATGAAAGACGGCAATTAAGATTGTGGAAAGGGTGATGTGATTATCTTTCTTCTTGTTGTCAGTTATTTATGTGTGTATTTTTGCACCCTTGTTTTAGTGCATCAAAAGAACTAAGTGGATTAGTCCCCCGCCGTTGCTGTGCGGAAGGGCTGGGTGGTACGATTGTGAGAGTGGAGGCTGCCTGTGTCACTCCTGTGGGATTACGACGCCGTACCTGAGCGCTGTTGCGAGCGTCGTGGCAGACACCGCGTTTAGCCCAGGTCGGGTCGTCCCATTTAGTATTTACTAACTTACTTTAAGTAAAGTCTTGTCCATTTGTAAATTCGTAAAAGAATGTTGTGAGACTAATTTCATTTCCTCGTGGTGACAATAATATGATAGGAACTTTGTCGCAGTGACAGAAATATTGTGTATTCTGAAATATTGTATTATTTAAAAGGAGCCATGTGCTATAAAGGACTTTGTTTTCCTCCCTACGTCACACGACCAGTAAATTTAGCGCAAACTGTACCATGTGACCGTGATATAAAAACCACTGTAGCGAAAAATGACGGACGTTTTATAGCCCTCTCGATGACGCGTTACGACCTCGTTTTCGAGTCTTGATAGCAACTCGGTTCGACAAAATAGCAGAAAAAAACTCACTAAAGTAGTCCTATTTGACGTAATACACATCATCTGCCTTATTTTTTACGACATGAGGAGCCAACTAAACAACATTTCACCACTAATTACATAGCGCAAACAGTAAAAGCCTTCCACCGAGACATTTTCAAAGTTCGGGAAACCACGGAACAAAAATAGCTTCGGAGTTGTTTTTTTAACCAATCAGAGACACAATCCGTGCAAACCGGCAAGCCAGGCACTGTCGTCTGCTCAAACACCAACAGGCAAAATGCCACAATTTCACCAAAGCACAGAGCAACAAATTCAAGAACTAAAACGAAAATACACACCCAGCAACACTATACACAAAGCACGCTATTGCCAAATTTTCACGTCACTCAATGCGGGACTATCTGAAGAAAATCATCTCCCGAATTTTCGAAGACTATCTGACATCATGTCTACGCTGTAAAATAAAATCTTACCTTAAAATCCATCAGTCTCAGCACTAGTCCTGCTGTTAACAACGAGCGTTTTGTTTTGGTATTCCTTTTTCCAGATATCCCAACACACATGACACTTTAGGATATAACAACGACAATCTGCTGCACACATCCCCTTCTGACATCTTGAATCTAAAAGCACGAGGCACCGTGGCCATGCTAACTTGCACAAGCTGTCACATCAGTGGTCAAATGCCGATCGCTTCATCAAAAAGTTCTTAATTTTTCTGAATCACACAGCAGTCAAGAAGCACTGTCACTGTAATACTTTAACGACCTTTTGTAGACATTGCAGCTTGAATCATTCTGTACACAAGCCAAGATTAGCTTTTTACTCGCGAAAACAAGACTTGCTCTGACACGGAATCTTGCTACGTCACAGTCTGGGAATCCCCGGCAGAACATGTATATTCAATGGTGTCACCTATCTGCCACAGAAGCGGCCGTCTTCATAAACCGGATTTTTTCTAAACAATAAACGGAGGAAGGAAAACAAATACGTTATTGGTCGGAGGGGTTCGCTACACGGACCTTTGTAGGCCTTCGGGAGGTCAAAGGAATCATTGTACCCCTCAGGCCTTCGGCCTTCGGGGTACAATGATTCCTTTGACCTCCCTCAGGCCTACAAAAGTCCGTGTAGCGAACCCCTCCGACCAATAACTTATATTATCGCGGAAGCAAAAGCATTAATTTAATTTCAGCTTGTCATTTGTGCTCCCGCCAAGGAGATCCAGTAACTTGTAAACTATATTAAATTCTTTCTCAATTTTCATTTGTATTTTATTATATATATATATATATATATATATATATATATATATATATATATATATATATATAGTATATATATATATATATATATATATATATATATATATATATTATATATGATGTTATTTTGTATTATTGCGTATAATGGATATTCGGGTTGGACAGTTTGGACGTGTGCGTGTGTGAATGTGATGTGTGAGTGCGTGGTTAGGATTGAGTGATGATATTTTTGATTGTTGTTATTTTTTTATGTAATACATGTTGGCGTAATTGTTCCTCTGGTGTTTGTGTTAGGTTGGGGTGGTTGTACTCGAGTGGTAGCGCTCATAGTTCGCGCCCCGGAAGCGAGGGTCGTGACAAATGTCTTTCTCCAAACTAGCTTTATCCAAAATGTCAAGTGCGCACACACACACACGCACGCACGCACGCACGCAGGCACACACACACACACACACACACACACACACACACACACACACACACACACACACACACATGTACGGAGCTTCGCACCCGAAGTACGTTCAACTGCAAGGTTATAGTAGCTAGACGTGACGTCATTTTTTTCTTGTTACTTCTCAGGCCCGCCCACCTGTTATGTTATTTGAATGCTACTCCGACCAGCCCCATCTCAAAGTCTATAGTATTTTCAATACGATAGACAAAAAGAACAACTTTACGTTCGAGATAATGTCGAAACTGTTCCCCTTGTTAAACCTCTTTGTTCCCGCAGCCACTTGTACAGTATACAGTAACGGTGGCTGCAGGAAGCACAAGGGGGCGTCGGGGGTGGGGGGGGGGGGGTGAAGGAGGAGTAAAATTGTAAATGGACACTCACTCTGAATGGGGACACAGGAGGCTTGTGGTGGACACGGGGCACGGATACACTGCACTTGTTGTTCCACGCATTGCGTCCCTGCGCCGCATCGCTAAAATAAAACAAACATACAAGCATTCCAGTCACTGACACATTGGAAAACACAAGTTATCATTTCTTTTATAATCTTCAGGTTTAGCCTGTCAGTGTGGCTCGGTGAGAAACAGGCTGGTTCGATCTTGTCCGGCATTTTATGACATCTGTTACATCTCAGGCCGTGAGTTCATATCGTGAAAATAAGTTTCTCGACCAAAAGCATGCGGAAATATTAATGTTTGAAGGTGGGACGTCAGACAACTTGCGAACCTAAGTGACGGACCCATACAGAGATATTCCGCCATGCATCCATCGATCCATCCATCGACCCATCCATTCATCCATCCATCCATCCATCCATCCATCCATCGGTCCGTCCATCAATCCATCCATCGATCCATCCATCCATCCACGACTTTGGTATCAGTTTCAGCCAACTTAATCAAATTTCAAATACAAACGATTTTGAATTTCCAAAAACTACAGTAGCTCGCTTGAGCTTGCCCTTAGCACCACGTGAATGTTCTGTGTATATGTACTAGTACAGTGTGTGAGTGAATGCGTGTAATTCACGTGAGCGTGCTTGCTGGGTTCAGTTCGCGGCGGCGCTTTGAGCCGATTTTCAATTGGGATAAAGCGCCTATTTAATGCGCTTATTATTATTATTATTATTATTATTATTATTATTATTATTATTATTATTATTATTATCCATCCATCCGCCCACCCACCCACCCACCCATCCATCCATCCATCCGTTCATCCCCCTCCCATCCATCCATTCATCCATCCATCCACCATCCCCACACCCGCCCATCCATCCACTCATCCATCCCTCCATCCACCACCCACCCATCCATCCATCCATCCATCCATCCATTTTTTATCGTGCAGAAATGAACCCCTTTGCCGCCACCAGTGATCACGAATTGCCCGTCTGGAACACCCCACACACTGACCGGCGACATTCGAGTGAAAACCTCAGACGTAAATGACACCAAACACAGGCATAAAGAACACTGGACGATCAGGAGATGTAAATCCTCATGAGCACCCGCGACAGCGGGGACTCATGAGGATTTACGTCTCTTGAAGCATTCATGTCTCTTGAACCTAGGTAGCATTCGCCTTGCCCCGGCAATTAAGTGTTTAAATTCCAATGAGAAGACCTCAGGCTCAGCCAAGAAAAACCTAGACAAAGACCGGCCTACCACGGTGGCACAAGCAGAGACGAGCTGGCTGGACAAAGGCTGTTGGCAGGTCGTGGCTCCACACTCGTTCCTGCAGCACTTCTGGTCGCCGGTGCAGTCCGAATCCTGCGAGCAAGTGTTGGCGCAAATTCCAAACCCGCCAGTCTTCGGTGCTGGGCACTGGCCTGGTTTGGCACCACCCCCCAGCTGGCCCGAGGACGAAGGACAGCAGACAGCGTAGGCATCATTGGGCGCGATGTTGCACTCGTATCCCGAAGGACAGGTGATCCAGCTCAAACCGAGCCCACAGAAGGCTTCCACTGCGGTTCCGTTCCGGATGACGTACAGGGGTTGCCCGGCAATCCCGCACACGCCATCATGTCTTGTCGGGCGCACGTTCCCTGGGAGAAAAATTACAAGTTAAACTTTTAACTGTTGAAAAGACTGAACACGGTCCAACTGCACGCGGCATACATCCCCGCAATTGCGGGGGCTCATGAGGATGTATGCCTGTTGCGGACCCTTCGTACGTTTTATCCATGGTCATTGGGCGGCTGGGGCTGTTTCAGATTTCAGGAACAGCATCTGCAACCACTGGCAATGAACGGGTGAAGACAATGCCAGTTGGTTAGTTTTTCCACCTGTCCGTCACTTAGTCAGTGTGCTACTTTCGCAGATGCCCTCCCGCCTTTCGGCCGCGCGGACAACCGGTCGTGTTTCCGTCGAGTTGCGTCGTGTTTACGACCCGCTGTCCATGCGAGTGAAAAGGCAGGCGGCCTTTTGCAAAAGTTCAGTCAGTCAGTCAGTGAGTCCCTCTGTCATTCAGGCACCAAGCACGACCTTTCAACTCTCATGGTTGATTTAACTTCACTGTAATAGCCGTTCTTATACCTTCAATCGTATAATTATAACAATCCCTTAAAACAGACGTCATATTGAAATAATATACCTGTGTTGGAATAAAATAATTCCGCAGTGTAAACCAAGTCGTCATCGGCTTAACCCTTTGGCTGTCGGAAGTGTGTTTGGGGGATGTGATTCCTGCAGGATTCACCTTGACCAAACACGCTACCGACAGCTAAAAGGTTAAATTCGTTACTCCTCGTGTCATCCCTACATCACGAGTACAAACAACTTACTCAAGCACTGGCCAGTGATAATACCACTTGTTGGGTTGAGGACTTCTTTGCACGATACCCCATCCAGAGCAATGCAGCCCTGCACACATGCAGATTATACATATTGCATATACATATACACCAGCTATATGAGATTAATATCAAATGTGTACAAACAATTATTCTGCTGCACAGCTCGACAGAACAGAGAGTCTATTGCGTGACCACCGTTTAAAAATCACATGTCAATAAATAATATCATTTAGGTGGTTTTAGCCACTCAAATAATGGTCATTCACCCATTTAGTGTCGAGAAAATCTGAAGACAACCCAACTGCAAGAGGTATAGATCCTCATGAGCCCCCGCAGTAGCGGGGGCTGATGAGGATCTATGCCTCTTGCTGACACCACTTTATATTCATATTCCTGAGAAAGCTAGGACATTTTGGTGTTGAATTAACAAAGAATGTAGAAAAGCACAATCTGCCTTCACTGACGCTGAACGGGTTAACGGCGGTTGAGGCTTTGTGGCCTTGAGAGAAGACTTTTCTTTTCAAGACCACTTTTTGGCACAAAAAAGTGGTGGTGTTGAAAACAGGTTTTACTGTAATGTATATTTAATCTCTGAAGTGAAGGGCTTTGCAGTACGAATAAGATTTATTTGTTTCATCATAGTTTAATTTTATTCACACACACACACACACACTGACACACACACACACCCATACTGACCACGGATGCGCAGGTGCTCGGTAACTCAGGGGATATCTGGGCCACCACCGCTGCCACCTGAAAAAGTAAATCAGACTAGGTTGGCGTCTTCGACCAGCAAAAGGCACAATTCACCGTTCTGACAGCGACAACTGGTAACATGAGATTTGTTACACTTGGAAATACTCATAATAACTCGCAAAATACAACAATATATTTTTTAACTGAACTAAACTAAAATTAATTAAATTAACTAAACAAAATTAAAGTAAACTGAATTAAAGTAAACTAAACTAAAGCAACAAAACGCGACAAAACAAACCGCAACAAAACAAAAGAAAACTAAACTAAACGCAACACGTTTTAACATTCTTGTACCATTGCCAGAATTTATAACTACCGGGGGAGGGGGGGGGGTTGGGGAAGTGGGGAGGGGGGGGAATGGGGGAGGGGGGGGGGGCGGGTGGAATGACAATTACCTTGACATTCCGACATGTAAATGATAGTTGACACGTCCTTTCAGATTTACAGGGTCTGGAATGTTTCTAGTTAGCGAGTTCTCGCCTGGTATGACGCTCTGAAATGTCACTCTACGTAGACCAAAAAAAGCCAAAAACCTTTCAGTGTGAGCTACTCTGGTCTTCGGACCAACTCAGGCCTAACTAAGGCTGACTTCAAGCCCAAAAATCTTTTGCTCCCGGGAGAACATTTTCAAGAAGTTGGCCAACCCATTTAGCCCCACGCAATACAGTGGGAGATGGATCAAACATGATGATTTACGGGTAGTTTCAGATTAGCTTGGCGCCTGACGGCGGCAAGCTAATCTGGCACTACCCTTGAATTATCATGGCCGATCCATCTCCTGCAACAGGTACATAGTCGTTCAGTGACACCTCCAAAATTTGGGAAATGTGGCAGTGGGGTTAAATGGGTTTATTTCTTGAAAGTGTCTTTGGTGGCTATAGAGGTATAGCACGGACTTCAAACATTCCCTGGATTCATTCATCCCCGCTCCATCTGCAAGAGGCGTCATTATCAACATACCATTCAGCCACAGGGACTCATGAGAATCTATAACTCGATGCCTGTTGCTCGCAAGGAGTTGCCTCATTGGCATCCACAGTTTGAGTTACTTATCCGGTAATAGTAAGATTGCGTTTGTAACGAACGACTTCTAACAACGAACGACCAGTTTCTAGTATAAGCATACACAACACTCCAAACATCTCCAAAATGCATAGATCCTCATAAGCCCAAATCTTCTTATCATCCCCTACCAAATATTGTTTATCATTCCTTACCCAATCCTGTCTATCACCCCCTATTAAGTCCTGTTTATCATTTCCATGGCTATCATTGCCTACCCAGTTCTGCCGTCTATCGTTAACTACTCAGCACTGTTTCTCATTCCTTACCCAATTTTGTTTATAATTCCCGACTCCAACTTATTTACCACTCTCTACCCAATCCTATTTGTCATTTTTTTTCCCCCACCCTGTCCTGTTCATCGATCCTGCAATATTTTGTTTGTATAAACTATCCTAGAGGTTTCTAAGGGGACCTATCAAGTTGGGTGGCGGGATAAAGGGGTGGCGAGAGGGCACGACAAAAATGTTAACCCATTTAGCCCTGACACACTACAGCAGGAGATGGGTCGACAATGATATTTCAAGGGTAGTGCCAGATAAGCTTGGCGCCGACAGGCGCCAAGCTAATCTGGCACTGCCCTTGAATTATTATTGTCGATCTATCTCCTGAAACTGGTGCATAGTCATTAGATGATGCCTCCAAAATTTGGGAAATACGGCCATCGGGCTGAATGAGTTAAAGAAACTGGAAAAGGATGAACAGAAAAGAACACGTCTGCGACTGTCCGTGAGAACATTTTGACTGAGCAATGATTATTCCTTCTAGACTTTTGACGTCTGTTGCAACTTTGCGCTAATACAAGTCAGAAAGCAAAGGTCGTCGGTCGCGCACGGATATGTTTCTTTCATTTTTCCTTCTTGACTTGAGATTACAACCATCTGACAATTCGATACTGATCTTTGATTCTATAGCGCTATCGAAAAAAGTTGGAAAACATGTAAGCAAAAACAGCGAGCAAAAAAAATTATAATTTTTTTTTTTAATCAGCTATGACACGTAATTGATTCTTTTTCACTTGGTGTTTCATTGATGACGATTCAAACACCCATTTGTTTATTTTTATTTTTTATTATTATTTTCAGAATTCTACAGTTACATGGAAATACCCTCAGATGCACACTAACACATAAAATGGTATAAATCTATACGCACGAATACATAAGCTGTTATAGAAAATGTGTCGTCTAATGTTGTTATAGGAAATGCGTCGTTAAAAGTTGTTATAGAAGATGTCATAGATGTTATTGAAAATGTGTCGTCTAAATGTTCCCAATGCGCACAAGGTCATCGGGCCGACGTGGGCCGTCGTTGGCACGCGCACGGACTTGCGCATTGGGTTATTATAAAATGTGAGGTCTAAAGTGTAAAAATGTGGCGTCAAAAACTCTGTCTCATCTTTTATAACAACTTTAGAAGGCACGTACACATTTTCTATAATAAATGTTATGTGTACGTCAGCTAGCTTTACGTTGCTGACGTCAGAAAGAAGTGTTTAAACAAAAGTGACTTACCAACGCACAACAAAGCACCAAAGTCTTCATCTTGTATCTCTCTGTCTTGCCGCTCTCTCGTTCCTCTGACCACGCAAACCTCCAGTAGGTGACTTTTATAGCAGCCCAAACCAAACAGTCAAAGGCTGTGTTTGAGTTCACTGTCTGCTCAAACACATCCGGCAAACATAAAATGGCTGGGGTGTACACATATTTTGCCTACGGCTTACTTTCTGTCAAGAAAGAGTACAACAGAAAATTCAGCTGGAGTATGTATATGCAGTTGAGTGTGCTTGCTCCAGTATGAGACTTGCTCGGTTGGTTAGTTCGTGGTTTAACGTCCACGGCACCGAAGTGATAATGGACGGCTCTGACGGGCGGGTAATGAGGGACAGGGACACCAGTGACAGCACCCTTGACCTGGTCAACTACTACTGCAGTAATGATAGGCTGCTGTCCCTTGACACTATCCAGGTCCCGGACAGTGGATTCCTCATCACTGGTGACTTCAACAGCCAGTCCCAGAGTTGGGTATATGACACGATTGACAACAGAGGAGAAGACATCGAGGAGTGGCAAGATGAAAATCACCTGATACTTGCCAATGATCCTGAGGACCAACCTACCTTCTACTCTCTCCACTGGCACACCACCACTACACCGGACCTGGCGCTTTGCACTGACGATGTTCATAAGTGCCTCAGCAGAACAGTAGGACCACAGTTAGGAGGAAGTGACCACAGCCCTGTCCTCCTCTCCCTAAAAGGAAGCACAGCAGCTAGCTCGCCACACCGACCAAGATGGAACTACCGAAAAGCAGACTGGCGCTTGTTCAGTATCCGAACAAATGAGCTAATGCAAGACCTCGCTGTGTCTGGAAGGAACATCAACAATGTGGTCAGAGAGTTCAACGACATTATCAGTAAGGCAGCCAAGGAAACTATACCTCGAGGGGTCCGGAAAAACTACACCCCATACTGGACCGCAGATCTTCAGAAAGCACATGACAACCTCACTAGGGCCAGAGAAGACGCTGAAACCAACCCCAGCCAAAAAAACAACATCAAGCTACAACACAGTAAGGCCCAGTATCTGAGTATGAAGTTGGAGTGGACAAGAAGAAGTTGGAGAGAGAAGACTGCAAGACTGAACATGGAGAGGGACACCACCAAGTTGTGGAGACTGACCAAGGCGTTGAACGATGAGGGCACCAGGGAACTGAAGATCACCCTGGAAGAAGATGGGAAAGCACTGACTGGTAGGAAAGCTGCAAACATGTTCGCACAGATCTATGCGAAAGAAAGTAACATCACTCTCCCACAAATGCTTGAGAAAGAAATCAGACAGGAAGAAAGAGAGAGAACAACAGATGCAAACATCCATGATGCAATGAAGAAGGACATCACCCTTCCAGAACTGAAAATGGCCATCAAACAGCTGAAGAAGAAAAAATCTCCAGGTCCAGACAGAATCTCAAACGATATGTTACAACACCTTGGCAACACTGCCTTAACGAAGCTACTGGACATCTTTAACCACAGCTGGAGAGGAGGACAGGTACCCCAGTGCTGAAAGGAAGCCAGGATGATCCCAATTTTGAAGAAAGGGAATAATAAGTCCAAAGCCCTGAGTTATCGCCCATCAGCCTGACAAGTTGTGTGTGCTGGACCATAGAGCGCATCATCAACAAGCGCCTGCAGTGGTACCTGGACTCCGAGAGCATTATCGTGCCAGAGCAAGCCGGCTTCAGAAGCCACAAGAGTACAGAGGTCCAGACAACACACCTTGCACAGGTCATAGAAGATGCCTTTCAAGATCAGAAGGTGATATTAGCTGCCTTCATTGACCTACAGAAGGCTTTCGACAAGGTTTGGAAGGATGGTCTCCTTGTGAAACTCCTTCGCAGCGGCATCCAAGGGAACATGTATCGGTGGACCAAGTCATACCTGCACAATCGCAGAGCCCGTGTGACAGTGGATGGGGTACTGTGGCCAAAAAGTGCTGCTGCGTCAGGGGGTGCCACAGGGGGGAGTCCTGTCACCGACCCTGTTCATACTCTTCATCAACGACCTTGTGCCAGAGCTACCAAAAAGAGTCCACGCAGCCCTGTACGCAGATGACCTGGTACTCTGGTGCACAGAAGAGTATGCAACAACTGCTACATACAGGATTCAGCTAGCCCTGGACATGCTGACAGACTGGACCAACAACTGGTGTGTGACCATCAACACAGAAAAATCATCAGCCACACTCTTCTCTCTCTCTCCAACAAAGCAAAGGCTGGCAACCTAACACTGGGCAACACCCCACTGCGGTATGATGACCAACATACATACCTGGGCGTCACCCTTGACAAGAGGCTGACGTGGAAGCTGCACATTTGGAACGCAGAAGCGAAAGCTAGAAGAAAGCTGAACATCATGAGGAAACTGGCTGGAACACAATGGGGAGCCAATGAAAAGATCCTCAAAAATGTATATCAAGGCACAGTGAGACCACACCTTGAGTACGGATCCAATACATGGTTGACGGCAGCCCAGTCACACCAGCAGACCATTGACAGAGTTCAGAACCAGGCACTGCGTATCATCACCGGCGCAATGAGATCCACACCAATTGAAAAGATGGAAGAGACAACAGGCATCCCACCCCTGCGCATGAGAAGAGATTGCAATGCCTTGATACAGTCCGCAAAGGTTACGTCTTCCAAGGACCATCCTATGAATGCCAGGATGAAACAACCAACCTCAGGGAGACTGAAAAGATCAAGCTTTGTGAAGGAGACGAGAGCTCTGCAGAGAAAACACCAGGCAAAGCTCCCTGCGCAGGTAGAGGCTCTGAATCCTGCTAGTGACCTTCCACCCTGGGAAAGTAAGCCAGAAAACATCACACACACACACACACACACACACACACACACACACACACACACACACACACACACACACACACACACACACGCACGCACACACACACACACACACACACACACACACACACACACACACCACACAATACGCACACAAACACATACTACCATTCCCCGGCCCTCCCCTTAGTTCTCACTTCCTCCCCCCCCCCCACCCACCCACTCCCTTTGCACCCCCCCCCACCCACCCACCCCACCCACTCCCTTTGCACACCCCCCCCACCCCAACCCCAACTATCACACTCACACACACACACAAGGACACACACACATATACGCACACACACACACACTCACACACACACACACATTATACCAACACACACACACACACACACACACACACAAACGTGCGCCCCCATACCGGCGTCTCAGGCAACAGTACGCTGATGTCATAAAATAGAGAGGTTACGTATTCGCCGGACGACTGTAAACAACGAGCTTGGGCGACTGAAGTCACGGCGGGTGCTACAAGTATCGACAACATTTCAAACATTTGCAAGAGGCATAGATCCTCATCAGCTCGAAGGAGACGTTTGGGCTCATGAGGATTTATGCCTCTTGGAGATGTTTGGAGGTCTTTAGAGTGTTGTCTATACTTAAGGTGCAAGTTTCCCAGTGCGCAAAGCCCATCGGGCAGACGTCGGCCGCCATTGGCCCGCGCACAATTGTGCGGGCCAATTACGGCCGACGTGGCCCCGATGACCTTTTGTGCATTGGGTTGTTATCTGCCGTGATGTCGCTCTCATCCGTTGTTGGGAGTCGTTCGTCGCAAACGAAACCCCACTAAAAGTTCTGCTTTTCTTAGTAAGTTAGTTCGGTGCAAGCTCTCTTGGGGATTTTCGCAACCTCCCGCCTGTCTTTCACTCTCGCTACCGACAATCAAAGGGTTAACTCATTCTACCCCAGACACACCACCGGAAGATAAGGATCGACCATGATAGTTCAAGGGTGATGCCAGAATAGCTTGGCGCCTATGGGCGCCAAGCTATTCTGGCATCACCCTTGAACTATCATGGTGGGCGCCAAGCTATTCTGGCATCACCCTTGAACTATCATGGTCGATCTGTGTCCTGCACTGCAATGCAGTCTTCAGAGGACAACGGCAAAATTTAAAGATTTCGGTGTTGGGGTAGAAAGAGTTAAACGAACAGAAACTTAGTACACAGTGCTATATGTAAAGATTCCTCTCAACACTATTGTAGTGACGCAAAAATGAATATCAACGTTCTCTCGTTTATATGCCGTAAAATGCACAAGGAAACCAGTCAAACTTCATTAAATTCGCTTTCTGGGCCAGCCCGGCCCTTTACAAGAACAAGAAACATTTTTGTGAAAGCGAGATTTTTATTGTATCGCAATGAAAATCTCGCTTTTCACGACAATGGACCCCTTGTCTTTTACTTTTAAAGGGCAGTGCCGCAGGAGTGAGTAGACGAGCTCAATTGTAGTGCCCAGTTATAACTTGGAAAGCTTGGCTGAATTATGACTGTCAATCCATCACTGGAGACTGTGATAAAGCGCTATGCCCACGCATAAAGTTCACACAGGGTTTCTGCATTGTGCTGTCGTGTCAGCGGGTTTTCTGGTGTCAAATATTCCGTGTATTCACGAGTTTCGTGCGGTCGCGAGGTTAGCGATCTGCATGGAGTTTTAGTGGCGCAGCTCAGCCTAACAGAGATCAAGAGTAGTTAGTACGTGCTATTCTGTCATAGAGGACGGACGTATATCGGCCACACTAGCCGTATTCCAAGACTCTGAAACCGAGATTTCAGGTACGTTTTTTATATGTATTACTCGACAGCTAGTGAGTTAAAGGTAGTATGCATTAGTAAGTTCGGTTGTGTAGCGTTGATTTGGTTCGGTTATAGCGGTTTAGAATTTGTTGAGATAACCGGGGATTTTTCTATATAGTTATTTACTAAGGAATGTGATGTGTGTAGCCTAGGTTGTTTTCGAAAGATGTGTGTGGGTGTGAAGTATAATCTTTTCCTAGGTACGAACCAGTGTATTGCGCGTGCGTCAGTGTTATAGTCTTTTTCAGTGTTGTGACTGAGTCATGGTGTGTTGCGAATCTAGTCTGTTTTATGAAGCACGAGTGCGTGAATGAACATGTTGATTTGTTTATCAGCCAGGTTACGTAATGTACCTCATATCATCGAATATGTGTGTGTTAAGCAAGTGTTATCAAATTAGAACTTTATTGTACAGCGGAGTTCTTGTGCGAAGAAAGGGGCCTGACGCCGAGACGTCAAAGTCAACAGAGGCTGCCGCTGGAGGAACATGTCATGAGGATATTTACCACTCGCGGAGCCGAGAGACTTGGTGCCAAGACATCAAAGTCAACAGAGGCTGTGCTAGAGGAGTGTGTCGAGAGGACGTCCACAGTTCGGGGAACGTGGGACAGTTTCAGGAACGCGTGACGAAAGAAACTACACACCTAGATGTGGAGGCGAACGTGCGAACGATACAGAACGATAACACCAGTTGAGCAGGTTTGATAATGACAGTTTACCTAACCTGGCTTTTATTATATTGTGTGTGGATGTGAGTGTGACGTGCTAGTGTTGAGAATTGTGTATCTTGTGAAGAGTATTTTTTGTTAAGATTATACGCTGGGCCACAGAAAAAAAATGATTTGCGTTTATACTGCACGAATGCGTCCGACCGAGAGTTAGTGTTGTTGTGTATGTGCTGGTTGCGCTTGTGGAGTATGTGCGTGCGACTGGTGGGAAGTCTGCGTGTGTTACAGAGACGTGCACGTAGTGCTTTGCCGATCGTTCCCATAATAACACCCATTTGGCCCTGGAACCCCCACCCGGGTCTGCCCTGGGGGACTTGGGTGGGGTTAGGTATTTTTTAGTTCCCAGGGTCACCCTGGTCAGCCCCACAGGGTGGGTTTTTCTCTCTATTCTGGGGCATGTGTTTCTGTCTACCCTTTGTCCATTCACCTGTATTTGCCTTTTTAAAACTCTCCCTACTGTCTGCACTGCCTGTAGCTCTTGATATTGGATGTGTGTTGCTAAATGGTCTTAGCTTTATTTAGGCCCCATGTGTTAGGTTTATTTAATGTATTTGACCGGCTGGCAACATACATTCAATGTTCTGTTTATTTTTTTTTTTCACAAGCAGTGCAGGCACGTCCTGAGAAAGCCTTGTTGCTGTCGGGACGTTAAGCAATGTACAATCAACCATTTGGCCCTGGAGTCAAAAGGGTTGCATCCTGTTTAGATATTTACTGTTTATATGGTGCTTCGATGTTTAAATCGCTTATTTTTGCTGTTTTTTGTATTTGTTTCATAACCGGACAGGAATGATAATCAGATCACTTCAATAGTGACATTTTTCTGGCTAAATCTGTTACTGCTGGAACGCAGCAACTAGCACAACTGCATTAGACATATGCCCTCATGAGTTCTAGCAGAGACGGATGCTCATAAAGACATGTAATTTATTTGTATGACGCCTATGTACATATTTTTCGCGCGGAGGCGAATATTAACTCATTCGAAACGTGCCGCCTCCGGATACGCGGCTTATGCCGCATATCCGGAGGCGGCACGTCTCGAATGAGTTAAAAGATCATTCCCGGACTGATTTAGAATGACATCATTCAAGGACCTCGGCATAATGCGTACGCCAAAATGACTCTCACGCATACTCGACTCGGGGTCATTTTGGCGTGAGTCATTTTTTTGGCGTTTACTCCTTTTCACGCAAAATTGACACGGTATTTAGAAGTAACTCCAATTCGATTTGACTTACGCTAAAGTGACTACGGGTCGATTTAGCGTTGGGGGTCATTCTGGAGTGATAGACCGGCAGTTTCACAGGTCACAAAACAAGCCACATGCTGAAACACTTCGCAGCTTGTTGGTTGATCTGCAGGAGGGGTCATAAGTGAACCATTCAGATCGTCACAGTGTATGTGTCCCACAAACATCCTGGACACACCTACTCTAAACCTAAATAATTATGACATCACTGTTTATACCACGTCCTTAGACCACTCATAGCAAAGTAGGTCAACAGCGCGGCCAATGAAAATTGAGAACAATGTGGCACACTGTCCCCAGTCATCGTGTCCGCAACGTTTGTCGCAAGCAGACAGAAGTATACACAATTCAAGTTTGAATTAACCGCTTGACTGCTACTCGCAATACCTTTCGGTGGAAAGGACGGATGCATTGTGGTACTGACGATACCGCTCGGCGGAAAGGACGGATGCATTGTGGTACTGACGATACCGCTCGGCGGAAAAGACGCGTACTTACTACGCGTCTTTTCCGCTGCACCGTGTTGTCAGCAGCAGTCAAGGGGTTAATGAGACGGAGTTGTTGATAGGTGAAGGTTGCTAGACTATCCCAGATAGTCGCATCCTGCGGTATAAAAGCCATCAACGCTTTAGCAAGTCTCATACCGGAGCAAGCACACTCAACTGCATATAATACATACTGCAGCTGATTTTCTGTTTTACTCGTTCGTGACAGAAAGCAAGCCGTAGGCAAAATATTTGCATACCGCAGCCACTTTGTTTGCCGGGTGTGTTTGAACAGATAGTGAAGTCAAACACAGCTTTTGTCTGTTTGGTTCGGACTGGTATAAAAGACTTGACACCAACTGGAGGTTTGCGTGGTCAGAAAAACGAGGGAGCGGCAAGACAGACAAACACAAGATGAAGACTTTGGTGCTTTGTTGTGCCTTGGTAAGTACGTTTTGTTTAAACACTTCTTTCTGACGTTAGCAACGTATATAGCTAGCTGACATAACACATAACATTTACGATAGAAAAATGTGTACATGCCTTCTAAAGACAGGAATGGAAAATGATGCACAATTTTTGACGCCACGTTTTTTACAACTTTAGACCTCGCGTTTCTAATAATAACCCAATGCGCACAAGGTCATCGGGCCGACGTTGGCCGCCGTTGGCCCGCGCACATCCGCGCACACTATAATATCTTCTATAACTTTAGACGGCACATTTCCTGTACAACATTAGACGACACATTTTCCCAAAACAGCTTATGTATTCGTGCGTAGAGGTTTATAACATTTTATGTGTTGGTGTGCATCCGAGTGTATTTTCATGTAACCATAGAATACTAAAATAATTTAGAAAAACTTCCGATTTTGCGCTGTGTGTGACCACAGGCGCTCGCGACGGTCTGGATGTAAAATAACGAGTTACCGGATCAACCCTCAAGTGTGTTGCATGATGTAGTCTATATGGCGCATGAATGTTCACTTTGGATACAATTTGTAATATTACAACTCGATATAGACGAGCGCCTTTGTACATACATACCAAACGCGATGAATAAAAGGTCCTCGGGCCGACAGGCAGTGAGCTTCAACGACGACGGACGTCGGCCTGAGAACTTTTGCTCACCTAGAAGCCATCTCGTTCACGAAAGTCAAAATGTCCCAGCACACAAAAGGCTATCAGCCGAAGTCGTGAGCGGGCCCATTGCGGCCGACTTCGGCACGATGGCCTTTGCGTACTGGGGTACCCTTCCTCGGCCTAGTACGAGTTCGACTTGTTCATTTTAATAGTGTTTACGAGCTGCGCGCAGCGCACACTTCAATCACAAGTTGAATTGGGTTGACAGTTTAACGCATTCTACCCCAACACCGAAATCCTTAAATTTTGCCATTGACCTCTGAAGACTGCATTGCAGTGCAGGACACAGATCGACCATGATAGTTCAAGGGTGATGCCAGAATAGCTTGGCGCCTATGGGCGCCAAGCTATTCTGGCATCACCCTTGAACTATCATGGTCGATCCTTATCTTGCTGTGGTGTGTCTGGGGTAGAATGAGTTAACACAAGTGTTAAAGTGACGCCATTTCGAACAAAAATCTTCGCGGAATACCCAACAAAGAAATAAACACGATTATATGTAACAAAATCTTTTTTTTTTTTTTTTTTTGCTGGGGATTTCTTTACATTTCGTGCGCTGTTTGGTCCGGATTAAAATTAATCTAGTTGCGGTTTTCCTTTCACATTTTGAAACATTCTCATTGCAAAATTCAGAAACAAAGGCAAAGGCAAATAAATATGTTCGCGTTGTTGTTTCCTGCGTGCTTTTCTCCTTTTGTTGCCTATTTTGTTTTCTGCATATGTTTCTCTCTCTCTCTCTCTCTCTCTCTCTCTCTCTCTCTCTCTCTCTCTCTCTCTCTCTCTCTCTCTCTCTCTCTCTCTCTCTCTCTCTCTCTCTCTCTCTCTCTCTCGTGTCTATCGCCCATACACACATTGAGCAAAACTAGGACCATTACGCATCTCTTCCCGAGAAACATATTTTCAATTGTCCTAAAGCCAGTAATATTGGGAAACTTTCATCAACTCATTCAGCCCCGACACACCCAGCAAGACAAGACATGGATCGAGCATGATAGTTGAAGGGTGGTGCCAGAATAGCTTGGCGCCTTGAGGCGCCAAGCTATTCTGGCACCACCCTTCAACTATCATGCTCAAAATGCCTCCAAAATTGTAATACAATCTTTTAGAGGACAACTTCAAAATGTGGAGATTTTGGCCCTGGGGTAGAATGTGTTAATGCATCGATTTGATGCGATTGTTTTAGCCATGGTAAACTATTTAACATTGTTGGTTGAGATATTGATCTATGAGACTCGGTTTGGTGTTTTTGCAGCTTGAGAGTTCCCTTTAGAAATCTCTAGGATAGTTTATAAAAAATATCATTTTACGTAGAAATTGCAGGATCGATGAACAGGAAAGGGTGGGAAAAAATAAATGATAAATAGGTTTGGGTAGAGAGTGGTAAATAAGCTCTGATGGGGAATTATAAACAAAACTGGGTAGGGAATGACAAACAGTATTGAGTAGTGAACGATAGACAGAACTGGGCAGGCAATCATAGCCATGACTGGGTAGGAAATGATAAACAGGACGTGATGGGGGGTGCTAGATTGGTTTGGGTAGGGAATGATGCAAAGGATTGGTGGAGAATGATATACGAGATTTGGTCGGGGATGATAAACAAGACTTGGTAGGGGATGATAAACAAGATTAGGTAGGGGATGATAAACAAGACTTGGTAGGGGATGATTAACAAGATTTGGTAGGGGATGATAACAAGATTTGGTAGGGGATGATAAACAAGATTTGGTAGGGGATGATAAACAAGATTTGGGCTCATGATGACCTATGCCTCTTGGAGATGTTTGGAGTGTTGTATATGCTTATATAGAAGCTGGTTATCAGCAATGACTTCGCTCTCGTTCCTTGTTGGGAGTTGTTCGTTAAGAAGGAAATCTCACTATTACCGGATAAGTAACTCGAACTGTGGATGTCAATGAGGCAACTCCTTGCAAGCAACAGGCATCGAGTTATAGATTCTCATGAGTCCCTGTGGCTGCATGATATGTTAAGAATGTACGCCTCTTGCAGATGGGGCGGGGATGAATGAATCCAGGGAATGTTTGAGGTGCGTGCTATACCTCTATAGCCGCCGAAGACCTCTTCAAGAAATAAACCCATCCCAACTGCCACATTTCCCAAATTGTGGTGGTGTCGCTGAACGACTGTGTACCTGTTGCAGGAGATGGATCGGCCATGATGATTCAAGGGTAGCGCAAGATTAGCTTGGCGCCGTTAGGCGCCAAGCTAATCTTGCACTACCCTTAAATTATCAAGTTCGATCCATCTCCTGCTGTAGTGCGTGGGGCTAAATGGGTTGCCGAGGAGCAAAAGATTCTCGGGCAGAAATCCACCTTAGTTAGTCCAGAGTTGGTCCGAAGACCCGAGTAGCTCACACTTCAAGTTTCTGGGCTTTTTTTTTTTTTTTTTTTGGTCTTCGTAGCGTGACCTTTCAAAGCGTCATACCAGGCGAGAACTCGCTAACTAGAAACATTCCAGACCATGTAAATCTGAAAGGACGTGTCAACTATCATTCACATGTCGGAATGTCAAGGTCATTGACATCACTCCCCTCCCCCTCCCCTCCCACCGGTAGTTATAAATACTGCCAATGCATGAATGATTAAAAGTTTAACAGATTGTTTTTGTGTTGTTGTTGTTTGTTTGTTTGTTGTTGTTTTTTGTTTGATTTTTTTTTTTTGGTGGGGTTGTTGTTGTTTTTTGTTATTTCTTTTTGGCTTTGGCTTTTGTTTTGATTTGTTGCGATTTGTTTTTGTTACAGTTGTTTTGTTGCGTTAGTTTAGTTTACTTTTTTTTAGTTTACTTTTGTTCAGTTTACTTTAGTTTTGTTTACTTTAGTTTAATTAACTTTAGTTCAGTTTTAAAAAATGTATTTTGCGAGTTATTATAAGTATTTTAAAGTGTAACAAATGTCATGTTAACCAGCTGTCTCCGCCATTACGGTGAATTGTGCCTTCTGTTGGTCGAAGACGCCAATCTAGTCTGACTTCATTGTTTCAGGTGGCAGCGGTGGCGGCCCAGATATCCACTGAGCTACCGAGCACCTGCGCATCCGTGGTCAGTGTGTGTGTGTGTGTGTGTGTGTGTGTGTGTGTGTGTGTGTTGACCTCGAATTAAACTATGTTTAACCCAAAGTAAATCTTATTCGTATTGCAGATTTGATATTATACTTAATATATATATTACCTGTTTTGCCTTTTTTTTTTTTTTTTTTGAGAGAGAAAAAAAATTGTTTTAAAAAGAGAGAAGCCGTCTCTCAAGAGAAATCTTGCAGGCCACACGCCTCACCCGCCATTAACCCGATCAGTGTCTGTTAAGGCAGATTATGCTTTTCTGCATTCTTTGTTAATTCAACACCAAAATGTCGTAACTTTCTCAGGAACATGGATTCAAAGTGGTGTCAGCAAGATGCATAGATCCTCATGAGCCCCCGCAACCCATGAGGATCTATACCTCTTGCAGTTGGCTTGTCTTCTTATTTTCTCGGCATTGAAGTGTGAAAGACCAAAATGTCTTAGCTGTCTCAGGAACATGGATTCAAAGTGGTGTCAGCAAGAGGCATAGATCTTCATCAACCCCTGCAAATGCGGGGGCTGATGAGGATCTATACCTCTTGCAGTTAGGTGGTTCTCAGTTTTTTCTCGGCACTGAATGGGTGAAAGACCATTATTTGAGTACCTGCAGCCACCAAAATGATATTCTTTATTGACAGATAATTTTCAAAGGGTGGCCACACAAAACAGGCTGTATTCTGTGGAGCTGTGCAGCATAATAATTGTTTGTACACATTTGATATTATGCTCATATAGCTGGTGTATATGTATATGTATATTCTGCATGTGTGCAGTCCTGCATTGCTCTGGCTGGGGTATCGTGCAAAGAAGTCCTCAACCCAACAAGTGGTATTATCACTGGCCAGTGCTTGAGTAAGTTGTTTGTACTCGTAATGTAAGGATGGCATGAGGAGTAACGAATTTAACCCTTTAGTTGTCGGTAGCGTGTTTAGTCAAGGTGATTCCTGCAGGAATCACATCGCCCAAACACGCTTCCGACAGCCAAAGGGTTAAGCCGATGACGACTTGGTTTACACTGGGAAATGATCTTATTCCAACACAGGTCTATATATTCAAATATGACTCCTGTTTTTAAATCCCTTCTATTTATAGAAGGGACTTTTTAAGGCGGATCGCGATGAGGCGTGTCCATGTCCATGTCAAAAACGGGCAGGTTAAACCTCTAACAATTGCAGTAACAAGATAAAAATTACGTCATTAGTTACGCTAACCTCGCTGCTGAATGTACATTTGGGGCAAAGCGCCGTATGTGCGCATGTATGTGTGTGTGTGTGTGCGTATGTATCTAAACTGAAGAGAATCTCCGATATTTCTGTACACCCAAGCTTGAAACTTGGCGAAATGCTTTCTTAAGAGGGTGGCTAAGAGAGCCTCCGAGCATATTATAATTGAATGTCTCATTGAAGACATAAAGAACCGTTTATAGGAAGTCGGTTGACCCATATTAGAGTCCGTAATTTTTGTCATATTTACTTGAACATTTGCATATAGGTAGTTTGGAGAAAGACATTGGATGAGTTCGTTAGCCAGCTTTGTATCCTTTCAAAAATTAATTCTTTTCAGAAAAGAAATAAAACACTAAAAAAAACTTTACTTCTAGACAAAGTCAGACGGTGGCGGTGACGCAAAAGAGGTAACTCCGTCACCACGCAGACACCATAATACTCTAAATTTTATATGACGCCATTCTCTCTCTCTCTCTCTCTCTCTCTCTCTCTCTCTCTCTCTCTCTCTCTCTCTCTCTCTCTCTCTCTCTCTCGCACGCACGCTCACGCACACACACACACACACACACACACACACACACACGCACGCGCACGCGCACGCGCACGCGCACACGCGCACACGCACACGCACACGCACACGCACACGCACACGCACACGCACACGCACACGCACACGCACGCGCACACACACACACAAACATGCGCGCATCTCCAGGAGGAATAGATCTATGGTTGGAGATGGATGGAGCGCGCGCGCACTAACACCGGCACACATACATCGACGCGCTTTCAGAAGAGCATGCAGGTGAGCCGTGTACTTAGTACATCATGTAGCTAGGTAAAGTCAACCTGCTTTCACACAAATTTTTAGCAAGACTGAAATTGTACCGTGAAGTTCTAGTTTTGTCACCATTTTCTTAAGCCTATGAAGCGAAAGGGAAACTCATATCAGGTAAAATATAAAATTACGTAAAAACTAAAACTTACGTCACAAATGACGTTTGACAAATCAATGACGCGTATGTCCTACAACGCTTATAGAACTCACAGACGCATTGGCAAATCTGCGAGACTTTTTCAATAGGAGATAATTCAACATCAGAATCAGTTCAAAGACAAAAGTTAGAGACCATTGACAGCGAGGACAGCTCTCATAATATGAGAGCTGTCCTCGCTGTCAATGGTCTCTACCATTATATGAGGAGGGACTTTGTGGGTTATGATTCATCCCATCTTGTCTAGGATTATTAAACACGTTTGAAGGGGTAAGAACTATTATTGCAGTGTTGTAACATGCACATTGAAAGCTAAAGGGTCGTGCTTGGTGCCTGAATGACTGAGGGACTCACTGACCGATTGACTGACTGAACTTTCGCAAACGGCCGCATGCCTTTTCACTCGCGTGGACAGCGGGTCGTAAACAAGACGTAACAGGACGTAACCACCACGTTAACAGGACGTAACCACCACGTAAACACAACGTAAGCACTACCTGCTGTCCGCGCGGCCGAAAGACGGGCGGGCATTTGCGAAAGTACCACACTGACGGACAGACGGAAAGACTGACTGACTGACTGACTGACTGACTGACTGACTGACTGACCGAAACTGGCATTGTCTTCCCCCTTTCACTGCTAGTGGTTGCAGACGGTATTTCTTGAAATCTTTGTTAATTTAAAGTCAAACACCCCCAGCCGCCCGAGGACAACTGATACAATGAACGAAACTAAGTGTCAGCAAGAGTCATATATCTTCATTAGGCCCCGCAATTGCGGGAGCTCATGAGGATGTATGCCCCTAGCAGTTGGACCGTGTTCAGTCTTCTCAGCAGTTGAAAGTTTACCTTGCAATTTTTTCCACAGGCAATGTGCGACCAACAGGACATGACAGTGTGTGTGGATCCGCGGGGCAATCCTTGTACGTCATCCAGGATGGAACCGCGGTGGAAGCCTTCTGTGGGCGTGGCTTCAACAGGATCACCTGTCCTTCGGGATACGAGTGCAACATCGCGCCCAACGATGCCTACGCTGTCTGCTGCCCTTCCTCATCGGGCCAGCTAGGGGGTGGTACGGCCAAACCAGGCGAGTGCCCAGCGCCGAAGGCTGGCGGGTTCGGCATCTGCGCCAACACGTGTTCGCAGGATTCGGACTGTACCGGCGACCAGAAGTGTTGCAGGAACGAATGTGGAGCCACGACCTGCCAGCAGCCTCTGTCTAACCCGCCCCTCTCTGCTTGTGCCACTCGGGTAAGCAGATCTTCGTCTAGTTTTTTTTTCGCTGAGCATGAGGTCTTTTTATTGGAATTTAAACACTTAACTGCCGGGACAAGGCGAATGCTACCCAGCTTCCAGAGGGAGGGATGAATGGACGGATGGATGGATGGTCCGGCAGTATGCCTCTGTCACTTAGAACTGCAAGCTGTATGACGTCGCGCCTTTAACTCATTCCACACCAGGACCGAATACGGCAAATTTTGAAGTTGCCCCCTGAAGACTGTATTACACTTCTGGAAACAGACGAGCGTGATAGTTCAAGGGTTGTGCCAGAATAGCTTGGCGCCTATGCTATTCTGGTACAACCCTTGAAATATCACGCTCGATCCATGTCTTGCCTGGCGCGTGTCGGAGTTGAATGAGTTAAACATCGATATCTACACACGCTTTTGGTCGAGAAACTTATTTTCACGATATAAACTCAGGACCTGAGATGTAATTGATGTCACAAAATGCCGGACGAAAGGTCGAACCAGCCTGTTTCTCCTTGAGCCACACTGACAGGCAAAACCTGATGATTGTAAAATAAATGATAACTTGTGTTTGCAGATGTGTCGGTAACAAGTGTAATAAGTGTATGTTTGTTTTATTTTAGCGATGCCGCTCAGGGACGCGATGCGTGGTAAAACAAGTGCAGTGTATCCGTGCCCCGTGTCCGCCACAAGCCGTCTGCGTCCCCATTCAGAGTGAGTGTCCATTTATACACCTCCACCCCCACCCCCCTTCCCCGAAGCCCCCTTTTGTCTGCAGCCACCGGTACTGACATTATCTACGTCAAATTTTTCTCGAAATTGTATGCATTCATATTAACTCATTCAGCCCGACGCACGTATTTCCCAAATTTTAGAGGTGTCATCTAACGACTAAGTACCAGTTGCAGGAGATGGATCGACCATGATAATTCAAGGGTAGTGCCAGATTAGCTTGGCGCCGACAGGCGCCAAGCTAATCTGGCACTACCGTTGAGTTATCACGATCGACCCTCTCCTGCTGTAGTGCGTCAGGGCTGAATGGGTTAAATACGTGTTTATGTAATTTTGTCTCTCAGATGGTAAAACAATCAGTCTAAAAAGGAAAACAAAACCCTTACTTGACAAACAGCATGCACATTACTACTCTAAAAAGACAAACGAGAGCAAGTCCATTTTGTATTACATTATAAAAGTTTTTTATCGAAATATTTACAAATTGTGTTGTAACTGTCATTTCTAAGCGTGTGTCGGTCTCCCTTGGGTTCTTCTCTGCATTTTACACGCTTGGTAGCCAACGTTTTGGTCTGAGTTTCATTTTTACTGAAAATATCACTTTTCACAGGGCAGATTAACCTGTTCAGTTCCGGGAAACTTTGAACACCACCCAACCGCAAGAGGTATAGATCCTCATGAGTTCCCGCAGTTGAAGGGGCTCATGAGGATCTATGCCTCTTGCTGACACCACTTTTAATCCACATTCCTGGGACATGTAGGGTTTCTGGTCTTGAATTAACGAAGATTGCAGGAACACAGTCTGGCACTGAACGCCGGGGTTCCATTCCGACAATACGTTTACTACGTCAACTATGCTGGGGTTAGTCGGTAGACAGAAAGGAAGGCTGAAGCTTGATTCTGATGTAGAAGGTTTTTTTCGGAGACTACGGACTCTTGCTGTGCTGCTACAATCGAAAACAATGCTGTAGGTACAAACATTTCGTTGCTGTTGACCGATAAATCAGCTTACCGATAACCGTGTCACAAAATCAGCGGTTGCACGCGGCGCCCAAAACGCAAACGAAAATAAAATGTATCAATTAATAAAATGTTTTGGGTCAAAACAAAACAAAAATATCTGCAAAACTTAGACCTTTCGTCTGAGAGAAACCGTCATTACTTTTAAACTTCGACAAGTCTTCAGTACTTTGATCTCGTCTGAAAGTTGGCAAGTTCAGAAAACGGGCCCTCGATGGTAAATCTGAGCGAAGGCCATACATGCCTAGCCTCTTGCTCACAAGGCATTGCATCACTGGCGTCCCAAGTTTGAGGTACAGTTGTACTCATCCGGTTGAACAGCCCGCGACTGCTACCCAGTGTGCAAAGGCCATCGGGCCGATGTCGGCCGCCGTTGGCCCGCGCACGGCTGTGCGCTGATCAACGGCGGCCTATGACGGCCCGATGGCCTCTTGCGCATTGGGTATACATATAGGCGCACACGCCGTACCGCAGTGATCTTGGACAAAGCAACAAAGCGGTCCTTTTAGACCTGATAATAAACAGGTGTAACCTACGGTGTAGCCTTACTATAAAGGGGCCCATCCTACTGTCTTTGACGTGATTCTGTTGTTCCACAGTAAAACCCAGATGTCCAGTGTACCCAGCCTGGATCAACCCAAACTGCGTCAGGACTAACGAGTGTACCGCCAGCAACCCTAACGCGTGTGCCAGCGGCCTTCTCTGCTGTTCCACGGACTGCGGACGCAAGTGTGTCAGACCGCAATAAATTGTGACGTCAGCAAACAGTGACGTCATGGAATTGTGCCATCCATTGTCTGTGACTAACGCGAGCACTTAACTTGTTCGAGGTTTGCTACATCCGTATACGCAGCTTGACGCCGCGCATCCGGACTCAGCACGCCTCGAGTGTGTTAATATTGACACTGTAATCGGCTATGCATGCATCAAAACTGAAGTGACAATTAGTGAAACATAGCGTATGACGTTGCATTGTGGGGCAGGCAGACTCATGTCATTTCATGCCCTGTGAAGACAAACAACAGAAAGTTATTTCACAGGGGCCTGACGGTGCGTGCTGATAAGCGAGACAGGCTGTGCGCGCGCAGGCACGCTCAACGAAACTCTCTCTCCATAAGGATACCAATCACATCTCTAAGAGCGTTCACTGGGCGCGCCTGCCCGCGCGCAGACTGTCTCGCATATCATGACGCATGACAGTCAGGCCCCTGTTGTGTATTTTTGTGAAAAGCGAGATTTTCATTGTCTGGCAATGATAATCTCGCTTTAAAAAGGACTTACTGCCTTTTGCCCCGCTAGAGTAGACACGACCATGCATTAACACATCATCCAATCTCCTCAGTGTAATATTTGTACTTAGTTCTGGATTTTGGATTGTATTTTTTGCACTTGAATAGTCTTGACAGGCGCATGCCTAAAGTAAATAGACTTTTATACACGTAGTCCAACGCCTGCGTATACATACACACATTAACTCATTCAGCCCGACCGCCGAATTTGCCAAATTTTGGAGGCGTCATCTAATGACTATGCACCAGTTGCAGGAGATGGATCGACAGCATAATTCAAATTCGACCCATCTCCTGCTGTAGTGCGTCAGGGCTGATTGGGTTAATTCCTGTTTAATTAGTGTGATGGAAATGTCTAAGACAGTTACTGTGTATGCGCGACCGAATTGTGAAATATTCCGCCAAAAATTAATATGTTGTGAGCGTAATTTAGACAATATGTAATTCACAATTAAATTAATTTTGCAAGATACCTGTTTGCATTGCTAACTTCTTCTACGGAGCTTGTTTAACTTCAAGCAGGCACTACGTGATATCTCAAAGCTTGACAAGAATTATAAAATACTCTCTCTATCTCTCTCTGCCGGAGAGAGATTGACTGGTTGAGTGACGGACTGACCGATTGATTGGCTGATTGGTTTTTTGGCTGGTTCAGTGTGTGGGTGTGGGGAGCCGGAGAGAGAGAAGCTGCCATAAAAAAAAATGAACTCTACAGATTCAATCAGTCCCTCTCAGGTATTTACATTCTGCAGTGTATTAATTAATACCCAAGTGACGTTTCACCCTCTCCCCCCCCCCCCCCACCCCACCCGGATCTGACTTGGGTGGGGTTAACTACTTTTTAGTCCCAGGGTCACCCTGGTCAGCCCCACATGGTTTTCCCCTGTATTCTGGGGCATTTGTTTCTGTCTCTCTCTCTTGGCTTGACTTCGCGAACGAAGATTCTATAGGGCTTGCCCACGTCGTCTGCAGGCATTTTCGTGGCTGCGGAGGCCAATCCGGGACAGGCAGGTTCGACCGCAGTGGCTGCAGGGGAAGGTCTGGTCAGGGTTCTGAGTTACGACAACTCTGTTTTTTCTTCTGAGCCGCTTGTCCTTAAGGTTAGCTCTGCGAGAGTCCTCAAAGGAGACGGCTGCCTTGTGAATGGTGGAGCGCCAGGTGTCACGGTCCGCAGCAAGCGAAGACCACTGGCGGTGGTCGATTTGGCAGGCACTAAGTGACTTCTTGAGACCGTCTTTGTATCTCTTCTTTGGTGCCCCTCTGTCTCGGTGTCCAGTGGCGAGCTCGCCGAACAGAGTGATCTTGGGTAGGCGATGATCCTCCATCCTGGAGACGTGCCCCGCCCAGCGAAGCTGTGTCCGCAGCAGCAAAGCCTCGATGCTCACAGTTTCCGCCTGTTCAAGGACCTCGACGTTGGTGACATAGTCACTCCAGTGAATGCTGAGGATGGTACGCAGGCAGCGCTGGTGAAAGCGTTCGAGGAGTCGTAGTTGGCTGCGGTAGAGGGCCCAGGACTCGGAACCGTACAGCAGGGTGGTGAGGACGACAGCTCTGTACACGCTGATCTTGGTGCCTTTTTTCAGCTGTTGATTGTGCCACACCCGCTTGAATAGTCGCCCGAAAGCACTGTTCGCTTTTGCCAGCCTGTTGTCCAGCTCCTTGTCCAGCTTGGCGTCTGACGTGATGATGCAGCCAAGGTAGGTAAACTGGTGTACAGACTTCAGTTCGGACTCGCCGATGGTGATGTGGGGAGGGCGATGCTCTTCCTTGGGTGCCGGCTGATGAAGGACCTCTGTCTTTTTCAGACTGACCTCAAGTCCAAAGAGCTGGGCAGCATCTGCGAAGCAGGACGTAATGCGCTGCAAGGCTCTCTCTGTGTGTGCAACGAGGGCAGCGTCATCAGCGAAGAGCAGCTCACGAATCAGTTGGTCTAGGGTTTTGGTGTGGGCCTGCAGTCGTCTGAGGTTGAACAGGCTGCCATCGAGACGATACCTGATGTACACTGCGTCGTCATCGTCGAGGTCCACTGTGGCCTGCTTCAACATCATGCTGAAGAAGATGGTGAAGAGGGTCGGTGCCAGCACGCAGCCTTGCTTCACGCCGTTGCGGATGGGGAATGGGTCTGAGAGGTCACTGTTTAGTCTGACCTGGCCTTGCTGGTCCTCGTGGAGCTGGACGATCATGTTGAGGAACTTTGGGGGACAACCTAGTCGCTCCAGGATCTGCCACATACCTTGCCTGCTCACAGTGTCAAACGCTTTTGTTAGGTCGACAAACGTTACGTACAGCCCTTTGTTCTGCTCGCGGCACTTCTCCTGAAGCTGTCTCAGCACAAAGACCATGTCGGTGGTACTCCTGTTGGCTCTGAAGCCACACTGGCCCTCTGGGAGGTGGTCTTCAGCGATGGCAGGTACCAGCCGATTCAGGAGCAACCTTGCGAGAATTTTCCCGGCAATGGACAGCAGGGTAATTCCACGATAATTAGAGCAGGCAGACTTCTCTCCTTTGTTCTTGTACAGGGTGATGATGACTGCATCACGGAGATCCTTTGGTAGTGTTCCTTTTTCCCAGCAGCAGAGAAAGAGGTCGTGGAGCTTGTTGTGCAGTGCTGGGCCTCCATGTTTCCAGATCTCTGGCGGGATTCCGTCAATGCCTGCTGCTTTGCCACTCTTGAGCTGGTGGATGGCTGTGAGGGTCTCTTCGGCGGTGGGCGGTTCGTCCAATTCAACCTTTAGTGGAAGGTGTGGGATTTGGAGGATGACTGTTTCTTGAACAGTGCGTTCAGCGCCGAAGAGGTCCTGAAAGTATTCCGAAAGTATTTACACGGTGACGAATTTGATGTTTCTGTCTACCCTTGGTCCATTCATCTGTATTTTCCTTTTTAAGACTCTCCCTACTGTGTGCGCTGCCTGTTGCTATAGATATTGGATGTGTGTTGCTAATTGGTCTTAGGTTTATTTAGCGTATTTGACCGGCTGGCGACATACCTTCAATGTTATGTTTAGGGTTTTTTTCACAAACAGTGCAGGCACGTCCTGAGAAAGTCTTGTTGCTGTCAGGACGTTAAGCTATGTACATGTGCAACCAACATCTCTCTCTCTCTCTCTCTCTCTCTCTCTCTCTCTCTCTCTCTCTCTCTCTCTCTCTCTCTCTCTCTCTCTCTCTCTCTCTCTCTCTCTCTCTTCTCTCTCTCTCAATGATAATCAAAGTTGAAAAAAATATATTCACGACAAAACAAAAATATTTGCTTAAATTTGGCCGTGATCAGCACGACAGGTTTGTTTTCGGGTTTATGGATCAAACGTACGGCAGAAACACAACGCCCATGTTTACCGTGAACTTGCACATGTTGTGCGACAAACTCCACTGCGACACACTGCAAACAGAGCTCCCTGCAAAACGAACAGCACTTAAACGTCCTACGTAAAATTTATTTTAAAAAATTGCATCACCGTCATTATAAGCAGTTTGAGAGTAAACTGGCTTATTACCCAATGCGCAAAAGGCGATCGGGCCGACGTCGGCCGCCGCTGGCCCGCGCACGGGCGTACGCGGGTCAACGGCGGCCGACGTCGGCCCCATGGCCTTTGCGCATTGGGTATAACTCTTACACTGCCGGGGCACAGCAAACGTGACTCGGCTGCAAGACACATAAACAGAATATATTTGCACACACAAAAATCGTAGATTTTTTAAAATGCATTACGCGCAAACACGTAACTTATCATCTCTTAAGTGCAGCAGACCATTTAGCAACACAAGTCCATTATCAAGGACTACATAAAGCGCAAACAGAAGGCAGAATTTATAACAAGATGGGATGAACCAGCGCACAAAGTCTTCTATATCAGCTTGCATGTATTTAACCACTTTTGGCAAGATACGCTGGCGGGTCTACATCATGAGAACAAGATGAGGATGTCATCCCAAAGTATACAGTATTGTTTGGAGCTCACATGCGGTTTTCTTTTAGGAACATTCAAAGTTGTTCACATTTTAAAGTTTATCCTAAAGATCCATTTCCCTCCTCTCTAACCCATCCTCTGATCAACACGACACACCGGCGCACACAAATGAAGGCGGACACACGGCGCTTCCCGCCATTAGTACGCTCTGTGGGCTGGTGTAGCGACAGGAATTCTGAAGAAGGCGAGTAGCAAAATAAGCTTCACGTCATGGCATCGCTAGTCCCACGACGCCGTTTACACGGTGACGAATTTGATGTTTCACGTCACTCATCCGAAAGGTACGCAGCGTCTTTCAGGGCTGACTGTTTTCTTCCACACAGCCTCTTCCAGGGCTGACTATTTGATGGGAGTATAACGTGGCTCCGAAACTTGCAAAAAGTAATTAATTATTACGGTACAACGCTGGATAATAATGGCGGCAAGCGCCGCGTGTCCGCCTTCATTTGTGTGCGGCGGTGTGTGTTGATCAGAGGCTCCAGACGACATCCTTCCAAGCCTAGGTCACAAAGGGGGTTAACTCATTCGTGACGTGCCATATCCGGACACGCGGACCAATTAATAACAGCGAACCAAAACACTACAGACGTAAAGCCGGTAACACGTTTAACTTGATCCCCTTCTCTGTCGAGAAAAAGACAAGACGATCCAGCTGCAAGAGGCATAGATCCTCATGAGCCCCGGCAATTGCGGGCTAGTGAGGATCTATGCCTCTTGCTGAAACCACTTTTTATTTATGTTCCTTGGAGGGCCAGGGCTCTTTGGCTTTGAATTAACACAGGTTTCACGAAGATATAATACTCTTTCTGACATCCCTTTATATCCATGTTGCTTGAACAGCTGGGGGAGAGGAGGGGGGTCTTTAAACGCGCTGAATGAACAGCCAGAGCAAGGCTAACGCTACCCAATAGTTAGTTAGTTAGTTAGCTAGTTAGTTAGTTTGCACACACACAAACACATACACACACACTAACACACACACACACACACACACACACACACACACACACACACACGATGCAGCGCCAGTCAGTTAATCCGTTCAGTACCGAGAAAAAATTTGAAAACCACCCAACTGCAAGAGGCATAGGTATTCATGAGCCCCCGCAATTGCGGGGGCTCATGCGGATCTATGCCTCTTGCTGACACCACTTTGAATCCATGTTCCTGGGACAGCGAGGGTTTTTTTGTGTTGAATTAACGAAGATTGGAGAAATACAGTCTGCGTGAAATGGTACTGAATCAATGCGGGGTCAAGACCAGAGGACGATGCAATGTTACGGAAAGCAAAGTACATGCACAATAATGTGTTGTTTGTTTGTTTTTTAATTTAGTTTACACACTATATTTGTACAGTGTATACTTTGACACGCCTTCAAAGATAGAGTAAAAACTGGGACAGAGACGCCTGACTTTTGTGCACGAAACGTTTCAGATAAAACCACAAAACGGGTCTTATCAATAAAATTTGAAAAGTCGAAATGTATTCATCAGAGGGTTCTTTAAAAGAAAACCTTTAAATGAAAATCAATACAAACCACACAAAACAAAACAAGCAGATTTAAAATATATCAAGCAAACAAATTGAAAAAAAAATCAAGCATGCATGCCAGCCCTGCAAGTACAGTGAAAGATGTAATATTTATGAACAGATTCAACCCTTACCTCTAAATTCGGATGCTCTGCTCTGAAGACGTCCAGGACATCGATCGACCATGATAGTTCATGGGTGGTTCCAGAATAACCTGGCGCCTATAGGCGCCAGGCTATTCTGGCACCACCCTTGAACTTTCATTGTCGATTTATATCTTGCTTCAGTCTGTCAGAGTCGAGACGTTAAGCCTGTGCCTTCTAGCCTAGAAGAGCCAAGCTATTCTGGCACTAAACGTATCATGTTTGACAAAATGGTAAGTAGTTGCAGAGCTTCAGGACACAAAGGATTAATTACTGTTTCTTCTCGCAATCAATGATGATCTTAACTCCCTGGCCTGACTTGGCCGTCTCAAAAGCTTTCAGCGTTTCCTCCAGAGTGAAGTAATGCGTGATCATTGGTTTCACGTCAATGGTACCTGCCGACAGCATCTCCACGGCGGTGGGCCACCTGTGAAAATATGCAAATTTTAATGTTATATTGCTATATTATTATCAACATCATCATCATCATCATCATCATCATCATCATCGTCTTTTTTATAGTTAACATTCCCCAAAGGACAAGTATCACTAATGCCTAAGACCTTTCCACCAGACCTTTAGGAGGCATTCATACTGGCTGCGTACCAATCGAAGGGAAACCAACAATGTCACTGATAGTTCAAGGGTGGCGTCAGTTAGCTTAGCTACTTCCCAGGCATCCGGTTAATGTGTTAACTCATTCGAGACATGGCATGTAGCCGCGTATCCAAATGCATCGCGTCTCGAATGTGTTAAGAACAACATCCAAACGAATAAAAAAGCACGCTTAAATAAAAGACAATTAAAACAATAAATTGCCTGAATAAATTGTTGTAACAGTCTTCTTTCTTTCTTCTTTGGATTGTTCCCTGCATTTTACACGCTTGGCAGTCACCTTTTTGGTCTGGATTTCGAATGTGTTAAGTTTGTCTGGCATGCTTAAGCCATCCCTCTATAAATGTACACAAAGAATATTTATTAATTCATTCAACTCCGACACGCCACCGCAAGACATGGGCGCCAAGCTATTCTGACACAACCCTTGAACTATCGCGCTCGATCTGTTTCCATAAGTGTAAACAGTCTTCAGGAGGCAACTTCAAAATTTGCGGATTTCGGTCCTGGAGAAGAATGTGTTAATCAATTTCATATATACATTATTTCAGCGAAGATGGCTGTGTCTTGGCGATCAGTTTGAATTGTGTTTCTTTACACTGTGAGAAGATGGCTGTGTCTTGGCGATCAGTTTGAATTGTGTTTCTTTACACTGTGAGAAGATGGCTGTGTCTTGGCGATCAGTTTAAATTGTGTTTCTTTACACTGTGAGAAGATGGCTGTGTCTTGGCGATCAGTTTAAATTGTGTTTCTTTACACTGTGAGAAGATGGCTGTGTCTTGGCGATCAGTTTAAATTGTGTTTCTTTACACTGTGAGAAGATGGCTGGGTCTTGGCGATCAGTTTGAATTGTGTTTCTTTACACTGTGAGAAGATGGCTGTGTCTTGGCGATCAGTTTAAATTGTGTTTCTTTACACTGTGAGAAGATGGCTGTCTTGGCGATCAGTTTAAATTGTGTTTCTTTACACTGTGAGAAGATGGCTGTGTCTTGGCGATCAGTTTAAATTGTGTTTCTTTACACTGTGAGAAGATGGCTGGGTCTTGGCGATCAGTTTGAATTGTGTTTCTTTACACTGTGAGAAGATGGCTGTGTCTTGGCGATCAGTTTAAATTGTGTTTCTTTACACTGTGAGAAAATGGCTGTGTCTTGGCGATCAGTTTAAATTGTGTTTCTTTACACTGTGAGAAGATGGCTGTGTCTTGGCGATCAGTTTAAATTGTGTTTCTTTACACTGTGAGAAGATGGCTGTGTCTTGGCGATCAGTTTAAATTGTGTTTCTTTACACTGTGAGAAAATGGCTGTGTCTTGGCGATCAGTTTAAATTGTGTTTCTTTACACTGTGAGAAGATGGCTGTGTCTTGGCGATCAGTTTGAATTGTGTTTCTTTGCACTGTGAGAAGATGGCTGTGTCTTGGCGATCAGTTTAAATTGTGTTTCTTTACACTGTGAGAAGATGGCTGTGTCTTGGCGATCAGTTTAAATTGTGTTTCTTTACACTGTGAGAAGATGGCTAGGTCTTGGCGATCAGTTTGAATTGTGTTTCGTTACACTGTGAGAAGATGGCTGTGTCTTGGCGATCAGTTTAAATTGTGTTTCTTTACACTGTGAGAAGATGGCTGTGTCTTGGCGATCAGTTTAAATTGTGTTTCTTTACACTGTGAGAAGATGGCTGGGTCTTGGCGATCAGTTTGAATTGTGTTTCTTTACACTGTGAGAAGATGGCTGGGTCTTGGCGATCAGTTTGAATTGTGTTTCTTTACACTGTGAGAAGATGACTGTGTCTTGGCGATCAGTTTAAATTGTGTTTCTTTACACTGTGAGAAAATGGCTGTGTCTTGGCGATCAGTTTAAATTGTGTTTCTTTACACTGTGAGAAGATGGCTGTGTCCTGGCGATCAGTTTGAATTGTGTTTCTTTACACTGCGAGAAGTTGCAGTGATAAGCATTAACCTCTTCGCTGCCGGTGATCGCGAATTGCGCGCTACAATGACTGCACACTGACCGACATTCGCGTGAAGAACGGATTACGCAGATGTAAATGGGACAAAAATGGGCGTACAGAACCTAGGACTAATAAGAGTCGTAAGCCCTCATGAGCCCCCGCGACTGCGGGGGCTCATGAGGGTTTATGTCTCTTGCAGCGGCGCTTAAGAGGTTAAGACTCACGTGTTCTTGTATCTAAAGGTGCCCCTGACGTCAATCTCCTTGGCGATGGCCTGCACTATGGGGATCTGGATGTCGTTCGGACCGTGGCCAACTACAGCGAAGGCACTTCCGGGCTTCAGGGCCTGTGAACAAATAAAAGAAACCATCACACATTGGGAGGACATGCTAATCAATTGGCAATGAACAACATGTTGATGCTTATTCCACAATGAAAGGTCAGTGTTCATGCCAGTTCACAGTCGGTGCTAGATCAGACGCAACCAGTCTTCAGGGCCGCTGCGCTATGTTAAATATCACAAACAATGAAACTTTTTGAAAACAAAATCACTAAACGGACCTACTCCTGACAGTAAGCAGTGAGGTTCAAAAGCACAGAGCCGCACAGAATTACAAAGTATCGTCGCCAGAGCCGTGTGGTCTAAATTCGCAGACCGTCAGAGAGTCATTCTTACCCAGATGGCCATCTGGACCGAAAACTGCGCCCCGCTGGCTTCCACTGCGCAGTCAGGCATAGCTCCCAAGGTGTCTCGAACCAGCTGAGCCACTTCTTCAGGGTCCTTCGATGTCACCTTCAAGGTCTGGGTGGCTCCCATTTTCTTGGCCAGAGCCAGGCGACCATCGTCCACATCTGAAGACGGAAATCATGTGTTGTTGTTGTTGTTGTTGTTGTTGTTGTTGTTGTTGTTTTTGTTGTTGGTTGTTTGTTTGTTTGTTTGTTTGTCTGCTTGTTTGTTTGCTTGTTTGTTAGAACTTGTAATTTAGAGAATGTATTTTGTTTCTTTAACTCATTCAGCCAGACGGCCGTATTTCGCAAATTTTGGAGGTGTCATCTAATGACTATGAACCAGTTGCAGGAGGTGGATCGACCATGATAATTCAAGGGCAGTGCCAGATTAGCTTGGCGCCCACAGGCGCCAAGCTAATCTGGCTCTACCATTGAATTATCATAGTCGATCCATCTCCTGCTGTAGTGCGTCAGGGCTGAATGTGTTAAAGTCGTTTATTATAACCGGGCCTTATTGCGAAAATATTAGCTAAAGAAACAACATCTCATCGTCATTATCAATAAGGTAGATATTAATTATCATCTTCATCTTTGCCATGATTAGCATTTTTGTCGCGGTGGACATTCATAAGCTACTCGCAGGCTAGTCACAGTCTAGTCACTCTTTCAGAAGCTCTCTCAAAATGTTCAAGTCTGCCTACTGATGACCTGTTCAGCGTGTGTGTGTGTGTGTGTGTGTGTGTGTGTGTGTGTGTGTGTGTGTGCGTGCGTGCGTGCGTGCGTGCGTGCGTGCGTGCGTGCGTGCGTGCGTGTGTGTGTGTGTGTGTGTGTGTGTGTGTGTGTGTGTGTGTGTGTGTGTGTGTGTGTGCAGTGTGTGTGTGTGTGCATCAGTGTTTTTGTGGCTCTAATGTATAATTTTGCTAGGCTATATTGCTTATATTTATTTGTATACGTTTTGGCGTACTGTGCGTATCTATTACTAATTGTAAAGTGCCTAGAGCTCAGTCAGGAGCTAAGGCACTATATCAAATATCCCTCATTATTGGTATTCTTATTCTTATTATTATATCAATTGGATTATTATCATTAACTCATTCAGCCCGACGGCCGTATTTCCCAAATTTTGGAGGCGTTATCTAATGACTATGTACCAGTTGCAGGAGATTGATCGATCATGATAATTCAAGGGTAGAGCCAGATTAGCTGGCCAGATTATCATGGTCGACCCATCTCCTGCTGTAGTGCGTCAGGGCTGAATGGGTTAAAGGCCCGTCATATTCTTACCGGTGACGATGATGTCCGAAGCGCCCATCGCCTTGGCAGAGACCGTGGCGCTTAGTCCGATTGGGCCTGTAAAAAAAACATACATTTTCTTGTGAAAAAAAGGTTAGACATTATCTAGATTTGAATTCAACAGATCTGTACGTTATCGTGAAAGTACGCCAGCGTGTGATGTTTCCCTCGTGACACGTGAATTTACTGATAATGAACAAGTTAGTTATCAGGGTTTAACGCCGGTCAGGCGACTAAAGCTAATTGGGAGTAGACTAAACAATTTTTGTGCTGGTGTGTGATTTTGGACCCTACGGCTCTCCAAGCCGTAAGGTCCAAACTCACAGACCAGCACACACCCGGCTTGTAGCAGAGTTCCCCCACCCCGACCCCCAACCTCACCCCAACCCACCCGACCCCGGGACCCCCGATTCCTAAGCCACTTTAACATACTCACCTGCGCCACACACGAGAACCTTTTTGCCCAAAGCAACATTGGCCCGTCTACAGGCGTGCAGGCCGACAGACAGCGGTTCTATCAGCGCTCCCTCCTCAAAACTCACGTGGTCAGGCAATCTGCACCCATGTCATCATCATCATCATCATCGTCGTCGTTGTCGTAGAAGATCATCATTATTAGCATCGTCAAGTAAACCACAGTCATGTTCACTGTTTGTCCGTAATTCGGTTCCAAAAATAAGTCTTGTTCAAATACTAAGTTAGTAATAGCTTTACTTATATCAAACGTCCTAACAAGATTGGCTAAGATCAAGAGATAAACATCTAAACAAGAAAACACGCGTTAACTTTTGAAAAGGACAAAAGAAACGAAATTTTTATACAAAATTTTCTATTGTTAATTTCTTCGAGACTCAGCATTCGGATCCGCGGCTTAAAACCACGTGTCAAAATGCAGTACCTCTTGAATGTCACCTGCAAAATAATAGTGTTAATGTTTTCCTTTTTTTCCCCCTATAAAACGGGCATATTTCGTTCTGCAGTAGTCAATTACAAGTTCTTTTTCATTTAAACGCTCGGCTATTTTGGGTTGGAAATGAAATTCAGACCGAGACCAAATCCAGACCAAAAAGGTGACTGCCGGCCATGCGGGTAAAATGCGGAGAATAACGCAACGAAGAAAGAAACACGTTTGGAATAGACAGTTACAAAGCAATTTATTAACCCTTTTTCAGAAAAGACATACTGACAACAAATACACAATTTGCAACTTGGTCAACGGGATCAACTTATCTTTTCATAAAGAAAATATGCAACTTCAGTTGCATCTTCATGAGAAAAAAAAAGTTCCAAATTGTGTACTAGTATTGACTAGTTTGAAAACCCCGAAATATGATGGACTCATTGTGCAAGAGATACGACGGAAATATCCACTTTTAGAGTTATCCTCTGAGGACTGCAGTACAATTCAGGCGACAGATCGACCATGATAGTTCAAGAGTGGTGGCAGAATAGCTTGGCGCCTAGCTATTTTGCCACAACCCTTGAACTCTCATGCCTCGAGCCATAGCTTGCTGTGGTGTGTCGCGGGCAGAATGAGTTCATAAATTGTCTTTTTTTTCCTTCGTTGGGTTCTCCTTTTCAGACTGAGACCAGCACATACTTGTAGCAGAAGTCCGCAGCATGCACGTGGTAGCGAGCCAGGGCCCCGCTGTCCGGGGGTGTAGCCAGGAAAAACACGTCTGGGCACAGGTTGTAACGTCCCACCTTGCAAAGCTCACACGTGCGGCAAGGGACACCAGGCTCGATGGCGACGCGGTCACCTGGAAGTAAAAACGCGATTGCATCCCTTGCCTGGTATAGCTCATCTGTATTATATAGCAAACGGCATTCTGGAGCTCATGAGTATACAAGTTTGTTTGTTCATTTTGGTTTTTTTCTTTCTTTATTTCATGGTTTGCATGTTTTGTTGGTTGGTTGGTCTACTTGTTTGTTTGTTCGCTCGTTCGTTGGTTCGTTGTTTTGGGTTTTGTTTGTTTGCGGCTTATTTGTTTGTGTGTTTGCTGTTTGTTTGTTTGTTTGTTGTTTGTTTGTTTGTTTGTGTATTTGTCAGTTCTTTCTTTTTCTTTTCTGTTTTATTTTCAACTGTGTTTTGATAAATTGATTTATTTGTTTTTGGGTTGTTTTTATTGCTTGCGCTCTTCTTTCAGTCTTGCAACTTGCGTGCATGCTGGTCATCAAATGACAGCAATAAAGCTTTGGATGTAACCCGTGGACACTCACCCACTTTCAGATTGGTAACCCCCTCCCCCAACTTGCTGACAACGCCGCTACATTCGTGGCCAAGCAACATGGGATCCTTGACGACAAACGGACCAATGGCGCCCTCGTACAGGTATTTGACGTCACTTCCGCAAATTCCGATCTTGCGCATACTCAGCTGAACCTCTTGACAAAATAAAATAAATGAATAAATGTTCACAAATGTTCAGGAAAATGTGAAAATAGTTGTAACTTCTAAAATACAAAAGTCGTGGCCTATTTTCAAATTGGTCACGCTGTGAAATTCGGCTACAACGTTAGTGACCTATCAAATATTTTTCTTCATTCGTGTCATTAAATTAGATATTACAGTACAGTAAATAGCGGATACAACAAATCGTCTGGGGACCAAACGTTATTGTTGCTGTATTAGATGTTTGTAATAACCGAAGTAAATTACACAGAGACAGTGTGGTCGGGACCTTTCGACATTGTTATATCTGACCCTGTTGTAATCGAAATCGACTAATTTTGTATGTAAGCAGTGTTTGTGAAAACTCTGACGGGCAGCATTGTTTAACCCTTTGGGTGTCGGTAGAGACCAAAATCGCTACCGACACCCAAAGGGTTCAAATTTGTTTCGTTATGTGTGAGTTTGGCCTAAGGTTTTTGTGGCATACCGTTGGGGCCTGGCTCAGGAACTGGCCTCTCCACCTGCAAACGCAAATGAAATCCTTCAGTCACAAGCAACCACCTAACAGCACATGGAGTCTTAACTCCTCAACTGCCGGGACAAGGCGAACGCTACTCATCTGCAAGAGACATAAACCCTCATGAGCCTCCGCGATCGCGGGGGCTCATGAGGATTTATGTCTCTTGTAATGTCTCTCGTTAATCCTGTGTCTCTTGTGAGTCCTGTGTTCTTTGTGCTTAATTGTGTCCCATTTACATCTGTGTTGTTCACTCGAATGTCGGTCAGTGGCTTCAGATGTGCAATTATTGGTCACTGCCAATGGCAGCAAAGGGGTTACATTCGGAACTCCGCAATTTGGAGTTTGCCCTATGAAGACTGCGTTACAGTTCAGTCATTTTCACATTCCTAATGTGTCGTGCTTACCAGGCGCATATCCCCCTTCTTGAACAGCACAGCCGAAAGGTTGGTGTCCGCCATCGTTCAAAATACTGTGGAAAACAGAAAGAATTGGAGCAGTGAATTAGGAACTGGGGTGTGGGGTGGAAGGGGGTGAGGTGGGGAGGAAGGAGGGTGGGCGGGGGGGGGGGGAGGGGGGGGGGGGAGGGGGGCTGGCCCCCACAATGAAAACGTACGGAGTGGGCAGAGGGGGGGGGGGGCAGAGTATCCTCCCCCTCCCCACCAACCCAATAGTTTTGGAGACGGAAAATTGGAGGAAATTGTTCTGGCAGAAAAAAAACAACAACTTTGCATTATATATTTATTTACTTTTTATTGCCTTTTGGAGAACAGAACATTTTTGGAGAAGTAAACATCATAGGATTGGTATGTTTGATTTGTACGAGGCTGGACTGTCTCTTCTAACCTCCCCCCTCCCCCCACCCCCCACCCCCCACCCTCCCCACCCCATCCCCATATCACCCCATCTCACAAACACACCCCAATTTTTAAAAAAAATCTTGATACGCTACGCTATTCTGGCACCACCCTTGAACTAAAGCCATTGGTCTGTATCCTTATCTGTAAGTATAGTAATGTAGCTTGCATATGGCAGAGCACAGATTTGAAGCTTTTAGTCTCAGTATGATATGGGTTAACCCAGTTAGCCCCAAAGCACTGCAGCAGGAGATGGCTCGACCATGATAATTCATGGGAGGCCCAGAGTAGCTTGGCGCCTGATGGCGCCAAGCTAATCAGGTATTATGCCTGAATTTTCATGCTCGATCCATCTCCTGCAACTGGTACATAATCACTAGGTGACACCAATTTTCTTGAGAAATGCTGCGGTGGGGTTGAATGCCGGGTCTGCCATGTCTGCTTGGATTCAACTTTGAACATATTTCACCTCACAAAAAAGATTACATGAAAAACGTTTGACGTACCTGTTCCGAAGGTTCTGGAAGGTTTGACTAGTTGAGTAGTTGAAGAAATTATGCTGTCTTCTGGACAACACAACTCTGGTTCTACAAATGCAAACTATGACAACGTTACAGCCTTCAGAAACCTAATCACTTCATAGGGCGGTGTTATCAGCCGTAAACTGCAGACTCACACCAATGTTCTCGTCGGTCCGAAGAACACAGACGCAAATGCGACAACGGACGGAGCAAGAGGCGTGTATTCTAATGCTAAACGACATGACCAGGGAGTCTGATCCCTCAATAAGCCCTTTCCGCTGCAAGAGACATAGATTGTCATGATGAGCCGTCCGCTGCTGGGGTTCAAGAGAATCTGTGTCTCTGGCTGTCAGAGACCCGCGTCACTTATATTAAGCCTGCATGCTAAAATTGATACATTTTTCTCAGCCCGCATGCTAAAACTGAAAACAGTTTCAAGTTAACTCTACCAAAACAATGAGGAACTATGGCTTTTCTACATAATGTGCAGGATGGGTTTGCGATTGTAGCGGCCGTGTGAAAATCAAGTCACAGTGACTTACAAGAGAATCCGATACTGAGGTTAACGGCTGGGTCAAGGCTACAGATTGTCAACTTAAGTGTGTGTTTGTAAGCAAGATTATGATGTGCTGGTCTGTGATTTTAGACCTTACGGCTTTTAGCCGTAAGGTCCAAAATCACAGACCAGCACACATGTGATAGTGTGTGTCTGCGTGTAGTCTGACCGGCCCGAACTTGTAATGATAATGCTTACGGAGAGACGGCTTGAGCAGAGGCTAGCCTGGTTTGTAAGCTCAGTGGCAAATGGACGCTAGTGTGCATGTACTCACAGAAACACAAGAAAAAACTTGAGCTCATACACACGCACAGACGCACGCCATTATGCACACACATTCACAAACACACACATACACACACATACAAAATACACTCACACAAACACACACATCAACTTGAGCTCATTCACACTCGCACTCACGCATGCACGCACGCACACTCATTCAAGCAGACACGCACACACATACACGCACACTCACACACACACACACACACACACACACACACACTACACTCGCAGAAACACACACACAAACTAGAGCTCATACACAAAAGGCACACGTACAAGGCTCACGCACGTACGCGCACCGACACACACACACATATCATTATCATCATCATCATCATCATCATCATCGTCATCATCAGTACACGCACAAACATGAGCTCATACACACGCAATCACGCACGCACGCACACACACACACACACACTCACACATACGCTCACACACCATCACACACACACACACACACACACACACACACACATCACATCACATCACATCACATCACATCGTCTTACGTTGTTTGAGAGAAAGCTGTTTTCACAACGTGATTTTTATACCACTCGCCGGGCATATTCAAGGCTGACATTCAAACGAGGTGTGATTTCAAAACAACACAATTGTTACCCCTTTTAACGACCGTGACCTTTATTTGAATGACGTAATAACAGGCGCGCAGTGAGACATGACACCATCCATAGCAGTCTTGTCGTCTTATTATTGCACTATACATTGTTAAAGCGATATCAACCCGTTCAGTGCCAACTGACGCAGTGTTTCTGCAACTTCGTTAATTCAACACCAAAACACTCTAGATGTCCCAGGAACATGGATTTAAAGTGGTGTCAGCTAGAGGCATAGATCCTCATGAGCCCCCGCAATTGCGGGGGCTCATGAGGATCTATACCTCTTGCAGTTGGGTGGCGTTCAGTCGGCACTGAGCGTGTTAGTCAGTAGTTCTCGTCGCGGTAGCACACCCCAGGTTGCGAAGTGTCCGGTCCGCCGATGTTAAAATGGTCGCGTCAAACTTTGAGAGCTGCTTAACCCCAGCAGACAGAGGCACGCGGTACATACTGCTTAGAATGACTTGACAATACCCCGTAAGCAAAAGATCTTCGGGCCCACGGCGGCCCGGATGTCGGCCCGAGGACCTTCGGCCTACTGGTTAGGGTTCTCGTGGATCACTGGATAATTTATCATCAGCTCGGGTGATTACAGTATTTGGCGGGGCGGAATGCTCGGTAATCGTCCGGCACTGGCCGCCCGCCAACCAAACAGCACCATCGGCCAAACTAACGAAACTGTGGCCGGTTGCATGATTGAGCTTAAATCCTGCTCACGCCAATAAGCAAGGTGCACCTCTACAGAAGCACCTTGCTTAGTTGCTTGCGTACGATTTAAGCTCACTCGTGCCGCGCAACGACAAAGTGGCCGGCAAAATCAACACTACAGATTAACGCCGCTGTGCCGTGTTTGTAATAGTGGCGAGTTCCAGACTGCCCTGTTGAAGATGGCGTCATGCTGACAAGAGTCTATTTTCAGTAATAGTGCAGCTGAATTGTCGATCACTGCAAAAGACGCGGAATGAAAATGCATTCATATTATAATGTCCGTACACAAATTCCAGACTCAGACCAAAAAGGTAACCGCCAAGCGTGTAGTTGTAAAAAAAAAATCTGAACAACAACAAAAAAAAAAAAAAAGAAACGCGCTTAGAAAGGTCAATTAGAACAACTGATACATATTTTATCCTTTCTAAGCGCGTTTCTATCTTTGTTGGAATTTTCTGAACACAAATCCAGAAACGCATAACGACAGGATAACTTGCATCTGAGTAGGCCTATATCGTTACCCACAAAGTTGATAAAGTTGATAACACAATTTCATTGCAATGCCAAATACCCAATGCGCAAAAGTCCATCGGGCCGACGCCGTTAGCCCGATGCCTTTTGCGCATTGGGTAACGATAAACCACTGAGTGCGGGGTCAGTAAAGACAGAGCGACCAACTGTCACACCGCACCACATCGAAGAGAAAAGTATATGTAGATTCTGAGCTGAAAATCCTTTCAAAAACTCGTTGTATTTAGAAAACTGATTACTGAAATAACGCGGGAAAGTTCATATTTTATCAGTCGAACTGAACGCTGGTGATTTGTTTTGCCTAACGGGAGTTACTGGGGACTGGAAATAAGATATTATTCATTGAATTACTTTGTGAATATATACTCACTTGGCATGGTTGTTGTCTAAACCGCCGACCCCTTTAATGACCTCTCTGGAGTAGGAAACACGATAGATCAGCGGCTGGTCAAGGGCATTTACCCAGCCAGTGAATGGACTGCACACTGTGGCAGCACCTGCACAAGTGACGAGGTCGTTTGATGAGCCTGTTTATACCACTGGTGGAGCTGAGGACGCTTGTTTCACTCGTAAATGTACGTAGCGCATTTGAAACAAAATGTACATACCTTGGATACAAATGCGCTGGACACTGACATTTTGGAGTGAACCCACCCAGTTGTGCATTAAAATCAGCCTTCACCTTCGCATCCATCACCTGCTCCTCCCCCACTGACTCCCCCTCACATACACACGCGCATGCTATTTCTCACGTATTCCTTCGTTAACCCATTTAACCTCAACGCCCTACAACAGGAGATGGATCGAACATGATAATTCAAGGGGAGTGCCAGATTAGCTTGGCGCCTGATAGCCAAGTTAATCTGGCACTACCCTTGAATTATCATAGTCGATCCATCTCTTGCAACTAGTATACAGTCGTTAACTGACACCTCCAAAATTTTAGAAATGCGGCCTTGTGGTTAAATGGGTTAACTCATTACATCTGAGGATGAAGTATCATTTCTTTACATATCCTTTGAATTCTACGTCACAGTTTTGGAGACAGACCGACCACAACAGGCGCCAACCTATTTTGACACCACCCTCTATCATGGTCAATACAAATCCTCAGAAAGTTGCATTTACACTCTCTGTTGATCATAGACCACACACAAACAAGTTTCTAGCCTGCATCAGACTTGGTTGATACGCGGGCCAAATAAGGCCGATGTCGACCCGAGGACCTTTTGCTTTCCGGTACTGTTCAGTTTCTTCAGCTGTAGCGCGCGCGCGCGCGCGCGTATGTGTGTGCGTGTGTGTGTGTGTGTGTGTGTGTGTGTGTGTGTGTGTGTGTGTGTGTGTGTGTGAGTGGGTGTGTGTGCGTGCGTGTGTGCTTGTTTGCATGCCTGCGTGCGCGCGCGTGTGTGTGTGTGAATACGTGCGTGTGTGGGGGGGTGGGTGGGGGGAGGGGGGACCGGGGAGGGAGGAGAAGAGAGCAAGGGCTAGGGCGGGGTGGAGTTTGTACGGGGGGTGGGGGGTGGGGTGAGTGTGAAGAGTTCGTTCGTGCGTGCGTGTATGTGTGTGGGGGCGTTCGCGCGCGCGTGCGTGCCTGCGTTTGTCTGTATGTGTGTGTGTGTGTGGGGGGGGGGGGGTTGAGAAAAACGTTTAGGGCTTAACGTCTTTTGTCCTCTACGAAGGTGATTTTAAAGATGGGGCACCGAAACAGGAGCTGAACAAATGTTGATCCCAACTGAATTCGAACCCGGGACCTTTCGGTCGAGAGTCGAACGCTCTACCACCGAGCCACCCAGCTACCGCGGGGTAGCGGGGGGTGAGTGTGGTGAGTGAGTTCGTGTGTGCATGCGTGCGTGCGTGTGCATGTGTGGTCGCGTACCTTCAACCTCGCAGCATTTGAATTTGTGTCTCCTGTCTTCAAAATGGTTGTCATGGTAGCTGGCCCATCCCTTGATGATGCCATTATGTGGACAGGAGAAGGTGAACTGGCTGTCGAACGCATTGACATAATCTGGAGAGGAAAAGCCGTATGAAGTGTGATGTCGTAAAGTGAAAGACGTTTCCGCTCTTCCTCTCAAATGTACGCAGAAGAGTGTTTCCTGATAAACGAAATGGGCAGTAGAAAATAGCTCTGTTGCGTGAACCTGCTCACAATGATTGTGAAAGGAAGAGTAAATAAGTATGTCTTAGTTTACCTCATTTAGCCCCTACACACCACAGCAAGACATGGATCGACTATGATAGTTCAAGGGTGGTGCCAGAATAGCTTGGCGCTCATAGGCGCCAAGCTATTCTGGCACCACCCTTCGACTTGTCTCCTGCTTTGTAATACAGTCTTTAGAGGACAACTCCAAAATTTCGAGATTTCGACCACAGGGCACAACGGGGTTATTCAAGACATCAATGAAAACCCATTTTATCGACAACATTTAGCAATCCAAGCCAGCCCTGGAGCAGATTGCTTTAAATTAACAGCGAGTATGTCAGTTCAAAAAAGTGAAAGGTATCAAGCAGTCAAAAAGCTGCAAATATCAGCAAACAAAATAGCCCCAAGCAAGGCGGGCCGACGCTGACGTCAGTTTACCCGCGCAGCGCGATGAGAAAATCCTTGATTACAATGTGATTTGGACCATGTGGCTTACGGCAGTAAGTCCAAACTCACAGAGCAGCACACACGTGCCTACCTGTCCAAGCACAGTTCGTCAGAGTGCCGAGCCCGGGGACGTAAGAACAGCCAAAGGACCACTCGCGATCTTCTACGTGGTTGTCGTGGACACTCGACTCTGGTGAGGGATTTCCCAGCTGGACACTCGAAGTGCTCCTCTTTGTCCCAGTCGTTGACGCGACGAAAGCCGTCGTCTGGTCGGTAATAGTCCAAAAAGATTTCTTTGTACTGAACAAAATATGTCATAATAGCATAGCATGACCTCGCGGCTGACACTTCTGCATCTGTTTGATTCACAGTCACCGAGTGCTCAGCCGCGCGGTCTTTCTATATACAGTCAACTTCGGATATACTAAATCGCCAGAGGACCCAAGTTTTCTTGTTGTTATAATATACGGAGTTTGTTATAAACGAAATGATTTTCAGAGAAAGAGTGGTGTCAGTACCTTTGAAGAAGTGGTATTATATCCGACTGTTATAATAACCGACCATCTTATAAGCGAAGTAGACTGCAGATATGATAATATACTGTACAGATACTCCACTGTTCTTTTTTATAGAAGTTTCAAAATTGGAATCCGATCACTCAAAATCAAGTGACTTTATGGCGTGCATCACACACTCAAGATTAATCAACTACCTAGAGTGTACTCGCACGCGATCCCAGACAGCACTGCGCGGTAAGACTAGGAGAAATGGTGTGGGGCGGGTTTCTACAGAAAAAAATACATTGAAAGGTTCTGTAGATGTATGCATGATTGGCATAAGTACAGAACAGTTTCTAAATATGCACATTAAGTTATTTGAAACTGTTTCTCATTTGCCTTACAGCTCTCCCGTCCCCTACCTCCATCCCCAGCTACAGGCATGGGATGATCGCTAGATTTGTGCTATTCCTACTACCCTTGTTTTAGAGGTGATCGATTACGCAACGATCATATGATGCCTGTGCCCCCGTTTACTCGTACCAACTATGATGTAATGATCCCACAGCCAATGGCGTCCATTTGCAAGGGTCCTTTGATTTAAGCCTTTGGCTGTCAGTAGCGGTTTTTGTCACATGATTCCTGCAGAAATCATCGCGACCAAAAAAACGCTATCTATCTATCTATCTATCTATCTATCTATCTATCTATCTATCTATCTATCTATCTATCTATCTATCTATCTATCTATCTATCTCTCTATCTATCTATCTATCTATCTATCTATCTATCTATCTATCTATCTATCTATATCCCGTAGTCTTGCCGACCGTTGGGGCACCACTGATGACTTGGCAATCAGCTCCCTCCATTCCTCTCTGTTCTCTGCCATTCTCAGCGTATCGCCCAGCTTCAGTCCTGTCCACTCTGAGATATTGTCCTCCCATCTTTTCCTCTGTCTTCCTCTCCTTCGTCCTCCTTGCACAGTGCCATGCAGGATTGTTTTGGCAAGCCCTGCTGAACGCGTGACATGCCCATACCACTTCAGTTTGCATTTTCTCACAATGGCTAATAAGTCTTCATAGGGCTCGATGGCTTGCCTGATTCTGCTTCCCACTTCCTCGTTTGTGATGAAATGCCAAGCAGCCTTCGAAAACATCTCATTTCAGTGGCTTGTATCCTCCTTTCAAGGTCTGCTGTGAGGGTTCATGACTCGCAGGCATACAAGAACACTGAGATGACTAAGGAGCGCTTCAGTCTGATCTTGGAACAGAGTGTGATGTTTCTGTCCTTCCATATGGTCCTCAATCTTGTCAGTGCTGTTGTCTGCGCAATCCTGGACAGTATTTCTGGTTTTGATCCCTCATCTGTCACAATGGCTCCTAAGTATTTGAATTTTTGAACTGTTTCCAGTTTTTGGCCTCCAACCATGATTTCAGTGCCAATGCCACTGGCGTTATTGGTCATCAGTTTGATCTTCTCTGCACTGATTTCCATCCCATATGCAATGGCTGTACTATCCAGCTTTTCCACCAGCTGCGCTAGCTCCTTCTCTGTTCCTGCAAGGCCATCAATGTCGTCCGCAAAGCGCAAGTTCGTGATTGTTCTGCCTCCAATACTGACAGTTCCTTCATGATCTTTCAGAGCGTCCGTCATGATTCTTTCCAGGAAGATGTTGAAAAGAGTAGGTGAGAGCAAGCAGCCTTGTCTGACTCCAACTGTAGTCCTAAACCAGTTTCCTATTTTGCCGTTGAAGCAACCGCTACCGACAGCCAACGGGTTAAATGATCACATAGCCCATGAAGCTCGAAAGAACGCATGCGTCGACTTAAGACTCGTAACCCCTTCCCTGCCACTGTACGTACACTGTACGTACATGTGTGTTTCTGAAATCTTACGTCATTCAACACTGTCCAAGAAACATGGATACAAATTGGTCTCAGCAAGAGGCATAGATCCTCATGAGCCCCCGCAATCGCGGGGGCTCATGAGCATCTATGTCTCTTGCAGTTGGATCATGTTCACTTTTTTCTTTGCAGTGAAGGGGTTAATGTGACGGTGTTATCTGGGATGTTTGTGCTGTACCGACTGCAAACGTTCAGATAGTCATCATAACATGATGATACATTCATTACAAACGCGCGCTACGTGTGCACTCATACCTCATGTTCCACTTCCTGTCCCAAAGTATGAACTTCGACCGCCACCAGGGGTCGCTTGTGGGCCATGGCGCTGATCTTGCTGAGCAGAGCTTGCGCCCGTGGTTGTGCCTGGGCCGCTCCGGGCAGCGTGTGAATCAGGCGAGGCAACTCCAGGGTGAGATAAGAACGCAGTATGTAGTCCCTGATAGCCACGTCTAGAGCGACCTTCTTGTTGGTGTCGTGGAGGAGGTCTGTGATGGGCGCCAGTCGCGTGGAGAAGAGCCAGGGGTGGGATGAGATGGTGGGCTGCCACGCTGATATTCCTTTAGAATCCAGAAGATTCGCTGTGCCCCCATAATACCTAGTTGGAAGAGAAAACGGAAGTTCTCGATAAATTTCCTGCGTGCAATTAAGTCCAGGCTTGTTCAAATAGCATTTCCGCTATAATGTCCTGGTAAATCATAGTGGCACAGTTGCAGTACGGCCGAATTGATCACTGCTCAGGTCGTACCTCGTAGACAATAGCTGTCCTTGTCCCACATAACCAGCCCGCTAGGGCCGTCCATTATGAACCGGTGTTGTGGACGTTAAACCCCGAACTAGTAACTACTCCCTTTCCCTGAGAACGGAATGTTTGTTTATTCAACAACCAAAAGCCTCCACCGTTTAAGGAACTTAAAATACAAATTGGTCTCAGCAACAGGAACAGATACTCATAAGCCCCTTGCAATTCACAATAAGTAATTTGGTGGGCAGAAACGCAAGCTATACTTTAGATAGTTTTCGCACGCTTCTAGTGCGTCAGCCAGCTTAAATTTATGTTTTGTTCAATTAACCCCTTTCCTGCCACTGCACGTACATTTTAATTACAGAAATGTTGATTCGTTCAACGACCATGAGCCAACACCGTCCAAGAAAGATGGACAAAAATTCGTCTCAGCAAGAGGCATAGATCCTCATGAGTCCCCGCAGTCGCGGTGGCTCATGAGGATCTATGTCGCTTGCAGCTGGATCCTGTTCACTTTTTTCTGGGGCAGTCAATTTGTTAACTCCTCCACTGCCAACTGATGCTGATTGTGTTGCTGCAGTCTTCGTTAATTCAACGCCGCAGAACCGCATGGATTCAACGTGGTTTCAGCAAGAGGCATAGATCCTCATGAGCCCCCGCGACAGCGGGAGCTCATGAGGATTTATGTCTCTTGCAGCTGGATCATGTTTCCGTTGACTCGGCAGTCTGTGAGTGGCCGCTTAGAGTTATAATTATTATAAGATAAGCGCATTATAAATACCGTTATTATTATTTTAATTATGTGTGTGTTTGTGTGTGTATGTGTGATGGTGTTTGTGTGTGTGTGTTTGTGTGTGTGTGTGTGTGTGTGTGTGTGTGTGTGTGTGTGTGTGTGTGTGTGTGTGTGTGTGTGTGTGTGTGTGTGTGTGTGTGTGTGTGTTTTGGGGGGAGTCTTTGGATTTTTTTAATGTTGGGGTGGGGGGTGGGGGAGGGGGATTTCGATTTCTTCTTTTTTTTCTTTGATTTTTTTTTTTTTCGTTTTGATTTTTGTTAATTGATTTTTTTATATTTATTTTTCTTGATTTTCTTTTTTCCTTTTTCTTTTTTTTTTTTTTTTTTTTTTTTTGGGGGGGGGGGGGGGGGGGTCTTTTATCGTTTTTTAATGTTGATCTTCTCTATCCCCGATAAGCGGTGTTTCAAGCGTTTCCAGCCTAAAATTGTATCCATGTGCGAGCACCTTAACACATGCTTACATTGCCAATGGTCTTTGTCTTTAGCTGGTCGCAGGTGTAGGTGACCACGGGACTCTTGTACCCGTCTTCAGCAGTCATGGGGTCCACGGGCATGAGGTCTAGCCTGGTGACGTCCACACCAAGCGCCTGGCAGTCGAGGCCAGGAAACAAGTTATGACACGGTTTGGCGCCTTGCGCACCAGCCACACACAGCGCCACGAGAAGTGGGACGAGCATTGTGTCTGCAAAATACATCCTTGTATTCCCCGAATTTCCAGTTATCGTGATTGGAATACCTACTACCATCGCACATTGTTCTTCAATTTTCATTCAGTTTCTATAAAATTCGGTTAGCAGTGTTTCACATAGAAATTTTAAGTAAAGTTTAAATCTTGCAGGAATCTCCTCGACAAAAATCGCTACCGACAGCCAAAGGGTTAACACGATTCAGAGCTTCGGATCAGAAAGACGTAGGTCAAGACTGCACGTGTTTCGACTAAAACAGTGGATTAACACATTCGAGGAGTGTCGCATCCGGATATGCGGTTGTCGCCGCGTATCCGGATGCGGCACGTCTTGAATGTGTTAAAGGCCTGGACAAACTTGATATATCACATGTTCGTCCGGGCTTTTAACCCACTGTTTTCGTCGAAACTATTTTCTAATCGTCTATTGAAGTTCGTATGTAACATAGCCCCAGTTGTGCGTTTTGGCCGGGAACACTGGTTTTCCCTTAGCAATTAACTCACTTATCATTTGTTTTAAACCTGACACACAACATTCATAACCTACTCGCTTGAAGAGCATGGGAATAAATAACCCTTGCAAGACCCACACTAGAATTCGGGGAAGAGCGCGGCTTAGTCATCTGCGATTCTTGCATTTTCGTATATATGGGGCACGAATTCCTATTTCCACATAAGCAAAGTCGGTGTTGTCTTATGATCATGAATACTAAACAAAAGAGCTGTCCTCCCTGTCAAGGGTCCCTACCTGTTGTCTTTGATCTGACTCTGATGTTGAAATGACTCCTATTGATAAAGCCTGGCAGATTTGCCAATGCCACACATATACCCACGCACTGACAGATCAGTGCGCGTGTATAATATCATTAGCCAAAAGTACGTTCTCCAGCTAGGTTAGCGTAACTAGTCATGACGTAATTTGTATGTTGTTACTTCAGTTGTCAGTGGTTGATGCCTGTCCGCCTATGACATCATGGGCATGCTCTACGCGACCCATCCTTATAAGTACCTTTATATATAGAAGGGACCTAAAAAGGCCAAAACCACTATAAATGAAACTTTACTATACAGAGATTGCTTCCAGCGTACAATCCAAAATGGCCACCAACAGTAACAAGTTTTAATAGTCCGTTCACAACGTATTCTCCAAGCGTTAAATTAGGCTTGAATAATTCCTCTTTTGTTTTGGCGGCTCTTTTTCTGTTTGATCTATTACATCAGTTGAATCCTCAACCGCCACAGCGTTTCGTAACCTGCCGTGTCTACACAAACATAGGCCTATGTCAATTTACAGAGATTTCTACTTTTCTATTTCTACTTTAGGCAAATAACCCCTTGACTGCCGAAAACAAATTTGAAAACCGCCCAACTGCAAGAGGCATAGATCCTCATGGGCCCCCGCAGTTACGGGGGCTCATGAGGATCTATAGGCCTCTTGCTGAAACGACCGTGTATCAACGGTCCTTTGACGGCTGGAGATATTTCACGCTAAATATTTAATGATTCGAACAACACAATACGCGACCAAATGCAGTGAAGGGTAACAGTAAATTAACTCATGTTTCGTTTTAGTACTGCACTTTCGATTTTTGTGAATCTTTGCTGCTTATGACTTACTGGTGCAAGTCCTGCCGATGACCTAGAGAATACACCCTTCTTCTGTACTCACCAATAAGCTTGTCCGTCAATCCTGCCTGTGCTGTGTTTTAAAGTCAGTAAAACCTAGTCTAGGAGACCTGCTGACGTTTTCACTGGCAGCATAATAGCTATTGCGAAACAATCCTGCAGTTGCCTCTCCTATGTGCAAGAGGCCTAGATTCTCATGAACGCCAGGCCGCAGGGGTTCATGAGAATCTAGGCCTCTTGAAACCAATATTGGTTCAGGGGTTTCTCATCTGAGGATGTCACTGGGGTTTTTACGTCCATCTGGAGACGCCACAGCTACTTTTTGGTACATTCTGTACTAAGCTGAGACAATCAGAGACAATAAATCTCTACACGTCCTGTAGATAAGATAGTGTTGCCAGGTCACTACCTGACCTTACATAAAGAACCCAAAGAATGTGGGTAGTATGTCATATTTATTGGTATTTTATTGCAGAAGACACAATACAGCCTATGTTCACGATAAGACTCTCGCCTAGTTTCATTAACTGACCTTAAATAGATTGTATTAACCAAAAGAATGTCGGTATTACGACATATTTATAGGTACCTCGTTTGTTTGTTTGTTTGTTTGTTTTTTTGGGGTGATTTTTTTTTTTTTTTGGTTGGTTGGTTGGTTGGTTGGTTGGTTGGTTGGTTGGTTGGTTGGTTGGTTGGTTCATCCATCTGTCTGTCTATTGGAGTCTGCCTGCCTGTATGTTAGTTAGTTAGTTAGTTAGTTAGTTAGTTAGTTCGTTAGTTCGTTAGTTAGTTAGTTAGTTAGTTAGTTAGTTAGTTAGTTAGTTAGTTAGTTAATTAGTTAGTTAGTTAGTTTCTGTCTGTGTTCCTCGTAGCAAATGACGCACGACTGTGCGCGGGCCCACTGCGGCCGTCTTCGCCTCCGCTAGCCTTTTGTTCTCTGGAAAGTCGGACATCATCATCATCATCATCAGTCCCTTGCCCGAACTGGGCGTTGGGGGGACTGAAAGGCCGCAGCAGCAACAGACAGTGCTCTGCACTGAGTTCTATTTTGGGCGGTGGCAAGCAAGTCTGGCATCTCGAGTTCGGTCCATTCTTTTATGTTTGCGACCCAACTCTTTCTCTGACGACCTCGCCGACGACTTCCTTCGAGAGTGCCTTGGAGGATAGTCTTGGACAAGGTGTTGTGTCGGGTCACGTGGCCAAACCAAGCAAGCTTGCGCCGTTTCACAGTTGCCAGAAGGGGTTCATGTGGGCCCACCAGGGAAGTGACGATGCTCCGTACATATTCGTTGGTCTTGTGCTCGCGGTACGAGATGCGGAGCAACTTCCTCAGGCACTTGTTCTCAAAGGCCTGGATTTTCTTTTCTGAGTCTGCAAGCAGTGTCCAAGTCTCACAGCCGTAGAGTAGAATAGACACTACGAGGGACTTGTAAAGCCTGTACTTGATGGTGAAGCTGATGGAGTTACTTCGCCATATCCTGTCCAGCCTGGCCATTGCGGATGTTGCTGTACCTATCCTGATACGGATCTCTGCTATGCAACTACCGTCTTTGGACAGGGTGGCTCCCAAGTACTTGAAGCTATTGACCTCTTCTAGCTTCTGGCCGTTCAACAAAGTCGGACAACATTACAGTAAAATCCTATCCTAAACAGCACACCAACGAAAGCTACCTTCTCAGTGCATGATGTCAGAGCGTGCGACCCGCAGCGCTCGGCACTTTTTTTTTTTTTTTTTGACCCGTCAAAGAATAAAGAATTCAGAGTTCAACGATAGCATGGAGAATGAACACATCTGATACTTTTAACACCTGACTGCTACTGACGATACCTCTCGGCACCCCACCCGGGTCTGCCCTGGGGGACTTGGGTGGGGTTAACTACTTTTTAGTTCCCAGGGTCACCCTGGTCAGCCCCAGAGGGTGGGTTTTTCCCTCTATTCTGGGGCATGTGTTTCTGTCTACCCTTGGTCTATTCTCCTGTATTTGCCTTTTTAAAACCCTCCCAACTGTCTGCACAGCCTGTAGCTCTTAATATTGGATGTGTGTTGCTCAATGGTCATGGCTTTATTTAGGCCCCATGGCGTAGGTTTATTTAACGTATTGGACCGGCTGGCGACATACATTCAATATTCTGGGGTTGTTGGTTTTTTTCACAAGCAGTGCAGGCACGTCCTGAGAAAGCCTTGTTGCTGTCGGACGTTAAGCAATGTACAATCAATCAATCGATACCTCTCGGCGGAAAAGACGCGTTGTGACGTAGTTGGGTCATGACGTTGTCACGCGTCTGGCCACCGAGAGTTATCGTCAGTAGCAGTCAGGTGGTTAATCCTTTTCACCGTTTGTGCGCTGGTCTGTGATTTGAGGTTTTACGGCTCTGGGCTGATCTCCCATTCGTTTGAGACGTTTCGGAGCTTTGGCTTTTGTTTGTGTCTCCGCGATCTCACAGCAAAATGAAACTCGAATACGCTAAGTAAACAGGTCCTTACAGTACACACTCCTAGGCACACGTAGTCCCCAATGATTTGAACTAATTTGCAAACACACGCGCGCGAGCGAGCACGCACGCACGTACGCACGCGTGCACGCACGCACACACATACACATACACACACACACACACACATACGCACACACGATTACACGCACATAGCCTATATTCACAGGTACACACACACACACACACACACACACACGCACACACACACACACATGAGCGCGCGCGCGCACCTTTGGTGTCATCCTCGCACTAAATGCTGTCAGGCGTTCTTCTGTGTGTAATTAAACAACAACAAAAAAAACTAACGAACAACCCCCCCCCTCCCCCCTACCCTCCCCCCGTCCCCGCTACCCTCCCCCCTACCCTCCCCCCCCCCCCCGTTCCCCCTCCCCCGCCCCAACCCCGTTCCTCTTTTTTTTTTTTTTGTCAATGAATCAAGAGGAAGCTCAAACAGGAAGCTCAAAGCCCCATCAAAAATTTTAACCAACCCAAAAAATGCCAAGTGTACCACTTTAGTCTAACTGAATTAATCTCGTTATTTAATTGGACAATAATCGTCATCATCGGACGTATCAGCCATCTGTGCTAAGTTACACAGCATCTTTAACTCTCAGTTATCCAAACTTCAGAGCTCTGTTTGCAAAACACATCGGCAGCGAACACTATTGGCCTGCAGGAGACATAGACACTGAGGAAGGAGACCGGGGGGTGGGGGGGGGGGCTAATGAAGATCTGTCCCGCTTGCTACTTGGTTGGTAATAGCTTGGCTTTTAGCACATTCGATACGAGCTTCCGTTAAATAGCAACAGCCAGGTAGTGTGCACAGATTTGAAAAAAAGCTAGATTTTCATTGTTATACATTGAAAATCTCGCTTATCTGGAAAATGGACATGTTGGCTTTTGCTATATATAATGACAGCTTCTTGATACGCGGCTTTGTGCCGCCATCTGGATGCGGCACGTCTCGAATCAGTCAACGCCTTCACCATAATTGCAGACTGCCTTTTTCATCCAGCATCTCAACACACGAGGTATGGATAACAATGCCGTGATGGTTCAAGGGGGGTGGCAGAATAGCTTGGCGCCTATAGGCAAGCTATTCTGGCACCACTCTTGAACTATCATGCCGCCGTGAGATGGCCTTAGTTGCCTGCTCGGCGTTAAACCCAAATAACTAACTAACTAACTTGAACTATTATGGTCGATCCATCTCCAGAACTGTAATGTGTATAGTCTTCAGAGGACTAATATCAAATTTGGGGATTTTGACATTCTGGCGCAACGCGTTACTTGGCAGGTCATGCGAGACAGGCCAAACTATTCTGCTCCGTCCGCCGTGAGATGGCCTTTGTCGCCTGCTAGGCGTTAAACCGAAATAACTAACTAACTATTCTGCTCTGTTAGAGCAAAAAACATCAAGTCCATTATTGTGAAAGGCACGATTTTCATTGTATTATAATGAAAATATCGCTTTTCACGAATGCGGTCTCACTACTTTCTGCTTTATAGTGCAGTTTTGCTTTTTGCGTGACCTATCTACACGTACAATTTCTTACGCCGAGGAGAGCATGGGGTTTTTGGTCTTTGAAAGCACGCATCTCCTTGCATTAGTGGCAATTAGGGCAGGTTTGTATAATTCAAGTTTTTTGCATCGAAGTTGATGACCCCGCAGTCTAAGGAACATAGAGGTAAATGCCACTGATCTTTGCAATAAAGAAACAAAAATCCTGCTGAACCATTGCACATGTTTCCAGAACATTTTAGCATCAATGTTTCTACAGATAGACAGAGCGGTAATCCTTTACATGAACAGCACGCAACTGTAAGAAACAAAGCCCCCCTGACCACCCCCCCCCCCCCCCCCCCCCCCCGGCAGATGCGGGGGCCTCATAGTGCTCTTTACCTCTTGCTGGCCCTATTTATATCCGTGTTCTTCGAACGAAAGGGGATATTTGGGCGTTGACGCGCCCATGAGTTTCTGTGACACGACTGGCGTCTACTTGCAATGAACGGTTTATAAATAGGAAAAGAAAAGCTCGATTACTGGGCACTCAATTCAGGCAACACTGGAATCCGGAAAAAGGGACGCTGGAAAGGATAGGCTCTCATTATCACTTGCCGTGTTTACAGTTTTGTTACCTTTGCCCACAGCTGGCACGTCAAACAGCACGGCAGCAAAACAAGAAAAAAGCAAAACGCACTAATCCGGCTTACTTCATCCAATTAACACGTCTTTTGCCCCCATAACTTTGTGAGTGTGGGTGCAAAATGCATAGAAACACCCAACACATGAAGCCGTGCGTTTAGAAAGGAATCGTGCAGCACAATTTAGTGTTACATTTTGTCATTACTCAATAAATTGTGTGGGGAGTTGGGTTGGCTCAATGGGAGGGCGTTCGACTGTCGTCCGAAAAGTCGCAGGTTCGAATGCAGCTAGGGTCAAAATTGGTTCAGACCCTGTTCGGTGCCCCATCTGTGAAGTTACCAACGTGGTGGGCAAAAAAGACCTTAATCTCTAAACGTTTAATGTTTTCAATAAATCATGTGTTGTATTATTTTGTCCTTTCTAAGCCAAAAGCATGTTCCCAGTAAGCAAAAGGTTATCGGGCTGAAGTCGGCTGCAGTGGGCTCGCGCACGACTGTGCGCGGGCCCACTGCAGCCGACTTCGGTCCGATGGCCTTTTGCGTGCTGGGTTTTTGTTTTGTTGTATTATTTCGTTCCTTTGTACACGCTTGGGAGTCACGTTATTGCGCCAAATTTGGTGCAAAAAAAAAAAAAATAAGGTAACGCTCAGGCCAATTAACTCAGTAGAGACGTGCCGCCTCTGGATTCGTGGCTTTAAGCCGCGTATGCGGAGCCGGCACGTCTCGACTGAGTTAATCCTTTCCCTGCCACTGGACGCATTTTGTGTTTCTGAAATCGTTACTCATTCAACGACATTAAGTCGCAACCGTTCAAGGATCGTGGACTGATACAAACTGGTCCCAGCAAGAGGCATAGATCCTCATGTGCCCCCGCAATTGCGGGGGCACATGAGGGTCTATGCCTCTTGAAGTTCGGTCGTGCTCAGTTTTTCTAGGCAGTAAAGGGGTTTAACTCATTCATCCCCGACACACCGCAGCCAGACAGGGATCGAGCATAATAGTTCAAGGGTGGTGCCAGAAAAGCTTGGCGCCCATAGACGCCAAGTTATACTGGCACCACCCTTGAACTATTATGCTCTATGCCTCTAGAATTATTATACAGTCCTTCAGAGGGCAACTTCAAAATTTGGGGATTTCGGACCTAGGATAAAATGTGTTAAGCGAAATAACATACCACAAAAGATCATCGCGAATACCCAAGAAGCACAGCAACATCAGAAGAGCGCTCATACGAGCTATCAAATGGTATTGCCGCGGTATATAACTTGTTATACACTGGCCAGCGTACTTTTAACATAGGTGTGACAATCCAGAGAAATTCCTCGGTGTGAGATGAACATGTGCTGATCTCTTTCAGCAAGAGGTATAGTTTCTCATGAGCCACTGCATTATCAAAAGTTGATGAGAACTTGTGCTTCTTGAAGATGTATGGAGTTGGCTCTAGGGCTCACTGGTCACTTGCTTCGGCACGCAGACAGTAACCGTGGAATGCAGTGCTGCATTACTCAACAGTATCAGTTTAGTATACAGTACGTACAAGTCTGATTTAAAGTTGCTACTTGTATCTAAAATTCAAGCATAAGACACTGGCGCAAATAGACAACATACAAACCAAAAACTCTAAGGAAAAGAGTATTCGAAAGTCAAAAGATGAGAGGTGGAGGACGAGGGTGTTTGGGGGGTAGGGGGGGGGGAAGGGACACTAAGATAATCCGGCACAACCCTTGAACTATCACTGGTTTATATCGTTGTAGCAGCACATGTTAATACGATTAAATTACAATAAGTTAATAACCTTGCATTATAGAGAGCACCTAAGAAAGTACTGTCCCGAGGACTTTAACTCGTTCAAGGTACCTCACATTAATAGCTGCGAAAGTGTGGTATAGCGTTGCCGCTATGCGGGTCGCCTAGAATAAGTTAAGGTGCATAGATCGATTAAAGCTTCTTTTTTTTAAAGCAACACCGGGGCGGCCTTCACTTAGACAAATATCATCATGTAGGCACGTTAGCAAACACAGTTTGTGTGTTCGTCACGCGCCAAAAGCGTTAAAGAGGGATTTTTAGGCTCCCACGTTGTTACTAAAACTGGGGATTCCGCTCTTATTTCAACGATTTTATTTTTAAAGTTAGATCCACACATCTCTGAGATGACATACACGAGATGCATACACGAACTGTCTAGCACGATCTGTTGTGTTTTGTGTGAGGTATGAATGTGTAACGTCACCCAATACAGCGTGGGCTTTGCCTGCAAAATTTCGGCCAATACAACGGATAAGCAACGTTGTCTTTCCTAAACTAAGACTGTTCTACCCATCCTTTCACAATCCATGTGAGTGGGCACATGTACCAGAGGTTTTTCACTGCCTTTTGAGAGTAAGGGAAGGAACTCTCCTGTGTACAAGTATTTTACGACATTCATATACTTCATAATTTCAGTTAGCCCTTTTTCTAGCATTGTTGGTTTTTGTTGGGTTTTTTTTAAATTAGAATGGGATATTGCGATGTCGTAAGCCTTAACTCATTGTGCCCGAGGTACGAAATACCCACGTTTTGGAGTTATCCTGTGACGGGACTGCATTACAATTCAGCAGACAGATCGACCATGATAGTTCAAGGGTGGTGGCAGAATAGCTTGGCGCCTAGAGGCGCCAAGCTATTCTGCCACCACCCTTAAACTATCATGGTCGAGTCATATCTTGCTGTGGTGTGTCGCGGGCAGAGTGAGTTAAATGCCTGGAGCAGGTCGCTTTAACGGTACCCAATACAGGGAGGATGCGGCAAACTTCAGTAAGCCGAGCATCCCTCAGCATCCCTCTCTTGATTACGGCAGGATCTTTCATCTTTCCTCCGTGATAAGCTGGGTATACACACACCCCGGCCAAACTTCATCCGCTAACCAGTTCGGCTGTCCAATCTTAACCCATTTAATCCTACGGCCGTATTTCAGAGGTGTCACGAAAGACTATGTACCGGTTGCAGTAGCCGGGTCGACCATGATAATTCGACAGTAGTGCCAGATTAGCTTGGCGCCATCAGGCGCCAGGCTAATCTGGCACTACCCTTGAATTACTGGATCATGTTTGATCCAGCTCCTGCTGTAGGGCGTTGGGGCTGAATGGGTTAACCAACTGACTGCCGATGCGCCTTTTCACCCTTTCTCACTAACATCCTGGTCATTTTTTTGTCTGTTCACTCCTTCGCTGCCACTGGTCACAGATTGTGATTCTGAAGTCTTTGAATTCGGCGCCACAAAGCCCCAGACCTTCAAGGAATACATGGGTGTAAAGGGTGTCTCTTGCATGCAGCTGGATCGCTTGTTCTCGGTAGTAAAGGGGTTAACTAACGCGACAACCCACCCTTTCCCTTGTTCAATGCCGGTGCTTACAAACGATGTCTTACAGATCATGACAGATCTGCGCTGACATAATAATAATAATAATAATAATAATAATAATAATAATAATAATAATAATAATAATAATAATAATAATAATAATAATAATAATACCTCGACTACTAATAATAATTCCGGTCATTATCTATCTGTGAATCTGCTCTAAGCTCCGCCAACACGCCCGCTTACGGGAACACATCCATTCACTCTGAGGACAAACACAGTATAAGACAAATACGTTGTGCGAAAGGTCAGATCAGCTACCGAGGTCTCGGAAGGTTTGATCGATTGTATTGATAATTTATCACCGGTGCAAATGTGAGTTTATACCATTAATATGTGTTTTCTGGGGAGGATTATCGATGTTCGATCTGCCCATACCCAGTAAGCTAAGGTCCTCGGGCCCACGACGTCAGCAGTGGGACCGCGCACGGCTGTGCGCGGGCCCACTGCAGCTATCGTGGGCCCAAATATGTTTTGCTACTGGGGTAGCAACCTTCGATTTACCTAGCAGCACAGAAAATACAATACAATACAATAATACTTTATTAATCCCTCACGGGGAAATTCACTGTCTGCCCATACAACACATCATCATCAATCACTCATTTAAAAAAAAATGGACCAACGATCCGGCTGAACATTACAAGTTATTGGTCGGATGGGTTCGCTACACGGACCTTTGTAGGCCTGAGGGAGCTCAAAGGAATCATTGTACCCCGAAGGCCGAAGGCCTGAGGGGTACAATGATTCCTTTGACCTCCCGAAGGCCTACAAGGGCCCGTGCAGCGAACCCCTCCGACCAATAACGTATTTGTTTTCATTCCTCCACTATTTTCGCAAAAGAAATCAAAAAGACATCTTGCGACCTGGATCACGCCAGACATGACTGACGTCAAAGGAATTTATACATAATAAACTTATGACGTAATTTAAAATATGTCATGACGTTGCCGTCTCCAGTACTGAGTGTGCTTGTTGTTTCGAACAACACTAAGTAACTTTGTACTTTAGAACGTTTGGCGATCTTTTATAGAACAAAACTGGCATTCAAGATGCGTCATCGAGAGGGCTACAAAACGTCCGCCATTTTTCGCTACAGGGTTTTTTATATCACGGTCACATGGTACAGTTTGCGCTAAAGTGACTGGTCGTGTGACGTGGGGAGGAAAACAAGAGCACATACTTAAGTGACAATGTGACGTAACACGGCGTGTGCATATTGAAATGACGCATGTATAGAGCAGGGAAGTGCGTGGTTTCAACTTCAGAGTTTGACGTCAGGTATCACTAGTGTGAGGTAGTTGCGGCACCTTCCGAAGACAGGAGTTTTGTGCAAGCATCGACAGTGATTTGAAGGAAATTCGTCGCAGAAACAGATTAGAGGTTGGTTTTCTCGTGAACTGTCGGACTGGTATGAGAGATAATTATCGGGTTTATTGGCATCTTCAAAGCACATTTGTAATATTATAGGCGTCAATCATAAACATGCCAGTCCACCTTGGAGGCTGTTTCGGTCGCATTTTAGCACACACAAAAATAGTAAGTACAAATAGGCATGTCGTATGAAATGTTTTGGCAATAGGGTCCTAGTAGATTACATAAAATTTGGTCACCTTGTATGTTATTTGGTGAAGCCGGAATGCTCGGTGAACCTGGCATCCCTGACTCCACGAAATAACACATTCGTTGAACAATGTTTCGGAAATCCACTCGAACCATATTGTCTAAGCACTACGTACATGACTATATTACTATAATATTAACTCATTCAGTCCCGACACACCACAGCAAGACATGGATCGAGCATGATGGTTCAAGGGTGGTGCAAGTTGTCGCCCATAGGCGTCAAGCTATGCTGGTACCACCCTTGAACTATCATGCTCGATCTGTCTCTAGAATTGTAACGCAGTCCTTCAGAGGGCAACTTCAAAATTTGGGGATTTCGGTCCTGGTGTTGAATGTGTTAATAGACATGGCATGACGGATAAGGCTAACCTGTCTACCTGAGACGATGGATATGCGGAAGGAGACCAGGAAGGGGTGTGGATCCTCGGAACACCCGAGCCGATCCATCCGTCTATGCTGCTTAATAGACGACTGTTAATCCCTTCCACGCCAATGTGGTGGGTTTTTTTTTAAACATTGTGCATTTAACGTCAAAGTTCCGCAGCCGTCAAAGGAACATGGACACAGAGAGGCTTCAGCAGTAGGTATAGATCCTCATGAGTCCCCGCAACTGCGTGGGATCATGCGGATCTATACCTCTTGCATTTGAGTGGTGTTCATTTTTTTCTCGACAATGAAGGAGTTAAATTGTGAACTGCTTGAAAAAATACCCAACAATGTAAGAAACACGCTTAAAAATACCCAACAATGGAAGAAACACACTTAGAAAGGCGAAAAGTATACGACAGCGTGTTGTACTTGTCTTTTCTAAGCACGTTACTTTCTTTTTGGGACAGTTCTTTGCATCTTACAAGCTTGGCAGCAACCACAGACTTGTCTTTTTTGAGCGTGTTTCTTTATTTGCCGGGTATTTCCTTGCATGATACGCACTCGATAGTCATCTTTTCGGTCGGTTTTGTTGAACTGTTTGGATCCAGAGGCAATGTGATATAAGAAACGTGTAACCACCCCACGAAGACTCGTGACACTAAAATCTCAGTCAAGCACTATCTTTGAGCTCTCACAGTCGACCCATCGGCCCCCGTTGCTGGGCAAGCGAATCCTAAGTTTGTGATCCTGTTTGGATCTGGGAGGGAAAGCTTAACGAAGTATGTATACAGGACAAACTCGACCATCCCTTGATGACTCGTTACACTAACGCTCCGAGTCCGGGGACGTATATACCCTGACTGTAAGTTAAATGTATACACTGTGTGCTGGCCTGTGATTTTGGATCTTACGGCTCTATAGCCGTAAGAACAAAAATCACAGACCAGGACACTATGGGTAAAAGGTACAAAAATAAAAAATAAAAAATCATACACTAATCTCATTTTTGTGTGTGTTGCGAGGATGTATATCAGCTAGTGGGAATGGACATTTAAGTCCACACTAGATCTGCCCTATCTTAAAGCTGAGGGGCACTAAGCCATTAAATGTTTGCCAAACTGATTGTCTCCCTCGATTCGCCACCGCCAACGGCGGTAGCAAATCGAAGGAGGCAACCAGTGTAATTGTATTCTCGTCCGCGATTTTGCTTCGTGCTGGCTACACACAGAGTTAGTAGCAAATCGAGGGAGACAACCAGTGTAAATATGTTCTCGTCTGCGATTTTGTTTCGGCCTGGCCACACACACAGCTGAGGGGCTCGAGCTGGCTCGTATAGTAACTGGTAGCGACAAACCTTACTGTTGGGTGTTATTACAAACATTAGAACATCCCCACGCTGTCGGCGATTCAGGGTCAGAAAGAGAACCTTCTGTTTTATGTAATTTGTGTGGACACATTGAGCTTTTCGTACAAGACTTATTCTGCATAAATGAAATGGATGTTCCTGTGCATTGGAGACTGGTACGTACGTGCGTTCATCAAGCACTTACAATTTCCCTGCTGGTGATGACAGATTTGGCGGTGTTGGTGGCAGTGTTTGTTGTGATATAATATTACGGAACATGAAAAAACGGCTCTGTAATCGGATCGTCATGCATACAGAGCTTTTCAGCTTGTTCATTCTAGTAGACTAGAGACTATATATACAAAGATTCATAAACGCTGGGGAGCTCGGTGGTAGTGCGTTTTGGCTATCGTCCCCGAACTGAATGTCGCGTGTTCACGTGTTCCCGTGTTCGAATCCAGGTGGGGTCAAAATTTGTTCAGACCCTATTCTGTGCCCCGCCTTTGAAATCACCATCGTGGTGGACTGAAGACGTTAAGCCCTACACGTTTAACGTTTAACCAATACAGGCAGAATAAAGTCAACGTGCGAACATCTTGTTGGATTTTCTGAATAATATTCAAGACGATGGGAATTTCTCCCAATGCAAAGAAAACAATCAGGCACAAATAATTAACCCTATGGGTGTCGATAGCGATTTTAGTCGCGATGATTCCTGTAGGAATCATCGCGAATAAAACCGCTACCGACACCCAAAGGGTTAAATACAGAGTTGTTCTGAGCAACCGCCTTTTTCGCAAGACTTGAAAAAGTGGCCTTGAAAGACAAGTGCTCTCTCAAGAGAAGTCCTGAAATTGAAAGGCGAAAAGTGTCACCTGTCAATAAAGACCATCAAGTTAGGTGGCTGTAACCACCTAAATGATGGTCTTTAATGGCAGGTGATCTCTCATAACGGGCGGTTACTCAAAACATGTACATAAGCGTTTGATTAGAATCCGCACACCGTAGCTGCACACATCCCAACAGTGTCCACAACAAACGATGCTGGTGCTTAGGTTGTGGGGTTGTTTCACGAATGCCTGCAGCGGTACAAGTACAAAGTTTCCAGCGTTCAACACTAAACGCGTACGAGCTTGAACAGGAACCACACGGTTTGTCGGAGGTATCCATCTGCTGGTTCTTTAATTGAGAGGTCCTTTGTGCCACTGACAGAAGCTTTAGACCACTCAGTGGCGAAGTTAGTAAAAATCCTCTAAAATGCATACCATAAAGGTGACTGCCAAGTGTTTAAGCCTTTGCGTATCTGTAGCGGTCTTTGTCGCGATGATTCCTACAGGAATCATCGCGACAAAAGCTGCTACCCCGGCGACACGCAAAGGGGTAAAAGCAAAAACAGTTGCGTCTTACCGTCAAAAAAAGATAAGTTGCAAATTGTGTACACGTTTGTATACATGTCTATTTTCAGTGAAGTAAAAAGTTAACCGGTAATATAAATAAATTGTGTCGTAACTGTCCTTTATAAGCGTTTTTGTTTCTTTAAAGGATTAACTCATTCGGTACGTGTCACTTCCGGATATGCGACGTCAATCAGCGTATCCGGATGCCGCCCGTATCAGTGTTGTGTATTTAACTCATGAAGCCCTGAGGACAATTATCAAATTCTGGAGATACCCTCAGAGGTCCACGACATAATTCTGGGCCGACACAGATCGACTGTGATAGCTCAAGGGTGGTGACGGAATAGCTTGGCGCCTGTAGGCGCCAAGCTATTCGAACACCACCCTTGAACTATCATGGTCAGTCCTCATCCTGTCGTATCTTGTCAGGGCCTTATGTCTTAATAAAAATGTTTTGTTTAATTTTATTTTTCAGGTATACATCTTTATCAGAACTATGGCACTGGCGTCTCACATCGTAGGTGAGTAAACATGAGTGTGGTGGCCCGTGACTCTGGATCTTACGACAAACCACCGTAAGGTTCAAAATCATAAGGAAGCATACCTATGTTCCAAAATGATCAGTAAAACAGGCAGTACGAAGGGTATGCGCTAATTCGTTTTTCTGCGAAATCTAATGAGGTGTGGTGAATTCCTTTTGTGCGCGTGTCTTTTCTATTTTAATCATTTTAGTGACAGTTCATTGTACCCGTGGGTGGGGCAAATTAGAGTGGGGGTGGGGAATGGGGGGGGGGAGGGGAGGGGAGAAGGAAGAGCCCATAGTACATAGGTAAAAGCACTTAGTCAACGATCCGAGGACTTTGGGAAACGATACGCAGGGTCAGATTTTGCATCTGCTTTAAGAAGCACTTTTATTAGTACGCATTGCCGGGTAGGGATTTTCCCCCTATTCTCTGTACTCCGCCCCCCCCCCTCCCAACCTGCAACCCCCACTCCCTTCCCCTTACCAGTATCACTCTCCATTCTGTACCCGTTCATCAACATTTCCAAAACAAGAGATCAAATTTTGCAGAATCCATAGCTTAAACTTGCCTGTACATTATATTGTGTTCTGAGTGACACTTCTGCCTTCGTGGTTCAAAGATCAATGTTTACAGCAGAACCTAGTTTGAAGGACCTCCCTTATGAGAAATAACCTGTCAGACCACCATTTAGGTGGCTACAGCCACCTATATGATTGTCTTTAATGAAGGTGAAACTTGTTTCCCTTCAAAACCTCCCTTGAGAGAGCACCTATTTTAAACGACCACCCTAATGAGAGATCACCTGTCATTCAAAGCATCATTTAGCCAGCCACCTAAATGATAGTCTTCAATGACAGGGGAAACTTTTTTTTTTATTGAAGACCTCTTGAGAGAATACCTGTCTTTAAAGGCCATTTTTTCTTGCTAAAAAGGGTGATTGCTCAAATCAAAACAAGCCCTACTGTAGGCAATGAAGGGCGGAAGGAGGCGGGTGGGGACTTTTCGTCTACAGAGAAGCAAAGTCTGAACGTCGGGAGGCCTTTTGTGTCCGGTTGAAGATCCCCCCCCCCCCCCCCCAAAAAAAAAAAAAAAAAAAAAAAAAAAAAAAAAAAAAAAAACCCACAGTTGGACCACCCCCCCCCCCCCCTCCTCGGGAGGTAAATAATCTGCCCCTGCTGTTCCAGATGTTACCAGTGAATCGGTGAAAGTGTCCAGCGCCTGTTACAGCAGTGGAGACTGTGGCTTCCACCGCCTGTCCTGTGACACTGGCTTGGCTATTGGCCTTAGCGCCACTTTCTACGGCTTTAAAAGTGTCGACCCCGACCAAGGGTGTGGTTCCATCTCGGCGAATTGCTGGGATTACGCAAACAAAACGTCCTGCTGCGAGTATGACGACACATCCGACTGTCTGCAGGTAACAGAATGTGCTCTTGTTGAAGGTGCTAAACCCCTTCCCTGTCACTAGGCGCATAACCCATTACTTCCTGAGGTTGATTTTTTTAAATTGCTTATTGTCCTATGAAAGCAGCATTACAGATTAGGAGATCGATAAACCGTTTTAGTTCAAGGGTGGTGCCAGAATAGCCTGGCGCCTCAGGCGCCAAGCTGTTCTGGTACCACGGCTCTTTAACTATCATAGTCGAATTTATTTCAAGCAATATGTGTATCAGGACAAAAAAGGGATAATTCGTTTCTGAAATCATTGTTCACGCAACGACCAAATGAGTCGCAACCGTCCAAGGAACATGGATACAAATTGACCTCTATGTCCATGTCTTTCACTGGCGAGTTCTGGGTTCTGGTCATCAGTCAAGTCAAAAAAAAAAAAACCTTTATTTATCCCCCTTTATTTATCCAATAAATGTTTTTGACTAGATTTGACTCGACTTGATCAAAACCCTGAATGCTACTTTCAAAGTGAGTCTTCACGCTTGTTTTGCCATAAAAAAACACGAAACATTCCGCGTGGTAGTGAAAAGAGGTTTTCGGAAATCAGGAATAGCGGGTCAAAGTTTGCACATCAAGTTTGACGCAAACAGTGGATTAAAAGCCCGGACGCATGTTCGTCAGAGGTTTTAATTCACAGTTTCAATCAAACCTCACGAGCAAATTTTCGTTTACGGCACGGTCTGCTGTCGTATATTATCGCCCCATGACCCACAGCTGAGGTCACTAACATTGCCGCGTGGGTATTTGGTACTGGAATTGTCTAATATTGCCGGTAAAGGGCAGGAAGGCACCGAAAACAAGCGACAAAACAGATGATATAGTCATTACATGATGATTTCTGCAGGCTTACTCAGCTGAGCATCAGACGGAAGTGCGCGGCGTGTGTGATGGGAAGCGGAGGTGCACGTTCCACGCCCCCTACATGAGCGGAACGTGCGATAACCCGCCAGGAGAGTACTCGGGCCTGTCCACTTTCTCTGTTATTCGCTACGTCTGTATGAAAGGTACAGTAATAATAATAATAATAATAATAATAATAATAATAATAATAATAATACCGTTATTATATAGGCGCTTTTTCTCAATTTTGGGGAAATCGACTCAAAGCGCCGCGCCTGAAACCCAACACACACTCACGAAACAGACACGGATTTACGCCATTTAAGACAAACACAGTACAAGACAAACGAAGGGCCAGTCAGCTACTGAAGTTACAGAGATTTTTGATCGCTTGTATTTGAAATTTGTAAAGTTGCCTGAGACCGTTACCCGAGTGTGGGAGGTGCCGGGGGGGGGGGGGGGTGGAAGAACCGGAGTACCCGCCGGAGAAAGAACCCCCGACGGTCCGCCCGAAAGTACCTTCAAGATGATTCCAACGGCACTTTCAAAGTGTCTCCTGGCACTAAGCTAATGTAAAATCGGATACTATCGCTCTGCAATTTAGATAAGCACTACTTCACTGAATTCATGGAGAAACTTATTAGCATTACTAACTCATTCAGCCCGGCGACGGCGGCCGTATCTTCAAGTCCCAAATTTTGGAGGCGTCATCTAATGACTACGGCACCAGTGAGGTCCCGAGATAGATCGACCATGATAATTCAAGGGCAGTGCCAGATTAGCTTGGCGCCGACAGGCGCCAAGCGAATCTGGCACTACCCTTGAATTATCATGGTCGATCCATCTCCTGCTGTAGTGCGTCAGAGCTGAATGGGTTAACGTTTTCTTCTAGAAAATTGCACCTAAATAGGACATTTACTACTTGACTGCGGCTATTGGCGATACCACACAGCGGACGAAAAGACGCGTAGCTACGATATCGTTAGTACTCTCAGACAAAGGGTAACTTGCTATAACACATTATTCCAGTTAGGCCCGAGTCCCTACAGCAGGAGATGGATTAACCGTGATAATTCAATGGTAGTGCCAGATTAGCTTGGCGCCTGAAGGCGCCTAATCTGGCACTACCCTTGAATTATCATGGTCAACCCGGCCATCTCCTGCAGCTGGTACATAGTCATTAGGCAACACCTCCAAATTTTGAGAAATGGGACCTTGGAGCTGAAAGGGTTAACAGCTGAAAATAGCATCTGTGCTTCACGGGAGTAACGAACTGGACGCACAACAGCTCACGTGTGTTTGTTGCCAGAATCAGAGAGATCTTACTGTATCCACCGCTAGCCCGGCTTTAGACCCAAGGCCACACTGACTTCCTAAATAAATTGTGGAGGTGTCGCTTATAACCCATTATGTGTACCCAGTGTTGCAAGGAGGTGGCAGTTGTACCCATGATAATTCAAGGGTAGTGCCAGATTAGCCGCCGGCTTGGCACCTTCATGCGCCAAGCTAATTTGGCACTACCCTTGAATTATCATGCACGGTCCATCCGGCATCTCTTGCTGTAGGGCGTTGGCGCTAAATGGGTTAAACCTTCCCCCCCCCCCCCCCACGCCCCCGCCCCCCCCCCCCTCCTCCTGACAATCACAAGATCGTACCAGGTCCCTGCTAAAAGTTTCTTCTTTCTCAGCGACAGAGACAAACAACAGTGCTGTCTGTGCAGATTGTACCACAGAAGCTGGAGGGAAAGCAAGTATGAGAATTTATTTGTAAAGGCGCGTGGTTTCAGTGCGCGCGTGTCTGTATTTCCCCTCTTGTATCTGCTCCTTTTCTTCCCCATGATTTTCTGGCCGAACCGACTAAGGGCAGTTCCAGTAAGCAAAGGTCCTTGGGCCCACGACGGCTGTGTCGTGGGACCGAGGACGTGTTGCTACTGGGGGTGTCGTCCGCCCGATAACCTTAACTTACTTGACGCTGCGCCTGTCACGATGAGTGGGGGGGGGGGGGGGGGGCTGTATGCCTTAAAATCGTGGTGCGTGATTGGGCCCTGTGTGCCTTAAAACCTTAAAATCGTGATGCGTGATTGGCGCTGTATGCCTTAAAATCGTGATGCGTGATTGGCGTTTCATTTCAGTTCTCTTGATTCATGAAAAAACTTGGGATCGTCGTCAAACGTGAAAGGCCAAATAAATTTTACGTGAGCCGTGAAAGTCTGGTCATTTCATGAAACGTGCAATATCCCCCCCCCCCCCCTCCCCCCGGCCCCTTTCTTGTCGTCATCGTTCCTTCCCATCGTTAAAAATTGTCAACCCATCTCCACGGCCGCTATTCCCACATTTTGGAGGTGTTATCTAACGACTACACTTACCAGTTATAGGAGATGGATCGATCATGATAATTCAAGGGTAGTGCCAGGTGAGCTTGGCACTACCCTTGAATTATCATGATCGATCCATCTCCTGTTGCAGGGCGTTGGGGCTTAATGTGTTAAGATTTGGATTCGTGATGAATCGCAAAATAAATCGTCGTGAAATCCGTTAAGCCCCCCCCCCCCCCCCCCCCCCACCCCCCACACACACACACCACACACACACCCTATCATGTCAAATCTTCATTGTGCTGTGGTCTAAATTGTGTCTGGAACGACTGTTTTGCAGAAAATCGTAGTAATAACCTACAGCAGCTGATTATTGGCGTATCTGTTGGCGTCAGCGTTGGCGTTGTGGCCCTCATTGTCATCGCTGTCGTCTGCTGGGTCAGGTCAGTGTTTTGATCATACTTTTCAGTGATAGCCTAAGCGCCACGTAAAACTGCTTTAACCCCCTCACTACCGAGTCTCAGGTGCAAGAGGTATAGATCCTCATGATCCCCCGCAGCGGCGGGGGCTCAAGAGGATCTTTGCCTCTTGCTGAAACCCCTTTGTGTCCATGCTGCTTAGTCGGGTGGGATCTGACGTTGAATTGACGATGCGTCCCAAAAACACAAGTCTGCGTCTGCAGGCAGTGAAGGCCGGATTAGGTCATATTCAAGAACTCACCTAAGTACCATGTAAGTTAGTTTTAACCCCTAAACGCTCTGCAAGGGCAAGATGAACGCTACCCGTCTGCGAGAGACATAAACCCTCATAAGCCCCCGCTGTCGCGGGGGCTCATGAGGTTTTATGTCTCTTGATAGTCCTGTGTTCTTTATGCCTAATTTTGTCCCATTTATGCCTCTGTGTTGCTCGCGGAATTCGGTCCAGCGTGCTATTGTTTGTGACGCAAAACTTTGCGTTCACTGACAGCGAAGGGGTTAATGTTATACTTCCTGTCTATTCGGTACTTTAGATTTTTTAGCAAGCAAAATGTACTCGGGCGGACGTTGCCCTTATCTGGTCCGTAAAACAGGTTTGTTTGTTCTTGTTGCTAGCGCTAGTTGTGGTGGTGTGATGTTGGTAAAATGTACTCGGGTCGACATTGCCCTTAGCTGGTCCGTAAAATATCTAGGTTTTATTGTTATTGCTGCTAGCGTTAGTGGTGGTGCGTGGTGTGTGTGTGTGTGTGTGTGTGTGTGTGTGTACATGAGCGTGAGTGAGCCCAGTACGCAAAAGGCTATCGGCCCGAAGTCGGTTGCAGCGGGCCCGCGCACAGTTGTGCGCGGGCCCACTGCGGCCGGCTTCGGCCCGATAGCTTTTTGCGTATTGGGAGTGTAGTTCTTGTGGAGATATTTGTCGATGTTCTTTTCGTGACGAATTCCTTGACATGTTCCTCCCTCCTGTTGCAGAATCCGCAGGAAGCCCGTGTTGACCGCAACAGTGGCAGCCGGCACTGGCATGGGCACAGCGGGACACACAGACGTCATCCGGCGTCACTCCAACTCCCACACCCTCACCTCCTCCCTCCCATCCTCCATCTTCTCCTCCCTGTACGCCGGCTACAGCAGCGACACCATCCCCTCCTCCTCCCGCCCGCCCTCGCTCTACAGTGTGCCTGCTGACGTCATGTCTATCACCAGCAGCGTCGATAGAGACATCGTCTTGAGGAACTACGGTTACGACGACGTAGACTACCGGTATGGTGACCTCGATTTCCGCACAGGTGAGGTCTATTTCCGATCACGTGACCCCCTGGACGGAAGAGTTTCCGATCCGAGAAGAGAAAGAGTGTCTGGTAACGGTGTGGGTGTTTGGTCGCGCACGCCTCAAGCTAACGGTGGAAGATCCGCCCTGCACGACCCACAGTCTCCCCGCGCGGCCAGCCCAGATGACAGAAGCCTTTCGGACAGAGGCATGTCTCGAAGAAGCTTTCCGACAGTAAGCTTTCAGCCGTCGCCCGAGGTCTTCGACGAACCTTATCAGAACATCCATCTCCACGGAGACTCTCCTCGGGACAATCTGCGCGGGAGTGGAGGTTCTGAAGAGGTTCGCCGAAGAGTTGAGGACGATCTTAACGGAGATGGAGGTTCCATTGAGAATCGTCGAAAAGCTGATCATGAAAGTCTTCATAATGGTGGGGGTTCTGGACACAATCATGGCAGAGCTCTTCCGGACAAATCTGCACCTGATGTTACCCAACACATAGCAGGACACAAAGCTCCCAATGGAGACGTTTATCAAATTCCGAATAATGCAGACGGGGATGTACGTTCTGGTCGACGAGCTCTTCCAGACAAGCCTACACCCGGTGGGCCCCAACAACCAGAAAGACACGAGGCTCCCAATGGAGACGTTTACCAAATTCCCAATAATGGAGACGGGGATGGACGTTCTGGTCGACGAGCTCTTCCAGACAAGCCTACTGCCTGTGGGCCCCAACAACCAGAAAGACACGAGGCTCCAAATGGAGATGTCTACACCATTTCCCGTAAAGCAATGTTTAAAGTTTGCCATCAAGAGCCGAGAACAAACGCAGCTGGCACCAATGACCCTGCAACTGGAGAACGCGTGAGCAATGCCCAGAACGTGACCACGCTAGAAAGTACGGTTACTAATGGGACAAGAAATTTGGCGTTCGGAGAGGTAGAAAGTGGCTCGAGCATCTATGAGGAAATATCTTTGTAAATCATTTTTGCGACTGACTGTATTAACCCATTTAGCCCTACAGAAGAGGTAGATCGACCATGATATTCAAGCTTAGTGCCAGATTAACTTGGCGCTATGAGGCGCCAAGCTAATCTGGCACTAACCTGAATTATCATGGTCGGTACATTTCCTGTAACCGATACGCAGTCGTTAGTAAGTGACACCAGCCTCCAAAATTCGGAGAACGATGCGGCCTTGGGGCTAAATCAGTCAATGGGTGAACAAGTCACTTCGGCCTAGATGATAAACAAGGCGGGCAGTCTCAGATTAAGCTTGCGCCTCGCTAACCTGGAAATACCCTTGAACTGTCATGGATGGCCCCGTTCTCAACGACAAAGAAACAAAAAATCCAGCAAAGCACAGTCATTAGAGGACGCTTCGCATTTTATGCTTGGTTTGGCTGAATGTGCTGGTTTACATACAAAGTATTACCCCTCGTAACAGGGACTGTCGTTGTCGTGTGGGCCTGGTCCATAGAAACAGCAGGCATTGTTCAACATGTAATAACCAAAGTGACATTTTCAAGGCAGACTCCATGGCCTCTCGATACCGACGGATGCCTACTACTATTACCCGTCTTGCACAACTCTCACGTGATGGCCTCCTGATATATATTACAGCAGAACCTGTTTTGAGTAACCACTTTTCTTGCAAGGGAAAAAAATGGTCTTAAAAAACAGGTACTTTCCAAAGCAAAAGGTGTCGCCCGTCATCAAAGACCATCTCTTAGTCGGCTGCAGCCACCTCAGTGATGGTTCTATAATGATATGTGATGATGATGATGATGATGTCCATTTGTAATGCGCATCCACTCCATGATAGCAGCATGCTCAGGGCGCAAAAAAAAAAAAAAAAAAAAAAAAACACAAAACACCTTCACTGCAAGTAGCCGCAGGTTGTGTTTATGAAATCTTTGTTAATTCAACACCAGCTGACCAAGGAACATCGATTCAAAGTGGTGTCAGCAAGAGGCATAGATCCTCATGAGCCCCCCCGCAATTGCGGGGGCTCATGAGGATCTATGCCTCTTGCAGTTGGAATGTGCCCACTTTTTTCTCGGTAGTGAAGGGGTGGTTGCACTCAACAGGTTCTGCTATATTGGCTTCAAGTGTTTGACTACAGGTTAACCCTTTGGGTGTCGGTAGCGGTTTTCATCGCGCGGATTCCTACGGGAATAATAGAGACAAACACCTGTATACCGACACGCAAAGGGTGAAACATTTAATTGTATCTGTACTACAGTCTTTTGAATGTGACATGCTTCAGGCAATAAAGGGTCAAAGTTTGCAATATCTTCTTTATAAATGTTTTTAGCATGTCCAAAAAAAAAAAAAAGGACAAAGTTTGAGTGTCGTAAAATGAAAAACGTTTCTGTTTTTCTTCTCCTGTGTACGCAGAAGAGTTCTTTTGTTACACACAAAGGGCAGTAGAAGTCGTAGTATGGCCACCTGCATGTTACGGTAATAAAATGAAGCCTTACACGCAATCCTCTCATTTTGACCCTGGGACTTTTCAAACTCCAGACCAAAAAGGTGACTGCCAAGCGTGTAAAATGCAGAGAATAATAACCCAACGAAAAAAAAAGAAACACTTAGAAAAGACAGTTACAATACAAAAGAAACACGCCTAGAAAAGACAGTTACAACACAATTGTGTTGTAACTGTCTTTTCTAAGAGTGTTTCTTTCTTTGTTGTGTTATTCAGCGAGAGTTTTCAGCCCAGGACGCAATGTCACATCAACCTGCCTATCTACAGAAGTACCGGTCAACAGTGTGTGTTTGTGTAAAATTCTTGTCTGGGCAGAGGAGCACCCATCAATACCAAATTAACTGTACACTCAGCACCATGTTACCCTTAGTATTTGATGTCTTGAACTAGATAACCCCTCTAAATACACCAATCACGATTTGTTAAGCAGTGATAGATATTAATACGTGTCAAGGAGTCAGTAGGTGGACATCCTGGGAGTCAATACAGTTTCACCACTCGTAACCCCAATAGCTGATGCATAGTGATGCAGTGACAGACAAGATTTATGTGTCAAATACATTTAGACGAATGTCAAGTGGTGACCAAATGGCTGATTATCACCCTTGATCCGCTTTGCATGCTAGGCATGTCAGATTGAGGGAGGTAACCAATGTGAGCAGTTGCAATACATGGCTGATGACTATAAAGCATAGACCTGTATTTGTTGACAATCCTGGCCTTGATTAGAATGCATATTTTCCATTCATCCTTTGGCTGTCGGTAGCAGATCTTCAGAAGATCAGAAGTCATTATATGTAAAATCACAGTTACAAATAAATACAGAATTAAACACATTATTCAGGGTAATTGCTTTTTCCTGATCTTTATTTAAGTCCCTCTCAGATGGGAAACCCACACATTTGAAAAATATGCATAATATGCTTAATGCAGATAATATTAACAATATAGACATTAGTGTAAACACCTGAGTTGAAAGAGTAAGAACAAGTACAAATTCAATACATAATGCCTCAGCTGCAATATGTCCCTCATTACCAAATGTGTGAATCTCGTCTGGAGACTCAAGAAGGAGAATATTAGAGTTTTTGTAGAAACAATTCAGAACAATGCTGTCGTGTACCCAGGACTACAGAAATTCAAGTTGAAGACAAACGAGTAAAAACACCCAACGCTGTAAGACAACAACTGCCACAAAAGTGGCACATAGTTTCTGTCCATGTGCTTGAAAATCCCCGACACACAAATAAAGCTACAAAAAAAATATATCCACAAGATTTTGTCTTTCCGCAGTCATAATAACATCACTTGACTAACCCATAAATCCCTGACATGACAGGATGTCGATCAACCATGACGGTTCAAGGGTGGTGTCGGGATAGCTTGGCACCTATAGGTGCCAAGCTATCCCGACACCACCCTTGAATTATTATGGTCCGACTGTCCCCAGAAGTTTGACACAAACCTCAAAGGCTATCTCTAACATTTGACAATGTTGTCCTCAGGGCATAATGGGCTAACAGATGTCTTTCTTTCAAACACTTCACACAGGACACACACACGGAAAAAGTGCACCAACAGAAAGACTTGCCACAATAGCAGCAAAGCATTTCACCCCCTTGTGCAATGAGGCACCAGTTTTGTAAACAGTACCAGTGACTGCATGCAAAGGGTTAACTGCAATATTTCACCAATGCTAAATTTCATACAAAAACTTGTACAAAAACAGATCTACAGGAGACAGGATTTTAATACACGCCTCATAAATCATATTTCACAGCGTGAGATGGCTTCATGGCCCAAGGGCAGTGCCAGGTTGGCTTGGCGCTTGAACTATCGAGGCCAATCCATCTCCCTAAGATGGTACACAGTCTTGTCGGTAACCTCCTTGCAACACTACTAGTGGCTGCATGCACAAGGGGGTTAATAGAGACCTCATAAAGTTGAGAAAGATATTACTGGACTTGATGACTTGGTCAAGCAGCATTTTTAAGCCTTTTATTGCCAGCTTATGATGAGCAACACCCAAATGCAAGAGGCAATGATCCTCATAAGCCCTGACAGATGCAGGGGCTCATGAAGATCACTGCCTCTAGCTAACAACACTGTGTTCACATGCCTTAGATGGTTGGGGGACTTCGGCGTTCAATTCACAAAGAAACACAAACTGCAACTGCTGGCAGAGAAGGTGTTAAGATATGCAAACATCAGCGTGGACACATAGCATGTCTCCCTCCATCTACTGGAATGCTTGCCCCAGTGATAAATGATGACGAATCGGATGCAAGAAAGGCAATCGTATTTGCCACCTCTTCTACCTCTCCAGGTCGGCCGAGGGCGTGCGTTGTTTTGGACCGCTCCAGAAACTGGATGAGAAAAGAAGTGTCATAGTCCTGTCATTCTGCTCGCAATCACTAGACCTCCATGAAATATCTAACTGACAAGGGAATTATTATTTTCTCTTTGTTGAATTTCAATGTAAGACATAGTCCAATTTTCTCTGCAACTAAATTTTCAACCACAGCCTAAAATTGTAAAAGTACTGAGATATCAGGTTATTATGGTAATCAAGCAATTATGAAGGATGCCAGTACCTGCTGATCATTTCTATGGGAATGAAGCTTATGTTCATAAACAGGAAAAGTAGGAACAAATATCTGATATGTTACCTTCTGATAAGCTTCCTCATCCATGCCACCTCGTTTGTGGATATTGGTTATGATTACTCCAGGACTGAAAGCCACAAATGACACTTGTTAAAATATCACATAGCAAATCCATAGCTTGTGTCTTATGAGTGCATGTATCTTTGTATGTGGTCATCTGTAACTGTGTTCTCAGTCTTGTTCTCAATGCACTAAGTGGCACTGCCACTGCATGAATTTCAACCACATTCACCCCAACTCCTTATATGACTCGCAGGTAAAATCAAGGACCTGTCACCACTGATCTGGAAAAAATAAACGATTGATAAGCATGGGATCACCCCTGTTTCTAATATGAAGATCTAACCCATTTAGCCCCAATGCCCTACAGCAGAAGATGGATTGACCATGGTAATTCAAGGGTAGTGCCAGATTAGCTTGGCGCCTGAAGGCACCAAGCTAATCTGGCACTACCCTTGAATTATCATGGTCAATACATCTCCACATACCGGCAAATGGTAACAACTCCAAAATTTGGGAAATGCAGCCGTGGGGTTATATGGGCTAACCCTCATGATTGCAGCCACCAGTACTGAAAACTGGCTGTACACAAAAGGTTAACCCACTTAACCCACAGCTTATTTTGTATGTGTCGCTTAACAACAACTAAGCATCAGTTTCGTGAGATGGACAGACCAAGGCAATTCAAGGGTAGTGCCAGATTAGCCTGGCGCCTGATGGTGCCAAGCTAATCTGCCACAACACCTGAATTATTATGGTCCATCCATCTACTGCTGTAGGTAGGGTGTCGGAACTAATGGGTTAACAATCAAACGCACATAATGTACTTACTTGACGCTGTTAACTCTCACTTGTTTTGGTGCGAGTTCTGGAAAGGAAAAAAAGCAGAGGCCTTTCAAAATGAAACTGAACATGACGACATCTGGCTTTGAAGTGAAAGTTTTGTCTTAATAACATTTTTCACATCTTTTCTTTGCTTGGTCGGTTATATATCATTACAGCATTGAAGAACCCAACACAGCATTATAGCATTGCGCATAAATCATAACAAGAACAGAAAAGCTCTCAGGATGGTTGGTTGTACATTGCTTAACATCCCGACAGCAACAAGACTTTCTCAGGACGTGCCTGCACTGCTTGTGAAAAAAAAACCTAAACAGAATATTGAATGTATGTCGCCAGCTGGTCTAATACGCTAAATAAACCTAAGACCATTTAGCAACAAACATCCAATATCAAGAGCCACAGAAAGAGCGAGGGTTTAAAAAAAAGAAAAAACACGTGAATGGACCAAGGGTAGACAGAAACACATGCCCCAGAATAGAGGGGAAAACCCACCCTGTGGGGCTGACCAGGGTGACCCTGGGAACTAAAAAGTAGTTAATCCCACCCAAGCTCTTAGGACTCACAGCAGGTGGCTGCATGCATTATGAAGGGATATTCTATAAAATTTAGAAAAATCATATGGGAATAATATTAAGTGACAAGATAACCATCATATTAAATGACTGCATAAGCAAGTTTGACTTCAGTAGTATACTCTTACTATGACTGCTGTTGAGCAGTTTAACTTCTGTGCACATGCAGCCTCTGCTCTTGTAAACAGTACCGGAGTGTCCATGTACAAGCTGGTTAAGCAACTCACCAAGCGCCGTGCAACGTGTAAACTGATCAACTGCACCTTTGGACATGCAGTACGCAAGCACGTTCGGAAACTAAAATAAAATGAACAGCACAACTGTAACAAATTCACATGTTTAACACCATTAGCCCTGATACACTACAGCATGAGATGGTTCGAACATGATAATTCAAGGGTTGTGCCAGATTAGCTTGACGCCTGATGGTGCCAAACTAATATGGCACTACCCTTGAATTATCACAGTCGACCCATGTCCTGCAACAGGTACATAGTCGTAAGGTAAACTTCCAAATCTTGGGAATGATAGCCTTGAGAGTAAATGGGTTAATCTTTAGATTACCTTTATTACGCATAGCAGCCACTCCAGTAAACCTAACACTCTGTTACTAACATGCTACAATATTAACCCTGTGGCTGTCGGCAGCGCATTTTGTCACGATGATTCCTGCAAGAATCATCATGACAAACATGCTTCTGACGGTCAAAAGCTTAACGCCCTTGTGCATGCACAAGTGGGTTAACCCATTAAGCTCTGACACCATACAGCCATGACAGCTAATCGACCATGAAAATTAAAGTTAATTAGTTCTGTATCACCTGCAGGATGGTAACAAGACATTCACCAGAAAAAAATTTGAGTATCAACAGACACAATGTGGCCAGCTTTGTTAAGCATCTGCTTTTCATACATAGAAAAGGGGACAGGATGCAAAACGTCAAAATGAAATGCAGACCAAAAAGGTGACTGACAAGCATGTAAATGCAAAGACATCCCCCCCCCCCCCCACACGCCACCCCACCCTTCCAAAAGACAATTACAAGTTGTAAGGTGTTATTTTTTTTTTACTGGGATTTTCTTTGCACTCAACTTACAGATCTGATGCCATTGACGCTGGAGACATTGACAATGCTGCCTTTCGACTGCACCAGGTGGGGCACACACAGCATGGTCAGATGATACATTGCTCTGGAAAACAAACAGAACAAAATACAGCATCACTTTCACTGCCTCTTGCGTAGTAAACCCATTCAGCCCTGAATTGACCATGATAGTTCAAGGGTGGTGCAGAACAGCTTGGTGCCTCAGGCACCAAGCTATTCTGGCACCACCCTTTCAACTATCATGGTTGGTCTGCCTCTTAAACTGTAATGGAGTCCACATGGAATTTGCCTGAGCCACCTGCTCCTGATAATAAATGGTTAATAGTTTGCTGTGTGATCTCCTTCATAATGTTTTGTGTATGCCTGACAACAATGCTGTATAAAAGGGCTAACTTTTGAAGTTTAAGCATTGAGGAGAGACTTTTCCACTCTTTTTCACTTCTGCACAAAGGACAGCTCCACCAACATGAGCCAACAGGCAGCAGAAAACCTTGGTTACACTTGCCTAGTTACGTGTATCAAGAAAGGCGATTTAGACAATTCTTGGTTGAGGCAAGAAAACATTGGGCATCTGTTGTATTGGCAGTGCAAATTTTAGCAGTCAAAGCCAGCCTTGGAGCAAATCACTTTAACTAAGAGTCAGTGCGTTAAATTATAATAACAAATTACACTATGCGCAAGTTGACAAAACCTGGGTGTTATTCATGTGCATATTGAGGCAAAAGAACACTGAGAACCTGTTGTATTGGTAATTTTATCAAAGTCAGCCATGAAGCAGATCACTTTAACCTACATGTATTTAGTCCCCAGTCCCTACAGCAGGAGATTGATTGACCATGATAATTCAAGGGTAGTGCCAGAATAGCTTGGCACCTAAAGGCGCCAAGCTAATCTGGCACTACCCTTAAATTATCATGGTCAATCCACCTCCTGCACCATCTGGTACATAGTTGTTAAGTAACACTTCCAAAATTTGGGAATGCACCCGTGGGGCTAAAACTAGTAAAAGAGTCAACGAGTCAAAGAATTAAATTAACAAATTACAACATGTGCATGTTGAAAAAAACTGGGTGTTACTCATGTACATGCACACAAATAAATATTGGTAACAGCTGGGTCTGCTACAAAGACCCTTCTAGGTCTGAGGGAGGTCAAAGTTATAATTGGACCCCGCAGGCCAAAGGTTACAATGGCTAATTTGACCTACCTCAGGCCTACAGGGGTCCATGTAGCAAACGACTGCTACCAGTAACACATTTGTTTGCATTCATACAACTCCAGTGTGCATACAGGTCTGAACAACACTCAGTTAATGTGTACTTTAGAATGTTTCAATGCCCTTTTTATGGAACAAAACTGGCATCCAAAGTGAGTCACAAAGTAGCTGCATGAAAGTCTGCCATTAGTCGCTACAAGGGTTTTGTAGCATGGTAAGGCTTGCACTAAAACAAAATCCAGACCAAAAAGGTGACTGCCAAGTGTGTAAAATGCAAAGAAGTACCCAACGGAGAAAAAAACACACTTAGAAAAGACAGTTACAACACAATTTATTAATATTTCAGGTAAATACCCTTTTCAAAATAGACAAGCAAACAAATAGAGAGATCAGTTGCTACTTATCTTCATTTCAATCGCAGAAGGAATGTGGCAACTGAAGGATGTGACATAAAATAAATAAAAGAAAAACTAAAGTGCGTAAAAAAGAAGTAAAATAAAAACTAAAATGACGTCAACGAAAAACTCATAAGAGAGAGACTCAGAGAGAAACTGAACACGAGATACAAGAGTGTGTGTAAGCGCGCGTGTGTGAGCGAGCAAAAGGGAATGCGTGTGTGCGAGGCCATAAAAAAAAGAGAGAGAGAGAACGAACGGTGATTACCCTTGGGCATGAAGTAGGCTGAGTGTCTAATACACAAAGCCCGCTAAACATGAAAACCCGAAGGCAAACTTTATTTCTTCAAGTTGAAGACTACCTCAGGGGGGGGGGGGGGGGGGGGGGGGGGGGGAAAGGGCGGGGGAGGGGGTGGGGAGGGAGGGGGGGGGAGGGAGGGAGGGGGGGGGAGCATTTAGCACGGTACACAACAAGTAATAATTCATTGAATGAAAGCAAATTTTCAATTTCAGTAATAGATTATCGGTAGGAGTGGTGAGTAGGTAGTTGTGAAACTTTCCTTAAGGTTAACCCAAAAATGGAAGGAAAAAAAAAAAAAAAAACGGTAAGGGGGGCGGGGGGTGGGGGTGAGGGGGGTGGGGGTGAGGGGGGCGGGGGGTGGGGGTGGGGGGGGGGGGGGAGAAGGTGGTAGTGTATGTGTGAGGGAAGGCGTAAGGATGATGATGATGAAACTCTATTTTTCAACGGTAAAAAGTTTTGACAGAAAACAAATCGTCATTTTACAAACTTGCCGTTGCTAACATCTACAGCATAAAAAAGGGGAAACTATAAAAAATATTTACATACAAAGCCCAATAGCATCATTATATACAGAAAAAAATAATAACACTCATCACACACACATACGCACGCACGCGCACCGCTCACACATACACCCACACACACAAACACGAGCACACACACACACACACAAACACACACACACAAAAACCATCTTATGAAATACATGAGGTAAGGAAATATTACAGTACCTGAGAAGTACTAAGTTTGACTCATCAGGTAATCAGAAAGTTTTGTTTTAAAACTTCCTGGTGAGGTAATAGTTTTCAAATGTGCAGGGATTGAATTCCAAGCAAACGAACCAGAGAATGACATACTAGTTTTAAAAAGGTCGATTCTTGGCAGTGGTAAGGTTAAGGTATTGTTTCTTGAGGTCCGTTCACGTTCTTGGTGAGATATAAATTTAGTGATTAGATACTGGGGTGTCATATTATTCAGTATCTTAATTCTTATGCATAAAGACGCATTTGTTTAAAGTAAGTTGCTGACGCAGACCGAGAATGTTTAAATGTCTAAATTTGTCTGTGGTAGGGATGGGCGTCTATCATTTTTACAGCTCTTTTGTATATGGAGTTTAACCTCTTCATGTGGACATCACTGCAGCCATCCCACACTGTGGAAACATAATCAACGTGGGACTTTATATGAGCATGAAAAAACAATTTACGGGTATTTGTATACGTTACATGTCTAAGCTGGGACAATAAGAAAGTGTTTTTAGCAATGGTCTTACAAACAGCATTTACAGTGGAGTCCAGTTAACACGAACTCGCTTTACACGAATTTCCGGTTAACACGAACCGTTTTTGCATTCCCGGCCGACGGCTTTCTTATTCTGTATTAAAATTTCACTGATAACACGAAATGCTTAACACGAAATTTCGCTTTACACAAAGCTGGTTTCGGTTCCCAACCAGGGCAATTTCACTATTATTCACCTGTTTAACACGAATACAGATTCCATTCACCGAAAACCAATTCACGTGTCGCTCTCGCACTGTAGTACACATGACAGATCAGAGCGAACTCTAGTCTGTGATTGGCTAAATTGCCTTCGGCTGTTGTAATCCGTCTTCTCATTGGCTAGCGTTTCTGAACTGTATTCATGTTGTATTATACGTGTACCAACACAACCCTTTTACCGATGTGGGATTGTACTTCAGCCTGTGTTGCTTTTACTTGATGGATTGTAACTTACTATGGATTTTACCTTATGGATTTTACATTAAATACGTGAGCTGAACATGTTTCCTGGTGTTTTCCTAGCGAGCTGAATGTATGCATATAACGGTTAAAGTACGATAATGTGCACTTTTAACCTAGTACTCATTGACGCACACATCTCTTACACACTTTCTCCTTGAGGGCTGTGATCAATTTTCAGGCCATACTGGTTAACACGAAATATGTTTAACATGAAGTGATTTTCCGTGTCCCCAGAAATTCGTGTTCAGCGGACTCCACTGTATATGGGTCTCCCAGCACAGTTGTTCATCAACATGTATTCCTAAGAATTTACGCTCAGTGACTTGTTCAACAGGTTCAGCGTTTAATTGTAATTGTAATGGCTGTAGTCGGCGTTGATGTTTTTGTCGCGTGGCGATTAAGATACCCTTTGTTTTAGCTGGGTGAAGAACCATATGGTTCTGTCTACACCAGTCAGATACCTCATTGAGACTGCATTGTAAACTATGGCTAATGTCCGTCGTTTTTTTACCAGAAACATGAAGACTCGTATCGTCAGCAAATAGATTACAATTAACGTCAGAATTAGTGATAAGCAACGTTAGATCATTGATAAATAGTATGAATAAAAGAGGTCCCAAAATAGATCCCTGGGGGACGCCGTATTTTACATTTCCTTGCTTAGAGTAAATTCCATGGGCGTACACCATTTGTTTTCTGTCTTCAAGATATGATCGGAAGAATGCTGTGGCGGTTGCGTTCAAGTGATAAACTGTTAGCTTATTTAGGAGAATGTCATGGTCCACAAGGTCAAACGCCTTTTTAAGGTCTAAGAAAACTGCTCCTGACATCAGGCTTTTATTGATTGATTCCAGCCAGCTGTCTACAATATGTGTCAGTGCTGACTGACAAGAATGTTTTGGTCTAAAACCAGACTGGTGAATATTAAGTAATTTACCTTTTTCCAGAAAATCAAGATGTTTTTTAATGTGTTTTTCAAGGGGTTTTGACAAAGCTGACAGAAGGGAGATTGGACGATAATTATTGATATCTTCAAGATCTTTAGATTTATGGATTGGGATTACCTTTGCTTCTTTAAGAATGGTTGGAAATGTACTTTGCTTTATGCAGAGGTTGAAAATATATGTTAGTGATTCTACTGTATACGGTAATGAGATTTTTAGGGTTTCATTATCAATATCATCAATGCCAGCAGACTTTTTGTTCGGCATGCTAGAAATATATCTGCCGACTTCCGCAGCTGTAATATTAGGTTGGTTGGTTGGTTGTACAGTGCTTAACGTCCCGACAGCAACAAGACTTTCTCAGGACGTGCCTGCGCTGCTTGTGAAAAAAACCCAACTAAACAGAATATTGAATGTATGCAGCCAGCATAAAAAAAGCTAAGACCATTTAGCAACACACATCCAATATCAAGAGCTACGGGCAGGGCAGACAGTAGGGAAAGGTAAAAAAAGGAAAATACAGGTCAATGGACCAAGGTAGACAGAAACACATGCCCCAGAATAGAGGGGAAAACCCACCCTGTGGGGCTGACCAGGGTGACCCTGGGAACTAAAAAGTAGTTAACCCCACCCAAGTCTCCAGGGCAAACCCTGGTGGGGGCTGTGGGGGGGGGGGGGGGAGAGAGAAGAAAAAGAGGACTGGGGGGGGGGGGGGGGGGAGGGTAGGAGAGAAGGTAAAAGATACTACCTAAAGGCATCCCCTTGGTCCTTCCTAAACTGTCTACATTAGAGGGGGAGGGGGGAGAGGGTTGGTTGTACATTGCTTAACGTCCCGACAGCAACAAGACTTTCTCAGGATGTGCTTGCACTGTTTGTCAAAAAAACATCAACAGAATATTGAATGTATGTCGCCAGTCGGTCTAATACGCTAAATAAACCTAAGACCATTTAGCAACACACATCCAATATCAAGAGCTACAGGCAGCGCAGACAGTAGGGAGAATTAAAAAAAGGAAAATACTGGTGAATGGACCAAGGGTAGACAGAAACACATGCCCAAGAATAGAGGGGAAAGCCCACCCTGTGGGGCTGACCAGGGTGACCCTGGGAACTAAAAAGTAGTTAATCCCACCCAAATCCCCCAGGGCAGACCCGGGTGGGGAGGGGGGGGGGGGTGAGAGGGGGAGGGAAGGGGAGAGGACAGTAAGAACAAGAAGAAGGAATGTAAGCATACTCAAACAGAAGTGACACAGTAAGGTAAAGGTACAGTTAGCAGATTAGAATGTCACAGGTAAGTTCAAAAATGTTAATCTTTCATATTCATCCCGAGTGGTGCCACAGTGCCCAGTTTAATAATCAGAAATTTTTCTCGGTCTTTCCTGGCCCAGATATTGTTGGCTTGCATAATAAGCCACAGGCCTTTAACCCGAATGTCCGAGACTGAGTGGTCAGCCTGGTTGAAATGTCGTCCGACCGGTCTGTTGTATTGGTATTTGACAGACTGGAAATGTTCTTTAAAACGGTCGTTGATGGTTCTTTCTGTCTCTCCAATATATAGTTGGCCGCATTTCATACAGGAGATGACATAAATCACGTTGGTAGTTTGACACGTGAAGTATCTGTCTATGTTGAATTTGTAACATGGTCCTTGTCCAAGAAAGACCGCTTCAAACACCTCCAGAGGAAAGCTCAGAGAGAGCTCCGCAACATGCAGGACGCCTGGTGGGACAGCAAAGCAAAAGAACTCGAACACTTTGCTGAATCCAGGAACTCCAAGGAATTTTTCAGCGCTATGAAAGCTGTCTACGGCCCTGCCAGACCCAGCACAACCCCTCTCTTTTCCTCCGATGGCTTCACCTTGCTAAAGGACAAAGGCAGCATCACTGAGGGCTGGAGAGAACACTTCTCAAATCTGCTGAACCTGCCTTCCACTGTCGATCCTGTGGCCCTGGACATGATTCCCCAGAAGCCGACACTGGATGACCTTGACCTCCCACCAACCCTGGACGAGGTCAAGAAAGCGATCAACCAGACTAGTTCCGGCAAGGCTGCAGGCATGGACAGCATCCCCACAGAGCTCTTCAAAGCAGCTACACCTGAGACCCTTCATGCCTTCCTCAACATTCTGACATGCATCTGGGCAGAGGAGAACATGCCACAGGAATTTAGAGATGCTACAATCGTCTCCCTGTTCAAGAACAAGGGCAGCAAAGCAGACTGTGCCAATTACCGAGGGATCTCACTCTTGTCCATTGCCGGCTGCAGTCGACATGGTCTTCTCTGTAAGACAGGTCCAGGACAAATGCACTGAGCAGCACATGGACCTTTATGCTGTCTTCATAGATATGACCAAAGCTTTCGACACCGTGAACAGAGAAGCACTTTGGGTCATTCCTCGCAAAGCTCGGTTGCCCCAGAAAGCTCACCAACATCATCCGCCTCTTCCATGATGGAATGGTAGGAGTTGTCCAGTCAAACGGCGACACATCCTCACCCTTCGACATTTCCAACGGTGTGAAACAAGGTTGTGTTCTTCCCCCGTGATGTTCAACCTGTTCTTCACATGTGTCCTGACCCATGCAGAACGCGACCTTGAGAAGGGAGTGTACCTGAAGTACAGACTAGACGGCTCTCTCTTCGACCTCCGTCGACTGAATGCTAGGACCAAGACCATCGAGAGACTGATCCTTGAGGCGCTGTTTGCCGATGACTGTGTGCTGATGGCACACACGGAGTCTGACCTCAAGACCATCGTCAACAGGTTCTTGGAAGCCTCTCGACTGTTTGGCCTCACCATCAGTCTCAGCAAGACCGAGGTCCTGCACCAACCAGCCCCAGGCACAAGAGCCCCCCCCCACCCAAAGTGTATATCGAAGGCACCTATCTGAAGACTGTCGACCAGATCAGGTACCTTGGGAGCATCATCTCTTCTGACGGTACTAACGACAAGGAAATCGCAGCTCGCATCAGCAAAGCCAGCACTCAGCACTCGTGTATTGAATAACAACAACGTCAAGCTCTCCACCAAGATCAAAGTCTACAAGGCAGTAGTCCTCCCCAGCCTACTCTACGGCTGTGAGTCATGGACACTGTACAGAAAGCACCTCAAGCAGCTTGAATGTTTCCACATGAGATCCCTGCGCTCACTCATGGGCATCAAATGGCAAGACAAGGTGACAAACCTGGAAGTCCTGGACAATGCTGGCTTAGTGAGTGTTGAAGCCTTGATCTTAAAGTCACAACTCCGCTGGACAGGTCATGTCACGTGCATGGATGATTCTCGCATGCCACGTCAACTCTTGTATGGTGCACTCTCAAAAGGCCACAGGAAGCAAGGACAGCCAAAGAAACGCTTCAAAGACTGCATAAGAGACAGCCTCAAGTACTGCGTCTTCCCGGTAAAGGAACTTGAAGCACAAGCACAAGACAGATCTGGCTGGCATGCCGCCACCAGGAAAGCCTACACGCTCTTTGAACACAATCGGCATGAAAAGATCACCAGTGCCAGAGCTCGCAGAAAGACAGCGTCGACTCTCCCCACAGCTACGTTCCAGTGCCCCCATTGCCCTCGCAGGTGTGGCTCCAGGATTGGCTTGGTCAGCCACACCCGCACCCACAAATAGAAGTCATGCACAATGACGACATCATCGGTTTTCGATGGTCTACCCATTAACATAGACCATTCACCACAGTGAAAGGGCAAATAAAGGGACACGTCTTGCAATTAGGAACATTGCAAGGTGTGGAGCCTGAGGGTCTAGTGGTATGACGAGGCTTCAGAGTAGAGCCAACAAGCATGTTCCGTAAACTAATCTCCCTCTTGTAAGCCACCAAAGGAGGTTCTGAAAAGATATTGGCGGACTCTTTGCTGGATGACAAAAGACCCCAGTTGAACAGAAGTTTTTACGAACCGGATTGGTGTGGGGATGGTAGATCATGGTGACGATAGGCCTGTCACTATCTGCTGTGGGTTTAGTCTGCAGTGTTTTCTCGCGACCAAGTTTTTGTACCTTTTGGAGAGACCCTCGAACAACAGTATGTGGGTAATGTCTATTGATGAAAAATCCAGCCATTTCTTTGGATTTAACATCAAAGTCTGAATCTTCGGAAGAGATTCTTTTCAGCCGAAGAAACTGGAAATATGGGATGCTGTTCTTAGTTTTGGGGTTATGCGAAGAGCGGTAGTCGAGGTAGGAATGCAAGTCGTTACGTTTATAATGTATTGAAGTTTTCAACATTCCGCAGTCAATACGGATGTTCATGTCCAGAAAGTCGACTGAAGTAGCCGAGATATTCTATGTGAACTTGATTGATGGGCGGAAGTTCTGCTCGAAGTGAATGACGTCTAAAAGTTCAGCTTGGGTCATCTTTGTAGCTCCTATTCCGTCATCGATGTAGCGTTCATACATCTTAGGGACAGGCCCAGTGTATTTCTGAAGTATTTGTTACTCAAGGAATCCCATAAAGAGGCAAGCGTAGCTAGGTCCCATTTTTGCACTGAGCGAAGGTGACGCCATCAAAGGTGAAACTGTTCAGAGAGAACTAATTCAGCAAGACATAGAAGTGTATGAGTAGGAGGTTGCTTGTGACTTCTTTGGTTGAGGAAGTATGCAAGTGCATTGAGGCCATCATTGTGTGGTATGACAGTATATAGTGAAGTAACATCAAGGGAAAACAACAGTTCAGGTTTCAAAAGTTGTTTCTGGTTGACTTGGTCTATGATCTCTAGAGCATGGTTGGTGTCTTTAATGTAGGTAGGTAGAGACTGGACAAAGAGTTGAAAGATGATGTCCAGGTATTCGGAGATGTGTTCTGTGGGACAGCTGCAAGCTGACACTATGGGGTGGCCGGGGTTGTTAAGTTTGTGAATTTGGGGGAGTAGGTTAGCTGTTGATTGAAGCTCTTCTTTAAGTATCATCTCATGGTGATGATAGGCCAGTCACTATCTGCTGTGAGTTTAGTCTGCAGTGTTTTCTCGTGACTAAGTTTTGGTACCTTTTGGAGAGATCCTTGAACAACAGTGTGTGGGTAATGTCTGTCGATGAAAAATCCAGCCATTTTACGGTGATGATAGCCTGTCACTATCTGCTGTGGGTTTAGTCTGCAGTGTTTTTTCATGACTAAGTTTTTGCACCTTTTGGAGAGATCCTTGAACAACATTATGTAGGTAATGTCTGTCGATGAAAAATCCAGCCATTTTCATGGTGATGATAGGCCTGTCACTATCTGCTGTGGGTTTAGTTTGCAGTGTTTTCTCGTGACTAAGTTTTGGTACCTCTTGGAGAGATCCTTGAACAGTATGTGGGTAATGTCTGTCGATGAAAAATCCAGCCATTGGGATGCCTTTAGGTAGTATCTATTACCCTCTCTCCTACCCCCTCTCCCCCTCCCCCGTCCCTCATTTTCTTCACTTCCCCCTCCTCCCCCCCCCCCCCCCACTCTATCCCTCGCTCTCTCTCTCCTCCTTAAGCCTTCCCCCGCCCACCCCCTTCCCCCACACATACACCACCACCTCCCCACCCTCACTGTTGTTTTTTTGTTGTTGTTGCCATTTTTGAGTTACCCTTGAAGACGGTTTCACAACTACCTACTCACCACTCCTAACAATAATCTAATACTGATAATGAAAATTTGCTTTGATTCAATGAATTTTTACTTGTGTACCATCATAATACTGGGTTTTTTTTCAAGGGGCCCTCATGTTTTTCCCCGAGGTAATCCTCAACTTGATCGTGATATAAAGTTTACCTTTGGGTTGGTGTTCAGCAGGCTTTGTGTATTAGACACTCAGCCTACTTCGTGCCCAAGGGTAATCCCCGTTCTCTCTCTCTTTCTTTCTTTATGGCCTCAGACACACGCATTCCCTTTTGCTCATGCACAAACGCGCTTACACACACTCTTGTATCTTGTGTTCAGTTTCTCCGAGTCTCTCTCTTATGAGTTTTTCGTTGACGTCATTTTAATTTTTATTTTACTTCTTCTTTTTTACGCACTTTTGTTTTTCTTTTATTTTATTTTACGTCACATCCTTCAGTCGCCACATTCCTTCTGTGATTGAAATGAAGATAAGTAGTGACTGATCTCTCTATTTGCTTGTTTGTCTATTTTGAAAAAGGGTATTTACCTGAAATATTAATAAATTGTGTTGTAACTGTCTTTTCTAAGCGTGTTTCTTTCTCCGTTGGGTACTTCTCTGCACTAAAACGATTGGTTGCATGACAGGAAAAAATCAAACAATGTGCCATTCATAACAATCAATGAAAGCACAGTTTCCATTTCATGAGGCTTAAAAGTGGCTAACCTTACAACACACAGGCTGCTTACAACAAATGTTCTACTGTAGCTTAGTAAATACTTTAAGCATCTTGAAAATGACACTGGCTAATTAAGACTCCTGCTTACCTAACATTAATGTTGAAAACCTCATCAAACTGTTCAAGTGATGTATTCTCAATGGACCCCACTGCCACTATTCCTGCACTATTTACCTGTTGACAAAATGCAAACCATACAGACAAATATTAAAACGGAGTAAGCGTAACTATCTTGGTATGAAAACAAATTGATAACAAGCTGACCTCCGCAGAACACTCTGGTGTGGCCTGTAGGAGGGCCTAGCAGCACCTCTATCTGCTGTGCAAACTGAAGAGTTTTGATGTCCGCAGGCATGTCCTTGAACTTGTGTACAGAGGCATGATTGAGAGTATTCTGTCTTTTAACCTGCGTACGTGGTTTGAACACCTGACTGTAAGGCAGAAAACATAAATGGCACGAGCTGTAAACACTGCCAGCAAGCCGGTGGGCCAGGACCATAGGCAGCTTTTCACTCCTTATGACTCGGCCATGAACAGAAAAGTCAGTCATATTATCAGTCACCCTGTTCTTGCTCCATTTCATAAGCTCCCATCTGGCAGGCGATGTAAGTACCCCTAGCCAAGAAAAATATCTATAAGAAATACTCTCTACCATCTGCTGTCATTGTTCTCAATGCATATTGAAATAATAGTAATTCTCATGGAACTTGTCATCACTTTAAGCCATTTCGCCCCAACACCCTACAACAGGAGATGGATTGACCATGATAATATAAGGGTAGTGCCAGATTAGCTTGGCACCAAGCTAATCTGGCAATACCCTTGATTTATCATGGTCGATCCACTTCCTGTAACTGGAATATAGTTGTTAGATGACACCTCCAAAATGTGGGGAAAGTGGTCATGGAGTTAAATGGGTTAATTTCATTAGCACCTGCGCTTTGGCTAGCATAGCAAATGGAGGCGCTGTTGTGATTTTTGCTGACCACGTGCTCCGTGAGGGTCAATTTGTATATGCGCATGGTTGCTGGCTTACCTGCCTTCGTATAAATGCGCTCAGTAGGTATATGTCAGGTCTAGCAAAAACATATTATTCAATACTACAGCACATGTGCAATACTTGACGCAATTAGATTTTATCTAATGCTTATATGTCTAATATCTCGCAATGCCTAAAGTCTTGATAAAAGGAAGGTGGCTGAGTACAGGAACATTTTGCAGCCAGACCTGGCAGGAATGCTGATCTTTTTCAACAAGTCCATTCTGTGACTTCTTATCCCAGTCACCCTTTGCTATGGTGTTTGATAATTGTTTCTTGGAGTAAGTGTCATGCGTTTCTTGCGTCAAATGCACTTTTACTGACCCTGTGCAAACATGCACGCAAAACTGAAACAACCGCATGACCCCTAACTGCATTCATGTCATATGCTGCACACTTAAAATTTTCAGTAGAAATACATTCAGCTCAAGCATGAGACTGTTTCTGCACTGTACACTAAAAGATAAAGTCATATGGATATTTTCACTCACCAGAATGTCCAGTTTGCCATATTTCTCAATGGTCTCTTTCACAACACGTTCTGTGTCTACTTCCTTGGACAAATCAGCGATTATAAGAAGAGGCTAAAAAGGAAATGAAACACAAAAAGACAGTAAAACTGTTTACATCCTTTCACATTCAGATAATAAGATTAAGAATAATACAGGTAAATATAATTTTCTTTTCCTGTTGTCCTATGACTGAGGAACAAGGAGTGTGAGTTGTGCTCTTGCGCCAGCTGGCTGCATGTTTTGTGCTCTCCTGCATGTATTTGTTAGTTATGCCTGGGATTGCATCAAACCTTTTGGTATCAACTTCTTCCTCTTGATGCTCTGATTGCAGTGGTGGTATTTGTTTCTACATTTTACAAACATTTTTGATGAAATTCATTTGAGAAACAGTTCGAATCTTTTGGAATTAAGGCTTGCCTTGTGTCTGCTTGGTGATAGCACCTATGAACTGTATTCAGATGACAGTTTCAGTACTTCAGAAAACACAGTAGTGTGTGCAGCCAAGTGTGACCACCACAATGCCTATGCCAACAGTGCTGTAGTACTAGCCCGGATAACTGTTGTCCCTGAAGCAGTGATTGTGTAATTACTTTTTTCCACTTAGTGTTATTAGTAATTTCTCCCTGCCTTCTATCAAGATGCCTGTTACGGACAAAATTATGTTGCATGCTGATTCGAGGATTTCTACGACATTCACATGGATATAAGCTAACAGCTGATGCATATGTCAGACTGAGTCATCTCGGGATTCTAGAAAAACCAGGACGTAAACGTGGTACACGAGCTGGTGTCTTATATAGACAGCGTCTGCAACTGCTCGTTCAGGCAGTCAGAGTGTTAATTCTGCAAGTTGGAGTACTGTTACAGTGTCCTGTCAACTAGTGCAACAGAGCGCCATAGGACAGTTTTTTTCAGTGAACCACCTCTCCCAGTACTGGTGCAACCCACCATCAAGAGCTCTTCTCTTCTCCCTGGCATGGTGTCATCACCTGGGATCTCCCCTCGTATGGTGTCCACATCCGCGTTTCTCTCTAGCATGGTGTCGCCTGGAGTGCCCCCTGGCATCGTGTCATCACCCAGGATCATCGCCGACACTTTGTCATCGACCGTGGTCCTCCCTGGCATGGTGTCATCACCCGGGATCTGCTCTGGAAAGATGTCGTCGCCCAGGTTCCACCCTGGTACTGTTACATCACCCGGGATTCTCTCTGGCATTGCAACATCACCTGAGGTCCTCGCTGGCACTGTATCATCACCCGGGTCCCACCCCAGCACTAAATCAACGCCCGGGATCTTCCCTGGCACTGTATCGTCGCCTGGGATCTACCCTGGCACTGTATCATCGCCTGGGATCCTCCCCGGCACTGTATTGTCGCCCGGGTCTCACCCTGGCACTGTATCATCACCCGAGTACCACCCTGGCACCGTATCGTCACCCGGGATTCTCCCTGACACTGTGTCGTTGCCTGGATTGCTCCCAGATGTAATGATGCTGCCCGGGATCATCCCTAGCATAATGTCCACAACTGGTTTGGGATCATCTTCACCCAGAACATTCAAAACCACAATGTCTTCAACTGTCACACAGCCTCCCAGTGCAAATATTGGAACTGACAAGACTGGAAATATCCCTGTTTAACCATTGTCTGTTAGTGTTAGGTGACAAAGTCCATGGGCCCACAGATCTCTTGACATAAGTAACCTTATCCATGTTTCCAATGACACTTCTACATGCCCCGATTATTCCCCAAAAAAGAGAAGTGATCTCTGTGCTGCTGTTTTCAATGCCCGCTCTGTCTCCACGCCTGAGAAAAGAGCAGAAATTAACAGTTTCATAGCTGATCATGAGAGTGACATATTTTTCATCACACATGGCTGAAACCCAATGGTGATGAAGTGAAATGCATGGACCTCGCCCTGCCCGGCTATGCAGCAAAGTCCTTCCCTCGTGACTCCAGGGGTGGAGGCATAGCTATTATTTTCAGGGACTCGCTTCTCCCATTCACAGCCACTACATCTTCTTTCCAGTTTGCCCACTCCAGTTTTGAGTTGGTCCACACCACCCTTGCCCTTCCTTCTAAAACCATTCATGTCTTCACCATTTACCGCCCACCACCAAGCCGGAAGAATAAACTTATGGAACCATTGTTCTTTGAACAGTTCACTGAATTTTTGGAACATGCTAACTCTTTAAAAGGAGACCTGATGTTACTTGGAGACTTCAATCTCCACTTTGACTCAGCATCCAGCCCAAGCACAAAGAAAGCAGTTGATATTCTCGACATGTTCTGTCTGTCTCAATCAGTGACAGTCCCCACTCACTATCAATCATGATCACATTCTGGACTGGGTGCTTTATCGAGAATATGATGGCCTCCTGCAGTCCTCCCGCGTGTCACATGCCAGTGAGTCAGATCCCTACTGTGTCATCACTCATCTGAACGTCTCTGTCCCCCACCTGCAGACAACGTTCGTGGAGTCCCGCAATATCAGAACCATGGACAAACAGGCCTTTAAGGTTGACCTGCTGGGTCCCCTGTCTGACCTGTCCCGTCCCACTGTGACTGTTGACCAGTTCAATGCGTGTCTGAAGTTGGTCCTAGACAGTAATGCGCCACTGTCAAAACGCAGATCCTCATCCCATAAGCCATCCCCATGGTTTACTGAAGCCAGTGAGCAGCTTCGTGCCGCCAAGGAACGCCGAGAAGCGAAAAGACTTTGGCTGAAGTCAGGTCTGACGGTCCACAAGCAGATCTTCAAGGCAGCAAAAAAGTTAGTCAATAAACTGAATGCAAAAAAGGCTTTCATCAGTATGAACATTTTGGAATGCACGTCAAGCAAACAGCTGTTCAACTTCACAGGCAAACTTCTAGCAATAAGGACTGTCTCCTCTGCCAAAATCTGTTCCTCCCATTGAGTTACCTGAGAAGTTCTGCGAGTTTTTCACTCAGAAAGTAGAGTCTATTCGAGACAAACTGGACTCCCAGTCATCAGTTTCACCTCACAGTCATGATGTGCCCTTTGTTGGGAAAGTCTTCCATACCTTCAAGAGTTTGTCTGAAGATGATGTTCGCAAGATCATGACAAAGTGCGCTGCTAAGACGTGTGACCTGGATCCCATCCCTACCCAACTTCTCTTTGATTGTATTGACATATTCCTCCCTACCATCACTTCCCTGGTCAATGACTCCTTGTCCTCTGGCATTTTCCCCTGCTGTTTACAAATCAGCCATCGTCAAACCCCTGCTTAAAAAGCCCAGTCTTGACCCTGAAAATCTGAAAAACGTCAGGCTTGTCTCAAATCTGCCCTTCCTATCCAAGCTCATTAGAAGGATTGTTCTCTCCCAGCTCCTTGACCATGTGAATGCTCACAGTCTTCTTCCGGTTTGCCAGTCCGCGTATTGGCCTGGGCATTCCACCGAGACTGCTCTCCTCAAGATTGTGAATGACATGCTTAGGACACTTGATGATGGACATGTCTCTGTGCTACTGCTAGCCTTGACAGCCGCCTTCGATACAATAGACCACGAGATCCTTCTGCATCGACTTCATTCCTGTCCTGGTTCAGATCTTACCTGACTAATTGTCACCAGACTGTTGTCATTAACAGCTACCGGTTGAGTATTTCTCTACTGCGCTTTGGGGTCCCCTAGGGCTCAGTCCTAGGCCCCATTCTCTTCATTCTCTACATCCAGCCCCTTTCCAGTGTAATTGAGAGATTCTCATTTTCCCACCATGGCTTTGCCGATGACTCCCAGCTGTACAAACACGCTACTCCCAACCAAGTCCCTAGCGCCATCCTAAGCCTTCAGAACTGTATCTGTGATGTCAAAGAGTGGATGTCATCAAACAAACTTCAACTTAATGATGATAAAACTGAGTCTCTTATAATCAAACCCCCCAGATTGACCAGTCCACTTTCCCTCCCCGCATCCATGGCCATAGGTACCAGCATCATCAATTTCTCACACACCGCCAATAATCTTGGAGTAACCCTGGATGAAACACTGTCCATGAACCAACAGATTGTCAACACCTGTCGCACAGCCTACATGGAGCTCCATCGCATTTCTTCTATCAGACACTATTTGACCATCGAAGCCACAAAAACCCTCATCTGTGCATTTGTTCTTTCCAAGCTGGACTACTGTAATTCACTGTATGCAGGTTGTCCCAAATATCAGATTGACAGGCTTCCAAAAAAAATCAGAATTCTGCTGCGAGGCTCATCACCAAAAAGCGCAAAACTGATCATATTATTATACCTGTAATTAAATCCCTCCACTGGCTCCCTGTGGCTGCAAGAATTTAGTATAAACTTTCTTCTGTCTGCTTCAGCTGCATTTCCACATCAAGCCCCCTGTACCTGTCCTCCCTCCTGCAGTTGTACACTCCCTCAAGACAACTCAGATCCTCTGCTGACAGCCGCATTTTGCGTGTACCTTTTGTCCATACCAAGTCTTTTGGCCAGCGGTCTTCTTCATATCTTGGGCCGCTTTACTGGAACAAACTCCCCTCCCATGTCCGCCACAGTGCTTCAAGACGTTTTTAAATCTGAGCTAAAAACACACCGTTTCCAACTCTGTTACCCCACTGATTAATCATTGACTGCTGAGGATTCTGTTGTAGTTTTACTGTGGTGCCTGGAATGTGTGTGTGTATGTGCATGTAATACTGTGTACAGTTTTTTGTAATTGTACTTTTGAAATTTGTACGGCACCTAGAGCTCTACCTGAGGTTAGGCCATAGGCGCCATAGAAATCATCATTATTATTATTATTACCATTGTATGTGAAAAGGGAGACTGTACCATGCATTTGGCTGATTGGGGGCCTGAAAATAATGATTGACTCAAGACCTTTATCAATTATTGTCTATATAAATTAATACAGAATGTTTTTCACAGCTTAAACCGTTCAGTGCCAACTGATGCAGACTGTGTTTCTGAAATCTATGTTAATTCAACAGCCAAAAAACAGCAGACATCCAAAAAAGATGAATTCAAAATTAAATGGTGTCATCAAAAAGCATAGATCAGGCTCATGAGGATCTATACCTCTTCCAGCTGGGTAGTATTCACATTTTCTTGGCACTGAAGCTACTTCAGGAGGGAAAAAAGCTTACCAATAATACCCGATATGACAAAAGTTTCATTTTATCATGACTACAACTTAGTTCTAGTACACAGAGAAAGTATAGCCATAGGCTTAGAGGCTGTTAGGAAGGAGGAGAAGCTGGAAGAGAGTGTGCTGCAACAACATTTGACGACACAGAGCGAGGCAAGTTTAACCCTCTGCCGCATCAGTCAGATCAGAAAATACCTCACTACCGAAGCAGCCACCAAACTTGCTGTCTCTCTCATCTTATCTCGCATCGACTACTGCAACTCTCTCCTTTCCGGCCTCCCTCAATCCACCACTTTCACTCTCCAACGCCTCCAGAACAATGCTGCCCGCCTCGTCCTCAGAAAGAAAGAATCCGACCACATCACACCCCTGCTCAAACTCCTTTACTGGCTCCCATCCCCCAACGCATCCAATACAAAATTCTGTCTCTCTGCTACAAGTCCCTGAACAACTGCGCTCCTGCCTATCTCTCCAACTTACTTCACCCCTACACACCTTCCCGCTCCCTCCGCTCTGCCTCCGACCCTCTCCGCCTCCACATCTCTCGCACCAAACTCAACACTTTCGGCCCCCGCTCCTTCTCCGTCTACGGTCCATCCACCTGGAACACCCTCCCACTCACTCTCCGTCAGAAACACTCTCTCTCCTCCTTCCAGTCCGCCCTCAAAACTCACCTCTTTCAACAGTTTTAGCACTATATCACCACACTCCCCACCGCAAGCTGACCGTCGTAATGTATTTCACTATTTGTGGTACGTGAGTCATTGTCTAAAGCGTGCGCATGCGTGCGCGAGTTGTGAGTGCGTGCTTAGAGTTATAATTATTATAAGATAAGCGCATTACAAATACCGTAATTATTATTATTATTTTATATACAGCTGCTGGTACTGTTCACCAAACGATAAGTCCCTGCTGTCAGGGCCTCTGAGCCATGACATGGGCAACAGCATAGCCATACTTCTCTGTAGACATTTTTACAAAATATCGCTTTAGGTTTTTAAAAAAAAGAAGGACAGGGGGTGGGGGGGGCCAAGTACTGTTATGAACAGCATTTTTATTACTCTTTTGCTCATAAAGTGATGAAGCTTTGTTATAATTTTTGAACCACAGAAAAACACCATGTGCATTTACATAAACACCCACTGAAAGGAGTAAATTTTGATCTAAATAAATGTGAGACACACCTTTTGTCCACTGACAGCTTCACACTCCTGGCCTGTGGCTTCCAGATCTGATGTCTTGCGCCCCGTTAGCGCTAACTGTGCTCCAAGATGGGAGAACTTGATGGCTGTACATTTACCAATACCTGAGCTGGCACCTGAAACACACACACACACACACACAACACACACAAGAAGATATAAGCTGGATTAATTCCAGCAAGACACAGACTCCTTCTAGGTCTACTGTCCCATGCATTATAGATGCGGATTCTTGTTCTTTTTTCTTAATTTCTTCTGTAACTGGACTGGGGTAGGCGGCTTGTTATTTGATAGTCAAAACTCCCCATCTAAGCATGCACGTACAGATTTTATTCCACATCCCTTTGAAGTCTAGGGGAGGGCTGGAGTCTCTGTGTGATTCATGTTCTACACTGGTCTCGCATACGAACAAATTCCATGTGTATCTGCCTCGTGTTGTGTTCAAAAGTTACCTGCAAAATGGACCTACCACAGTATCCAGCAAACCCTATTGACTGGATCTGAATATATATGCTGCTTGTTGTGAGTGCTCAAGTCTAAGTTAATGTCTGCAGCTGTCACCGTGTGGTTTCTACTGCACTCACGATCAGTCAGTCATACAAGTACAGTCATACCGAATGGACGTAAAAATGTAAACAAACAACTCAGTTGCACAGACACATGCACCGTCACAGTCTCTCTCTCTTAATCCAGCTGAGCATCGTAAGATGGAAGTAAGGTCCCAAGATTTACTGACACGAGCAAAAGCATTCACTGTGAAACAACATGGTCAAAGTTAAACCAAGTTCTATACAAGTCTTAATAATCTGACCCCCTAGACCTAACACCTACACCATCAAAGCGAGTCCTGACAAACCTAGCTCTTCGGTCTAACACTTATATGAACCTATGGCAAAAACCTACTCAGTCCTAATGTATCCTAAACCCTACTTAGGTAAATTAGAAACTGAAACACTTACTGCCACTATTAAATCCTATGGCGTAAGGTATGGGTGGTTGAGGAGATCATTGTCCACAATTGCCTCTTTTGGTACTGGTAGGCCGGGAAGGTGTGAGAAATCGCTGTTTACAATCACTCACGAAGGGTGGGGAGGGAAATATAGATCACAGTTTGCAATCGCCCATGGCGGGTGGGGAGGGAAGTGTGGGACATCACTGCTTGCGAAACCCCATGGCGGGTGGGGAGGGAAGTGTGGGACATCACTTTTTGCAATCGCTCATGAGCATGTGGTGATCATTGTTCACGATCACCAGAGACTGAGAATCGGCTGCTTTATAATAGGCTCTCGCAGTCCCAGCCGCTGGAACCGGAGGCTACATTACTGAGCTTCACTCGTGTAGTCTGCTACACACTGGCTAAAAAGACTGGCACAGTGTGCCAAGCGTGGACTAAACCATCGAACTCTGACACACAGGTACTAAGGTAGTAACTAGCGACAGCTGAGGGCTCCTCTGCTATATTTTCATCCAGTAGCAATCCAAGTATTCCACTAAGTGCTTATAAATGCGTGCTGCGATAGGAACAAAAGTGTTGAGTAGACTGTAAAAAATCATTTTACAGTTGCAAAGACACGCATAACATACAGGCTTTCCGATAGCGACAAATTTTCCGTATTTGACGGACAAATTTTGACAGGGACGAAAAAAATGGAAGGCCGTCCGTCCCCTGGACAGAGGAAAAAAACCCACCTTATCCCTGCCGTTTCCAAGTACGCGACATACTGTAGAGTACAGCGCCTGGAACGGATTATTTTCATGCTGTCCGTCTCCATGACGGTCAATTCTGAAGCCTAGCGGAAAGCCTGATATATAATATTGTAATATGAAGACACAGACCTCAAGAGATGCCTTGAAGGTTGCTGCAGACCGCCTGAATGGTATGGCTTTCCATAACCGGACGGTCGTAAGGTTTGCTTTAGCAAAGTAAATGCGTACAGGCTGCAAACTGCCTCTTATCTTTTTTTAATGCTTTGTGTTAGATATACCGATGAGTTAAGGACAAAACAAAAGCAACCTGTCACAAGCGCAAATTTGCCGTCTAGTCGTCCAATGGAGGGCTCCATCTTGTTTCTAACTGAAGGAATGAGGTATCCGTCTTTTTACCCAAATAAATTCTAAATTCTTCTAAATTCTGTGTTCTATGTGACAAGCGTCGAGAATTAAAGAAAAAGAAATCAGATGTAAAAGGAGCTAAACAATACAGGAAAATTAACCAGGATATAAAAAAGCATGAAAAAGGCAAAGAATAAGTGGATTGAAGATCAGTGTAAACACGTAGAAGAAATACTGAACAAAAATAATATCAAAAAAAGCACTGTGATACCAGCAGTGGTGAAAGATCTGACCAGTGTAAAACAAGGACGCTAATCGATCATTCAAGATAGTGAAGGGAACTGTCTTATGGAAGACCAAGACATACTGATGAGATGGACAGAGTACTGCTCAGATTTGTACGGGCCACCGAGCTACCCTCAGGGGGACCCAGGCATACTTGTCAACCCACCCGTGACCAACAATGGCAACTATCCCATCCTCCGAGAAGAAGCAGAGGCTGCAGTGAAGTCGCTGAAAAAAAGGGAAGGCACCAGGGGCAGACAACATCCCTGCAGAACTAGTCCAAGAAGGGGGAGAAGACATGTAAGCGCCTTACTAACATATGATCTGCAATAAGATCTGGCAGTCAGTGGATTGGCCCACACCATGGACCCAATCACTTATAATAACTCTCCCCCAAAAAAGGCAACTTACATCAATGCCAGAATTATCGCACGATCAGTCTTATATGCCACCCAAGCAAAGTCATGTTAAAGATCCTACTGAACAGGCTGAAGCCCCAGGCAGAGAAAATCATAGCTGACTCGGAGGAACAGGCCGGCTTCAGACCAGGGCCCAGCACAACTGAGCAGATCTTCAACCTGAGAGTTCTATGTGAGAGGTACCTACAGCACCAGCAAGACCTCTATCATGTCTTTGTGGATTTTAAGAAAGCGTTTGACAGGGTGTGGCATGCAGCCCTTTGGTCCACCATGACTGAAGCTATACAACATAAATGCCAACCTGATCAAAGAGTCATAGCAAACCTTTACAACAAGGCCACTAGCGCAGTCTGCTTCAACGGCAAAATAGGAAACTGGTTTAGGACTACAGTCGGAGTCAGACAAGGCTGCTTGCTCTCACCTACTCTTTTCAATGTCTTCCTGAAAAGAATCATGACAGACGCTCTGAAAGATCATAAAGGAACTGTCAGTATTGGAGGCAGAACAATCACGAACTTGCGCTTTGCGGATGACATTGATGGCCTTGCAGGAACAGAAATGAAATGAAATAAAATGAAATGACATGAAACTTTATTTTTCAAGGATAAATGATTAGGTACATTCAATGACCTTTTTTCAATCATGTCCTTGCTAGGCTATAGCATGCACGTAAACACACATACACATTAATTATATATATATAAGTATACATAATAGTGAAAAGTACAGGCAACAATAATTCCATTTCAAATAATCAATGCTCACATTACACCACACACACACACACACACACACACACACACACACACACACACACACACACACTGACACCAAGCAAAGCATCAAACATTAAATATTAAAAAAATTATAATGTTATGCTGCAAAAGAAAACTCACAAACCAGATAGGTGAGGCTAGCGCTGGCAGAATTGTACAACAAACCAAGGGGAATAACTCAGCGCTGGACAGACGAACAGTTAGATCCCCTGCCCCCGCCTATCAGGCACCCATTCGCCAGCCCACAGAGAAATACGCAGGTATAGAACAAGACGATCATCTACATCCCTAAAAAGGATGCATCAGGTCTCTTATATAACCCATGTCTTTCTCCGGAACTTAGGAAGTAGGCAGGAGAAACATACATACACAAACACGAAGGTGCATTACCGTCATGTGGTCGGGTAAATACCCTGAATGCCCACAGTAGATGCACAGAACATTACACAACAATGTAACGATACAAATTTGCCTCGAGTTATACTGAGATACTCACAAACCAGATAGGTGAGGCTAGCGCTGGCAGAATTGTACAACAAACCAAGGGGAATCACTCAGCGCTGGACAGACGAACAGTTAGATCCCCTGCCCCCGCCTATCAGGCACCCATTCGCCAGCCCACAGAGAAATACGCAGGTATAGAACAAGACGATCATCTACATCCCTAAAAAGGATGCATCAGGTCTCTTATATAACCCATGTCTTTCTCCGAAACTTAGGAAGTAGGCAGGAGAAACATACATACACAAACACGAAGGTGCATTACTATATGTGGTCGGGTAAATACCCTGAATGCCCACAGTAGATGCACAGAACATTACACAACAATGTAACGATACAAATTTGCCTCGAGTTATACTGAGATACTCACAAACCAGGTAGGTGCGGCTAGCGCTGGCAGAATTGTACAACAAACCAAGGGGAATCACTCAGCGCTGGACAGACGAACAGTTAGATCCCCTGCCCCCGCCTATCAGGCACCCATTCGCCAGCCCACAGAGAAATACGCAGGTATAGAACAAGACGATCATCTACATCCCTAAAAAGGATGCATCAGGTCTCTTATATAACCCATGTCTTTCTCCGGAACTTAGGAAGTAGGCAGGAGAAACATGCATACACAAACACGAAGGTGCATTACTATAATGTGGTCGGGTAAATACCCTGAATGCCCACAGTAGATGCACAGAACATTACACAACAATGTAACGATACAAATTTGCCTCGAGTTATACTGAGATACTCACAAACCAGATAGGTGAGGCTAGCGCTGGCAGAATTGTACAACAAACCAAGGGGAATCACTCAGCGCTGGACAGACGAACAGTTAGATCCCCTGCCCCCGCCTATCAGGCACCCATTCGCCAGCCCACAGAGAAATACGCAGGTATAGAACAAGACGATCATCTACATCCCTAAAAAGGATGCATCAGGTCTCTTATATAACCATGTCTTTCTCCGGAACTTAGGAAGTAGGCAGGAGAAACATACATACACAAACACGAAGGTGCATTACTATATGTGGTCGGGTAAATACCCTGAATGCCCACAGTAGATGCACAGAACATTACACAACAATGTAACGATACAAATTTGCCTCGAGTTATACTGAGATACTCACAAACCAGATAGGTGAGGCTAGCGCTGGCAGAATTGTACAACAAACCAAGGGGAATCACTCAGCGCTGGACAGACGAACAGTTAGATCCCCTGCCCCCGCCTATCAGGCACCCATTCGCCAGCCCACAGAGAAATACGCAGGTATAGAACAAGACGATCATCTACATCCCTAAAAAGGATGCATCAGGTCTCTTATATAACCATGTCTTTCTCCGGAACTTAGGAAGTAGGCAGGAGAAACATACATACACAAACACGAAGGTGCATTACTATATGTGGTCGGGTAAATACCCTGAATGCCCACAGTAGATGCACAGAACATTACACAACAATGTAACGATACAAATTTGCCTCGAGTTATACTGAGATACTCACAAACCAGATAGGTGAGGCTAGCGCTGGCAGAATTGTACAACAAACCAAGGGGAATCACTCAGCGCTGGACAGACGAACAGCTAGATCCCCTGCCCCCGCCTATCAGGCACCCATTCGCCAGCCCACAGAGAAATACGCAGGTATAGAACAAGACGATCATCTACATCCCTAAAAAGGATGCATCAGGTCTCTTAAGAGAAGGGTGTATAGGAACATGATGCATCCTTTTTAGGGATGTAGATGATCGTCTTGTTCTATACCAGCGTATTTCTCTGTGGGCTGGCGAATGGGTGCCTGATAGGCGGGGGCAGGGGATCTAACTGTTCGTCTGTCCAGCGCTGAGTGATTCCCCTTGGTTTGTTGTACAATTCTGCCAGCGCTAGCCTCACCTATCTGGTTTGTGAGTATCTCAGTATAACTCGAGGCAAATTTGTATCGTTACATTGTTGTGTAATGTTCTGTGCATCTACTGTGGGCATTCAGGGTATTTACCCGACCACATGTAGGGGTGTAGGGGGCTCTGGATAGAGGTAGCACCTTTGCTGTTCGGCAGCTGCGTCCTACATAGGACGGACGGGCATCACTGGTCCTCATCCATCTCCTTAATCTCTCACGTGCTGGCTCCAAGCGCCACACCCTGGCAAACCACCTCAGCTGGTGGGCTAAACCACGTGAGGGGGTGGTGTTCACATTGCACCACTAGGCGGATGAGCTGTTTCTGACAGCCAACGGCTAGAGGACGGAGGAGATCAGGTTGGATCCAACGGCCAAATGTGGGGGAGTAAACCCTTCAAATCAGGAGTGGAGCCCCGAAGGCAGACAGCTGCCTGTATTCACGCACTGTTCTGGCAGCTCCTGCAGCCAAACTGGTGCCAAACGTACTGCTTTGCATTCCTTTGGATACATCAGCGAGGCCGAGAGGGGGATCTTGACGACTGGGCACCACAGGATCTCCATACACTTCGCCCAGGCTTGCGCCCTGGAGAGGTCACTCCAGTGACTGACCCAGCAAGCGCATACTCTATTGTCTTCCGAGACAGGATGCCAAAACCTATAGTAATGCACCTTCGTGTTTGTGTATGTATGTCAAGTTTCTCCTGCCTACTTCCTAAGTTCCGGAGAAAGACATGGGTTATATAAGAGACCTGATGCATCCTTTTTAGGGATGTAGATGATCGACTTGTTCTATACCTGCGTATTTCTCTGTGGGCTGGCGAATGGGTGCCTGATAGGCGGGGGCAGGGGATCTAACTGTTCGTCTGTCCAGCGCTGAGTGATTCCCCTTGGTTTGTTGTACAATTCTGCCAGCGCTAGCCTCACCTACCTGGTTTGTGAGTATCTCAGTATAACTCGAGGCAAATTTGTATCGTTACATTGTTGTGTAATGTTCTGTGCATCTACTGTGGGCATTCAGGGTATTTACCCGACCACATATAGTAATGCACCTTCGTGTTTGTGTATGTATGTTTCTCTTGCCTACTTCCTAAGTTCCGGAGAAAGACATGGGTTATATAAGAGACCTGATGCATCCTTTTTAGGGATGTAGATGATCGTCTTGTTCTATACCTGCGTATTTCTCTGTGGGCTGGCGAATGGGTGCCTGATAGGCGGGGGCAGGGGATCTAACTGTTCGTCTGTCCAGCGCTGAGTGATTCCCCTTGGTTTGTTGTGCAAAAGAAAAGACAAAGAACAACTCAGCAAGTCTAAAGTATTATGATACATGAATATGAATAAGGAAATGTTTCTGGAGTCAATGGTGGTATGTGAAAAAACATATGAACAATATGTTTTCACATGTTCTTAATAAATTTATGCAGTTGGTTCTTGAACGTTCGTAAAGAAGGTGCTGCTTTAATGTCTGCAGGAATTGTGTTCCATAATTTTGCACCAGAGTAGGAGAGGGACGTCTTGTCAATATCTAAGCGGGGCCTTGGTACTACCAGATTGTTCCCTGATGTTCGACTAGCTCTGTGGGCAAGTGCGAACAAATTAGAGAGATAGGCTGGTAAGTCTGAGATTGATTGTACATGATTGTACTTTGCTTAACGTCCCGACAGCAACAAGGCTTTCTCAGGACGTGCCTGCACTGCTTGTGAAAAAAACCCACTAAACAGAACATTGAATGTATGTCGCTAGCCGGTCAAATACATTAAATAAACCTAACACATGGGGCCTAAATAAAGCTAAGACCATTTAGCAACACACATCCAATATCAAGAGCTACAGGCAGTGCAGACAGTAGGGAGAGTTTTAAAAAGTCAAATACAGGTGAATGGACCTCGGGTAGACAGAAACACATGCCCCAGAATAGAGAGAAAAACTCACCCTGTGGGGCTGACCAGGGTGACCCTGGGAACTAAAAAGTACCTAACCCCACCCAAGTCCCCCAGGGCAGACCCGGGTGGGGGTGGTGAGTCTGAGAGGGTGATCTTGCGCATGAGTACCAACTTATTATAAATGAACTGCTTGTCAAGTGGTAGGATATCCAGCAGCTTGAACTTGTAATCAGTACTAATGATTTGCATGGGTCTGTCAACGATTAATTTGATTGCCCGCCTGTGAAGCGAATTCATCCTTTTGAGATTAGCATCACTGCTCCCATCCCAAACTGAAGAGGCATAATCCAAATGTGGCTGAATATGGGACAGTAAAAAAGTTTCCTTGTTGGTTCGTTAGTAAAAAATCTTAGTTTTGACAGTAAGAATAAGTTTTTTCACCACTTGATACTGTTTTACACATTTTGGTAATATGGCTTTGCCAACACAGTTTGTCATCAATGATGATTCCAAGCACACGCTGTTCCTTGACTTGATCAACAGACTGACCATTCAAATAGAGCTATAGGGGAGGCGGGTTCAGCTGATGCTTTTGTCTAGTAGTAATTAACATACATTTGGTCTTAGTAGGATTCGGAATCATATAATTGTTTTGACACCATGTGGAAACATCATTCAGGCCACTTTGTAGGGACTGGGTTATACAGGATGACGATGACACGTCAAGAGTTCCAACATCAGCAAAGAGACTACAGATTAAACGGGGGTCGGATATATGTAAGGGAAGATCGTTTATAAAAACTGAGAATAATAATGGACCGATGACGGATCCTTGTGGTACTCCGTGCTCTATCACCCCCTCACGTGAGTTTGTACCATTCACACAGACGTACTGTGTGCGCCCATTTAGATATGATGTAATGAAGGCAAGGGTGCCATTACTCAGCTGATAGGCAGCAAGCTTTTTAATTAAAAGATCATGGTTTACAAGATCAAAAGCTTTAGAAAGGTCCAAAAATACCGCTCCAGTCATTTTCCCATTTATTCATAGCAGTTAACCATCTGTCAACCAGGTGAACCAAAGCTGTGTGACAAGAATGTCTCCTACGAAAACCAGACTGTAGTGGATGAATGGTCTGAAATGGTTGGGATCATTTAAATCTTTTGTTTTAGGTAGCGGTATTACCTTTGCCGTTTTCAGACCAGATGGAAATTGTCCATGTTCGGTATGCAAAGGTTGTAGATGTATGTTAGCGACTCGACGACGTATGGAAGAGCCATTTTAAGAACATCATGGCCAGATGTACGTTTACTCTTTAATGAAGAAATGGATTTTCCCACTACTTCATAAACTGTTAAGAGCGGAATGTTGCAAGACGTATTAGGTGTTAATCTTTCAGCACAAAACCTTTTTAGCTTTTCTGAAACATCAGACGGTTGACTGGGCGACGTAAGATTCTGTAGCAGTGTAGTGGCGGTAGAGAGAAAATGCTGATTAAACGTATCAGCTGGTATTTTAGTGCACTGTGCGGTATTTCTGGAGGTCACGGTATACATTTAAATTGGGAAGTTGAGGCAGTAAGAGGCCCCGTGTTTTAAAAAATAAATTTTGCCTTGTTTGAAAATTTGCAGTTGGGCTGAATGTTGGAATTTGCTGGAAATTTGTGGTTAGCTGAGAGGAGACATGTTTGGTGCTTTGATTCATACCATCCTGAGCACCATCACCTTGGTTGTAAACTGTGTGGAAAGATACTTGACTTAGGTCGTGCAGAAATATGTCTTTGTTGAAGCGCTTCTAAGATCTATATCTAATAGTTGTGTGCTGGTGTTTACGAAAAGTAGTATTTGCTTTCAATGCCCAGCCACAACACACAGGGTAATGATCACTAATCCCTATTTGGGGCACCTTTACTCCCACTACCCTTGACTTATTAGTTGTGTAGATGTGGAGCTAGCTCAGCTGATGGAAAAGCTGGACAGTACAGCCATTGCGTATGGGATGGAAATCAGTGCAGAGAAGACCAAACTGATGACAAATAACACCAGTGGCATTGGCACTGACGTCCTGATTGGAAGCCAAAAACTAGAAACAGTTAATAAGTTCAAATACTTAGGAGCCATTGTGACAGAGGAGGGATCAAAACCAGAAATACTGTCCAGGATTGCGCAGACAACAACAGCACTGACAAGACTGAGAACCATATGGAAGGACAGAAACATCACGCTCTGCTCCAAGATCAGACTGATGCGCTCCTTAGTCATCTCAGTGTTCTTATATGCCTGCGAGTCATGGACCCTCACAGCAGACCTTGAAAGGAGGATACAAGCCACTGAAATGAGATGTTTTCGAAGGCTGCTTGGCATTTCATACAGAGATCACATCACAAACAAGGAAATGGGAAGCAGAATCAGGCAAGCCATCGGGCCCTATGAAGACCTATTAGCCATTGTGAAAAAACGCAAACTGAAGTAGTATGGGCATGTCACACGTTCAGCAGGGCTTGACAAAACAATCTTGCAAGGCACTGTGCAAGGAGGTCGAAGGAGAGGAAGACAGAGGAAAAGATGGGAGGACAATATCTCAGAGTGGACAGGACTGAGGCTGGGTGATACGCTAAGAATAGCAGAGAACAGAGAGGAATGGAGGGAGCTGGTTGCCATGTCATCAGTGGTGCCCCAACGGTCGGCAAGACTACGGGATATAGATAGATAGATAGATAGATAGATAGATAGATAGATAGATAGATAGATAGATAGATAGATAGATAGATAGATAGATAGATAGATAGATAGATAGATAGATAGATAGATAGATAGATAGATAGATAGATAGATAGATAGATAGATAGATATATAGAAATTCTAAATGACAAAATCAACTAAAAAAAAAACAAAATTGAACCCAGTTTTAGTCACGTGATACTTTGGGTGGCCACTATGATATACTTTTGCGGACACTGTACCCCATGCACACTGTCCAGTGCTTAACTGTACACCGTGTACACTGTCCCATGTTAAACTGTCCATCACTTTTCAAGTCTCTTCTTTTTCTTTTTCTTCAAGTAATAACCAGCTATCAAGGGTTTGATCCTTACTGTCGTTGACCAGGTGTGGCAAGCGGCAGTTACCAAAGAATGTCGCTCAATGTGCCATACACAAAGCAAGACAACCGTTTTTAGTCGTGTGGTAGTTTATAAAATTATTATCATTTGAACTTTTCAATAATCTTCTATTACTTACATTGCCGAAGCTTTATTCCCACAGAATGAGATTCATTTTAGTGCTGATGCAAATGTCACCATCGTTATCACGTGACCTCTTGCCCGAGACTTCAAATGTCTTTTGGACAGGTTAACACAGGCTGGACATTGTACACGGGATAATGGGTAGACCATCGAAAGCTGATGATGTCGTCATTGTGCATGACTTCTATTTGTGAGTGCGGGTGTGGCTGGCCAAGCCAATGCTGGAGCCACACCTGCGAGGGCAATTGGGGCACTGGGGGCACTTTAAACAAAATACAGCAGTAAAATATCAATTGTCATAATATCACATTTTTTTAAAAAGTCGTGAGAAGAGAGTAAACACAAAATGTTGCGGACAGCGTCGTTAGCAATGGAGACAGCGATCGCTTTGCCAATTTGAAAAGGCTGAAAATGTGAGAAAGGAAGGCCTCTGATTAAAAATAGAATTTACAGTGACCTTTGGGGAATGGTTTACATTACATCTAATGACTCCAGCACAGGCTACCAGGGAAGGGTAGAGCCGCAGAACGAGCCGCGACTGGCTTCCATCAAGCGGCCGGGCTTGGTCAGCTGCGTTGAGTGCCCACGATCAGTTGCTAATGATGCGTTTGACAATGTTTATAACAAACCAGGGCCTTCCTACTTGGACGCTTGTCATAATATGATATTATCAGTGTTCAAAGAGCGTACAGGCTTTCCTCAGTGGCGGCACGACAGCCAGAGCTGTCTTGCGCTTGCGCTTCAAGTTCCTTTACCGGGAAGACACAGTACTTGAGGCTGTCTTTTATGCAGTCTTTGAAGCGTTTCTTTGGCCGTCCTTGCTTCCTGTTGCTTTTTGAGAGTGTGCCATACAGGAGTTGGCGTGACATGCGAGAATCATCCATGCGTATGACATGACCCGTCCAGCGAAGTTGTGTCTTTAAGATCAAGGCTTCAACACTCACTAGGCCAGCACTGTCCAGGACTTCCAGGTTTGTCACCTTGTCTTGCCAGTGATGCCCATGAGTGAGCACAGAGATCTCATATGGAAGCGTTCAAGCTGCTTGAGGTGCTTTCTGTACAGCGTCCATGACTCACAGCGAGGAGACTGGTGAGGACTACTGCCTTGTAGACTTTGACATTGGTGGAGAGCTTTACGTTGTTGTTGTTCAACTGACACACGAGTGCGCAGATGACCCAGGCTTTGCTGGCTTTGCTGATGCGAGCTGCGATTTCCTTGTCGATAGTACCGTCGGAAGAGATGATGCTCCCTAGGTACCTGAACTGGTCGACAGTCTTCAGCTCGGTGCGTTCAATATACAGTTTGGGTGGGGGTGCTCCTGTGTTTGGGGCTGGTTGGTGCAGGACCTCAGTCTCGTTGAGAGTGTTTTGCTGGAGAGGTTAGAGGTGACCTTTGACATCCGTGGTACCGCCCTGACCTAGTTCACTTCATACGTTAAGGATCGTTCTCAGGCTATTATTGTTAATGGCCAGCTATCTGCTTCTAGTCTTTTGTTGTGTGGAATCCCTCAGGGCTCCGTATTAGGGCTTGTTTTGTTCACTCTATATTCACAACCTCTGTCTGGTGTAACTGCCGCCCATGAGTGTGATTTTCACAAGTATGCTGACGATACTGAATTGTCAAGAAGTAGCGAGCCTAGCCATTTCAGCTCCGCTAAGATGAGCGTACAGTGTTGTATAGACGATGTCCTGTCCTGGATGACTAGCAACAAACTTAAGCTTAACACTGACAAAACCGAAGTCATGCCTGTTTGCTCTCAGTCTCGCCTTAGTCTGATTGACGGCGAGTTCGCAAACATTGGTGGCTGCAGCGTTCCCTTCCAGAACTGTGTCAAATATCTGGGTGTGAAGATTGATTCGACGCTCTCCATGCATGATCATATCAGTAGTGTCTGCCGAGCTGGTTTCCTTGAGCTTCGCAGAATTTCTTCCCTCAGACCGTATCTCACAGAAAGTGCGGCGTCAAGACTTGTAAATGCATTCAATAAGTTATTGCAAATCTGTACTGGCAGGTTTACCGGCAGATCAGATTTCACTCTTGCAGATGATTCAAAACAATGCGGCGCGTCTCATCTTCAAGAAACGAAAGAGAGACCACGTTACGCCTCTACTGAAGCAGCTGCACTGGCTGCCCGGCCGTAAAATTCCGCTGCCAGTACAAAATTGCAATTTTCGCCTATCGGCATTTTGACGGATCTCTCCCGCCGTACCTTTCTGCCAAGCTGTCTGTTTATCAGCCATCACACACCCTCCTCCGGTGTAAAACTTTTAAAAATCCCGAAGCTTAACATGAAAACTGTCGGGGAGCGTTATTTCACCTTTTTAGCCCCAAGTGTGTGTAACTCCCTGCTAACTGAAATGCGGAATCTGCCCACATTGTCACAGTTCAAAGCTCATTTAAAGACTTTTCTTTTCCGTCGGGCATTTAACACTTAGCTCATCTTTAGCTAACTGTTGACTGCCTTTTATTCTGATACTAGAGGAAGTGAATGTAAGGTGTTGGGAAGAGATGGGGTGGTTTAAAGTAGTGTATAATCGTGCGAGTGAGGGTGTGCTGTTGTGCATGCGCAGTGAGTCCAGTGTTTTCCTGGGGAACAGCGCTATACAAGAACTATGTATTATTATTATTGTTATTATTATTATTATTATGGTGAGGCCAAACAGTCGAGAGGCTTCCGAGAACCTGTTGACGATGGTCTGGAGGTCAGACTCCGTGTGCGCCATCAGCGCACAGTCATCGGCAAACAGTGCCTTAAGGATCAGTGTCTCGATGGTCTTAGTCTTGGCGTTCAGTCGACAGAGGTCAAAGAGAGAGCCGTCTAGTCTGCACTTCAGGTACACTCCCTTCTCAAGGTCGCGTACTGCATGGGTCAGGACACACGTGAAAAACAGGTTGAGCATCACGGGGGCAAGAACACAACCTTGTTTCACACCATTGGAAATGTCGAAGGGTGCGGATGTGTCGCCGTTTGACTGGACAACTCCTACCATTCCATCATGGAAGAGGCGGATGATGTTGGTGAGCTTCCTGGGGCAGCCGAGTTTTGCGAGGATGACCCAAAGCGCTTCTCTGTTCACGGTGTCGAATGCTTTGGTCAGGTCTATGAAGACAGCGTAGAGGTCCATGTGCTGCTCAATGCATTTCTCCTGGACCTGTCTCATAAAGAAGACCATGTCGACTGTGCTGCGGCCGGGTCTGAAGCAACACTGAGCCTCTGGAAGTGCCTTCTCAGATACAGAGCTGATCAGGCGGTTGAGGATGACTCTCGCGAGAATTTTGCCAGCGATGGATAAGAATGAGATCCCTCGGTAATTGGCACAGTCTGCTTCGATGCCCTTGTTCTTGAACAGGGAGACGATTGTAGCATCTCTGAATTCCTGTGGCATGTTCTCCTCTGTCCAGATGCACGTCAAAATGTTGAGGAAGGCATTAATGGTCTCAGGTCCAGCTGCTTTGAAGAGCTCTGCGGGGATGCCGTCCATGCCTGCAGCCTTGCCGGAGCTGGTCTGGTTGATCGCTTTCTTGACCTCGTCCAGGGTGGGCGGGAGGTCAAGATCATCCAGTGTCAGCTTCTGAGGAATCATGTGCAGAGCCGTGGGGTCGACAGTGGAAGGCAGATTGAGCAGATATGAGAAGTGTTCTCTCTAGCGCACAGTGATGCTGCCTTTGTCCTTAAGCAAGGTGAAGCCGTCAGAAGAAAAGAGAGAGGGTGTGCTGGGTCTGGCAGGGCCGTAGACAGCTTTCATAGCGCTGAAAAACTCCTTGGAGTTGTTGGATTCAACAAAGTGTTGAAGAAGCCTTGCTATCCCACCAGGTATCCTGCTTGTTGCGGAGCTCTCCCTGGGCTTTTCTCTGGAGGTGTTTGAAGCGGTCTTTCTTGGACATGGAGTTGCTGTCATTTTGCCACTTGATGAAGGCACTGCGCTTCTGCTGCAGTAGCTTGTTAATCTCTTCATTGTTCTCATCGAAACCAATCCTGGTGTACCCTCTGCTTGGGTCCAAGCACGTCTTTGGCAGACTCCGTCATCATCCCCTTGAACTGGTTCCACATTTCAGTTGGATTGTCAGTCAATGGTCCACGTACAGTTAGCAGGTCATCAAGGTGGGACTGGAAGTTTTCCTTGACGTCCGGGCGCTTCAGCTTGGCCAGGTTAAATGAAGGTCGGGTGAGCTTCGGCCTCTTCCTGTATGCTGGTGCAATGTGCAGGTTGAGGACAGACCACACCAGCCGATGGTCGGTCCAGCACTCGGCTCCTCTCATGGCTCTGGTGATTCTGACCTCGCGAAAATCCCTCTGGCGTACAATGACATAGTCTGTGAGATGCCACTGCTTGGACCTGGGATGCATCCATGTTATCTTGTACTTACTAGCCAACCTGAAGAGGGAAATAATCAATCCAGACCAAAAAGGTGACTGCCAAGCGTGTAATATGCAAAGAAGTACCCAACGGAGAAAGAAACACGCTTAGAAAAGACGGGTACAACACAATTTATTAATATTTCGGGTAAATACCCTTTGTCAAAATAGACAAACAAACAAACATAGAGTTAGTTAGTTAGTTATTTGGGTTTAACGCCGAGCAGGCGACTAAGGCCATCTCACGGCGGGATGGGTAAAAATCTGGTCAGCCAGACTAAAAGCAAGGTCTTAAGACAAGATGTAAATATAGATTAAAAATCTCAGGCTAAAATGTCGCACATGTCTGGAAAAGAAACGTCTACAGACTCTCAAAAAGGGCAAATAAAAAAATTCACATAGTCTATGAATGCTCAGATCTTGTTAAAAATATTGCATTCTCTCAAAAAATTGAAGATTTTGTCCGGGGGAACATCCCGGAATAAAACCTTCAAGGTGTCTGCTGTGAAGTGTTTATATCTGGTGTCAATTAGGTCAGCACAATACAGCAAAAAGTGTCGAACAGAAAACTGCTCATCACAGGCAAAACACCATGGACGCTCATCCTGTTTAAGTAAGTAAGAGTGCGTAACATATGTGTGCCCGATGTGGAGCCGAGCAAGGACAGTCTCCTCACGGCGGCTGCCGCAGCGGAAAGGTAGACTGTCAGACAACTTGGGAAGAGCTTCATGAAGCTTGTTCCCTTCCTCTTTGTCCCACTCGGACTGCCACTCGCGGGCTATGTACGCACTAATAACAGGTTTAAAATCACTATAGACAGTCTGTGTGTCAGGGACAGGGTCACTGCGGGCACTGTTGGCAGCAGAATCTGCGATTCTGTTGCCTTCGATGCCCACATGGCCTGGGACCCAAATAAAAATGATGTCATAATATTCCTTCATCAAGTCCGCGTAGAGCTCTCTAATCTGCACCAGCAGTGGATGGTCTGTTCCCGCGCCCTGAAGGGCCTGCAGGGCAGAAAGAGAGTCAGACAGAATCAGGAAGTTCCTTTCCCGAGACTGATAGGCATGCTTGAGTGCTAGCAGAATGGCCTGCAGTTCTGCACTAAATACAGAGGAATGGTCAGGGAGACGGAGCTTAAATGGGCGTCTAGGATGGCGAGAGGACACTGCAGCCGCAGCCACTCTTCCATCCTCAGACTTGGACCCATCCGTATAAAGACGACAATAGCCAGGAAAAATTGAAAGGAGTTCATTGAGGCTCTGTTGGTATATGGCTGGTGGAGTACAATCCTTCTTGTGGGCAGTCAAGTCCAGCAAGATGTCAGGAACTGGTAGTAGCCAGGGTGGAGTGACGTGTTGCAGAGATTCCGAAACTTTGTCCAGGTCCACTCCGGCCGCCTGCAGATGAGGTCGGACACGGAAGGAAAGTGGACGGACAGCTCCCGGATGGGCATCGTAAATCTCTGCAAACGACGGGTTAAAAACACAATCATAGGCAGGATTTTCTGGATGGGCCTTCAGCTTCAGAACGTAGCTGAGCATGAGGCGGATGCGGCGGAGCCTGAGAGAAGGCTCCCCTGCCTCTGCATACAGACTAGGAACTGGAGATGTCCTGAAGGCTCCCAGACATATGCGCAGACCTTGATGGTGAATTGTGTTCAGACGCTGCAGAACAGACTTGGAAGCCGAGCCATATACCACAGAGCCGTAATCCAGTTTGGACCGAACAAGGGCCCGGTACAGTCGAAGTAAGACGATGCGGTCTGCACCCCAGTCAGTACGACCAACGACACGAAGAATGTCGAGGGCCTTCCGACAAGAGGTTCTAAGGTAGTTAACATGGTTGCAGAAGGTCAATCTTTTGTCAAAGATGACCCCCAAAAACTTAGCCTCTTCAGCCACCTTAATTGGCACTCCAGCAATGCTTAGGCTAGGTTCTGGAAAAAATTTCGTCTGTTTAGTAAAATGCACACAGACTGTCTTGGAGGGCGAGAATCTGAATCCATTGAGAGACACCCACCCCTGGATGCGATCAACGCACAGCTGCAAGCGCCTCTCAAGGGACGCAAGTCCTCGACCTCGTGCACACAAAGCAAAGTCGTCCACAAACAAAGAGCATTCAGAATCATCCTTGACGGCCTTTACAATGTTATTTATTTTAATGCTAAATAAAACAGGAGATAGAATACTGCCCTGCGGGACACCCATCTCCTGTTCAAAGGAGTCGGAGAGGGTGGAGCCCACACGGACATGGAACGACCTGTTGGACAAAAAATTGTGAATAAAAACGGGCAGATGCCCTTTAAAACCCATGTCCGACAAATCAGACATTATACCATGCTTCCAGGTAGTGTCATATGCCTTTTCAAGATCAAAGAAAATTGCATAGACATGCTGCTTGTTGACAAAAGCATCTCGGATAAAAGACTCAAAGCGGACTAGATGGTCAGTTGTACTACGGAAGCGCCGGAAACCGCACTGGAGGTCTGTGATGAGACCCTGTGACTCAAGATGCCACACCAGTCGGGCGTTGACCAAGCGTTCCATAGTTTTACATAAACATGATGTCAAAGCTATTGGCCGGTAGTTGCCCGGGTCGGAAGGATCCTTACCCGGCTTGGGAATCGGCACAACCACAGCCTGGCGCCAAGATGGCGGAAAATGACCGGTTATCCAGATATGGTTAAAGGCCTTGAGAAGTACAAGGAGTGAATCCTCAGGCAGATGTGTTATGAGCTGATAATGGATGGTATCTAATCCAGCAGCAGAGTCAGTACATTTCTGCATGGCTTGCTGCAATTCTGAAAACGTAAAAGGGGCATTATAGTCTTCCAAGTTATCCGATATAAAATCACAAGCACAAGATTCTCGCTTCTCCTTCTCTCTCTGGAAGAAAGGTGAATAATGCTCTGTTGAAGAATTATGGGCAATGGTGGAGGCAAGCAAATTGGCCACAGCCTTTTTATCTGTGACCAAACTGGCACCATCTCTAAGATGGCCGACAGAAGCCGAGCCACCCCTGCCCCTAATTCTTCGAACAGCCTTCCAGACTTTTTGGGACGGAGTCCTAGAAGATAAAGATGAGACGAAGCGTCTCCAGGAAGCACGGCGTTCACGTTTAAAAATATAACGGGCTTTTGCCCGCTGTCTTTTAAAGGTTAAAATATTTGCTTGCGACGGATTACGAAATGCACGTCGCTGAGCAGATTTGCGCATTGTTTGGGCCTTGCGGCACTCTTCATTGAACCATGGTACTCTCGGCTTCCGAGGGAGTGATGTGGAAGTCCTAGGGATGGTTTCACCTGCAACCTCCAACAAAATAGAAGTAAAACAAGAAACAGGTTCTTCAGCTGACATGACCACCTCCTCTGTAAGACGAGACTGACAGAGAGAGGCAAACAGAGACCAGTTAGCTTTCTTGAGATTCCAGCGCCCCACCGGCGAATCCTCCTCACAGCTGACCGATGACAGGACTACTGGGAAGTGGTCACTACCACACAGGTCGTCGTGAACCTTCCAGTCAAAGTCCAGCATGAGAGAAGGATCACACACAGTGAGGTCTAGAACAGAACTAGACCCGGAACCTGAGTTAGAGTATGTAGGTGAGCCATCGTTAAAGACACATAGGTTAAGTTGAGAAAAAACATCTTCTAACATCTGACCTCTGCCATCATAGTGGTCACTACCCCAAAGGTGAGCATGACCGTTAAAATCCCCCATGAGAATAAAGGGAGGGGGCAGTTGATCTACTAAGTGAAAAATATCATTGCTACAGACCCGCAGTGATGGTGGCAGGTAAATACTGCATATGGTTATGGTCTTTTTTAAGGTAACCCGAGCAGCGACAGCCTGAAGACAGGTGTCGATGCTAACGGGCTACATAAAATTTGGCTACTAATGAGAAGAGCCGCTCCACCCGAGCGCCTCTCCGAATCAGAGCCTTTATGTATAACATTAAAACCATTAAAAGACACAGGGTCAGAAGTCTTCAGGTAAGTCTCCTGAAGAGATATGACTGAGGGGTTATAGAACTTGACTAAAAGACGTAATTCCTCAAAGTTAGCTCGAAAACCACGACAATTCCACTGAAGCAAAGAGTCCATGATTAAGTCTGATCTGGGGGTAAGGAGTTTTTCCCCCCTTTTTCCTTTACCTTGGAAGGAGTTGAAGAAACAGAGGGGGGCCGGCTCCCGGGCCTCCTCTGGTTCTTCGGAGAGGAAGGGGGTGGAGCTGCCGCAGCATCAGCAACAACAACTTCCACTCCCTCCATCCGCTCCTCCAGTGCAGCATATTTGTTTTGAAGGGGCACATCTGTGTTCCCCTTCTGGGCCCGTGCGCACAGCGGTCCCATAGATTTCTTAGACTTCTGGTCCTGGGCAGCGTTCCTGCCGCTAGAGTTAGCGGCCTTAGAAGGCTGACCAGAGCCAGAAGCCTTTGGAGTTGACTGACTAACAGGTTTGGGTGGGGGCTGAGGCTTAGGGGCAACAGAAGGCGGCACAACCGGACCGGCAGTGTCCGCCTTCTGCGTTCCCTGGCTCCTTGTCACCACCGGAGGAGGGTTACTCTCCAGGGGCGAGATGAGCCGAGGCTCCGCCCCCAACCAAGAAGTTGGGGTCTGACATGAAAAGTCTTTGGTGGGGCGCTTGCCTGCCACCGCTGCACTAAAAGTATACACTGAGGTGTTAGAGGTTGGGGCAGCCGCAGCTGCACCAGGGCCTTCAACCAGTTTTTTGGCATCCAGAAAGGACAGCCCCTTCTCCACACGCACCTGCTGAATCTTGCACTCGGATATCCAACGAGGGCATTTCTTATCCGAAGCCATATGCGCCCCCTGGCAATTCACACACAGGGGGGTGGCTGTGCAGGACTCAGCAGAGTGTCCGGGCCTAGTGCAACGGGCGCATGAAGCCTCTGCCTGACGGCATGTCTTCTGCCCATGGCCATACTTTTGGCACTTAAAGCACCGGAGGGGAAGAGGGACGTACTTTTTCACTCTCAGGGAGTAGTATCCTCCCCAGATGGTAGTAGGAGGGGTGGGGGTGCCAAACGTCAGGATGATGGTAGGGAGACGGATCTCCCCACCACCTCGCTTGGAAGCGAAGCGCCTGACGCAAGTCACCCCCTGAGACTTAAGGTTCCTTACAAGTTCATCTTCTGACAGTTCTGCCAAAGCTTGATCTTTGATTACGCCTCTTGACGAATTCATAGTTTTGTGGGGTGTGACTTCCACAGGAGTGTCTCCGATGGAAGAGAGCCCCAGTAGCCCGCTGGAGTGTGCCCGAGTACGGCACTCCACCAGCAAGTCACCAGACCTGAGGCGCTGGGCGTCAGGCCTGCCAACACGGCTCCTGAGGGTCTCCCCCACCAGAAAAGGATGCAGCTTGGTAACTGGTTTCTCCTTCACCTTGCTATGGACAATGAGGAAGCGAGGCCATACGGCCGACGCCTGAGGCGTCGCTTCCTCACAGTCAGAATCACTGTCATGTGCAATGTCGGTGTCTATGCGCCGTTTCTGTGCTAGTTTTGGTTTTTTGGTTTTATCCATATTATATTAGTAGAGATATTCATCCCCCGGGGGTCCCCGCCCGCCACCGAGCCCAACAAGGGAAAGTGCAACTGTCGGCGGGTCTCCAGCCGACGCACAATGGAGACTGCCCGAAAGATATACTCAAGGGGGTAAGCCCGATTGAACCGTTTGAGCCACCGCCTTCTATCACACCGTTGAATGCAGGGGAATACTGGCGTAAAGCACCTAATCAGCAGCAGAAGCTATAGCATGGTGCTCCGTATAGCAACCCGCATGTCAACAGTGGGATAGGGCTCAACGTGACAAGAGCCGATTGACTAGGCCGGTACGACTAGCCTCCCGTTTAGGTAGAAGTCAAGGCCGAAGTGGAGTGTTGGCACCAGTGAGCCGCAGCCCAAAGGGAACCTCAGCCACCAGGATCCTCTTCTCCCCCGACACGGGTCTCCAAGCACGGCAAACACTTGGGATCCAAAGGACCAAAAAGTCACGAGTATTTTTAAGGACCAATCCAACATGGTACGACCTAGGTTAGCACAGCTCCTTAAAAACCGGACCAGTGAAAAGGCTGAACAACATATCTGCTGACATCAAGTCCTAATCCTGGACAAAGATGGCACCCGTCCGCTAGCCCACTCAGTCAGGGACTGAGCGGACTACCCACCTACGCCACGTGGAGGCCGGTGCCGGGTAGGCAAACAAACATAGAGATTAGCCGCTACTTATCTTCAATGGCAGAAGGAATGTGGCAACTGAAGGAGGTGACGTAAAATAAAAGAAAAGAAAAGGAAGAACAAAAGTGCGAAAAAAGTAAAAATGACGTCAACGAAAAATCGCGTAAGAGAGAGACTCGGAAAGAACCTGAACGTGCAGGAGCGAGCGAAAGAAAAGGCGTAGATGAGGCCAGAGAAAGAGAGAGAGAGAGAGAGAGAGAGAGAGAGAGAGAGAGAGAGAGAGAGAGAGAGAGAGAGAGAGAGAGAGAGAGAGAGAGAGAGAGAGAGAGAGAGAGAGAGAGAAAGAGAGAGAAAGAGAGAGAGAGAGCGAGACGGAGAGAGAGAAAGAGAGAGAGAGAACGAATGGGGAATACCCTTGGGCACGAAGTAGGCTGAGTGTCTAATACACAAAGCCTGCTAAACACCAACCCGAAGGCAAACTTTATATCACCTTCAAGTTGAGGACTACCTCGGGGAAAAACGGGAGGACCCCGGGAAAAAAAAACCCAGCATTTAGCACGGTACACAACAAGTAATAAGTCATGAAAACAAAGCAAAGAATCAGATTCAGTAAGAGAATATTGGTATAAGTGGAGAGTAGGTAGTTGTGAAACCGTCTTCAAGGGTAACTCAAAAAATAAGGGGGGGGGGGAGAGAGAGAGAGAGAGAGAGAGAGAGAGAGAGAGAGAGAGAGAGAGAGAGAGAGAGAGAGAGAGAGAGAGATGGGGGCGGGGGGGGGGAAGGGGGGGGGGAAGGAGTAAGGAGGAAGGGGAAGAAGGAGAAAAAAGAAAAAAAAAAGGGAGGGGGGGGGGGGCGTAAGACAACCAGCCAGAGCCACCAACCCCACCCAACAGGCACCCACCAGCCCACAGAAAAACACACAGGCACGCAACAAGACGACCACATACATCCCCAAGGGATGCACACGATCGCCCCGCCCCAAAACCGCGTATCAAACCGTGAGCCGGAGACCCGGTGCCCGACAGGGAAGGGCAAGGGATCCAACTAAACGTTCGGCCAGCGCTGAGAAAGTCCCCAAGGGAAATGTACATATCAACCAGCGCCAACATCACCTAACTGATTAGTGAGTAGTAAATCAGTGAGGTAAAGTAGCAGACACAAGCAAGGTAAACAATGTTAATCTTTCATATTCATCCCGAGTGGCACCACAGTGCCCAGTTTATTAATCAGAAATTTTTCACGGTCTTTCCTGGCCCAGACATTACTGGCTTGCATAAGCCAGAGGCCTTTAACTCGAATGTCGGAGACGGAGTGGTCGGCCTGATTGAAATGTCGTCCGACCGGTCTGTTGTATTGGTACTTGACAGACTGAAGATGTTCTTTGAAACGGTCGTTGATGGTTCTTTCCGTCTCTCCAACATAGAGTTGGCCGCATTTAACACAGGAGATGACATAAATCACGTTGGTGGTTTGACACGTGAAGTATCTGTCTATGTTGAATTTGTAACGTGGACCATTCACCACGGTGGAAGGGCAAATAAAAGGACACGTCTTGCAATTAGGAACATTGCACGGAGTGGAGCCGCAGGCTCTGGTGGTATGACGAGGCTTGAGAGTAGAGCGAACAAGCATGTCCCGCAAATTAATATCCCTCTTGAAAGCTACCAACGGAGGTTCAGAAAAGATAGCAGCAGATTCTTGACTGGATGACAAAAGACCCCAGTTAGAAAGAAGGATTTTACGCACCGGATTGGTGTGGGGATGGTAGATCATGGTTACGATAGGCCTGTCACTATCAGCGGTAGGTTTAGTCTGCAGTGTACTCGCGCGACTAAGTTTTTGAACCGTTTGGAGAGATCCTTGAACAACAGTATGTGGGTAGTGTCTGTCGATGAAAAATCCAGCCATTTCTTTGGATTGAACATCAAAATCTGATTCTTCGGAACATATTCTTTTTAGCCGAAGAAACTGGGAATAAGGGATGCTGTTTTTAGTTTTGGGGTTGTGAGAAGATCGGTAGTCGAGGTAGGAATGTGAGTCGGTAGGTTTGTAATGTATTGAAGTTTTCAACATTCCGCAGTCAATCCTGATGTTCATGTCCAGAAAGTCGACTGAAGTAGCTGATATAGTGTAAGTGAACTTGATGGATGGGTGGAAGTCCTGCACGAAGTGAATGAAGTCTAAAAGTGCAGCTTGGGTCATGTGAGTAGCTCCTAAACCGTCATCGATGTAGTGTTTATACATCTCAGGGACAGGCCCAGGGTATTGCTGAAGAATCTGTTGCTCAAGGAAACCCATGAAAAGGCAAGCATAGCTGGGTCCCATTTTTGTGCCCATCGCTACGCCACTGCACTGAGCGAAGGTGACGCCATCAAAGGTGAAACTGTTAAGAGAGAGAACCAATTCAGCCAGACGTAGAAGTGTATGAGTAGGAGGTTGTTTATGACTTCTTTGGTTGAGGAAGTATGCAAGTGCATTGAGGCCGTCATTGTGCGGTATAACAGTATATAGTGAAGTGACATCAAAGGAAAACAACAGTTCAGGTTTGAAAAGTTGTTTCTGGTTGACTTGGTCTATGATCTCTAGAGCATGGTTGGTGTCTTTAATGTAGGTAGGTAGAGACTGGACAAAGGGTTGGAAGATGATGTCCAGGTATTCGGAGATGTGTTCAGTGGGACAGCTGCAAGCTGACACTATGGGGCGGCCGGGATTGTTGAGTTTGTGAATTTTTGGGAGAAGGTAAAAGTTAGGTTGCTTAGGCCGCTTTTTTATGAGGAGATTAGCTGTGGAAGGAAGCTCTCCTTTAAGAATCATCTCTTTGACTGTCTTAGAGATGCGCTTTTGATCAGCTTGGAGGGAGCATTCGTCAAGGTGTTGGTAGTGTTCTGGGTTCTCTAACTGTCTGTAAGCCTCTTTGATGTACAGACCTCTGTCCCACACAACGACGGCGCCACCTTTATCGGCTGGTTTGATGACGATGTCGCTTCTGTTACGAAGATTGTTGAGAGCGTTGGTAATGGCGAGTCCATTCTCAGCGCACAATGTCAGCAGCAACAGGCCGTTGCTGTTCATCTTGCCCAGCCCGTGTAGGCCCATCACTCCTTCCCAGCAGTCACATTCGCGCCCAACTCGAGCATTGAAGTCACCAAGTACGATGAGTTTGTCACTTGCAGGAGTGGACTTTAGGAGGGAGTCGAGGCTCTCATAGAACGCTTCCTTGTCGTCATCGGAACTGGTGAGTGTCGGAGCATAGGCGCTGCTGATAGTGACATGTCGGGTGTGAGAGATGGGGAAACGGAGCTTCATCACTCGTTCGCTGATGGCGGTGGGAAGAGAAGGCAGGTGTCGGAGGAGCGTGGTGCGGATGGCGAATACAACTCCGTGTATCCTATCCTCGTTCTCAGTTTTGCCCTTCCAGAACTGAAAAGGTGTACCCACTCTCAGGTTCAGGTTCACAGATCGATCCTTTGTCAGCAAATCTGGTTTCACTACTAAGAGCCGCAATGTCGATCTTATATGTCGCCAGCTCCCTGGCTATGAGGGCTGTTCTTCTGTGCGGTCTCTGTTCTTCTGTGCAGTCTCTGCGTCTGATCTCTGTCCAACAGGGTTCGTACGTTCCACGTAACGAGGATAAGTTTCTTTCTTTGTTTTTCTTTTCGACCTCATAAAAGGGTTAAACCGCCAGCCGCGGTAAGCTGACCGGTTTGGTGTAGGGCAGACAATGTTTGGAACACCTTTTCTAGTTCCCTCCCTTACTAGGGAGAGAAGTGCTGTTCTGAAGAGGGCTGCTCAGTCGCCTGGGATGCTGCCAAACTTCCCTGCTGCCCCTGGTACAGGGAAGAGCGACCATAGGCCTACGTGCAGGTTCAGAGCTACGCGGATTCCCAGTAGTAACCTCTACCTGTCGGTTCGCCCGTCCCTCATCGCCGCAGGGCTTCTGGAGGAGGCAGAAGATAAAGAAGATGAAGAAGCAGATTTGGTGAAGATCCATGCACCAAAACCTGCGCGTGAAGGAGATTTTAGTGGAGAAGCTGTTGCGCTGGAGCAACCCCGCCACCCTCTCGGCCGCCGCAGTAGTCAGTTGAGAGTCCAATGGCACGATGAGACTTTACAACTGGTAACTTCCTTGGCTGCAGTGGATGGCCATGTCTTCTTCTGTGCTCTGCCATGCCCTTTGCACTCCACAGTGCACGGCTGTCCCGCCCTCTTGGCCGTTGAACCGTAGATTGCGTTTCCTCCGCCCAGTCAGCCGGTGACAGACTTAGTTGCATGCTAGGACGAGAAAATCCTGCCTCACCAAGGGTTTGAGACCCCCGGTTTTCCCTCACTTGGGTTTAGCCAGCCAGTCGAAGCTGTCAGTTTCCCGTAGTGACGTCGTGGTGTGGCCCGCTGCGCATGCTGTAGCTACGTGGAGCCACAAGTCAGTGAGAGTTGAGTGTTAATGTGGGGACCTATACTGGTGGACTACTCTTTAACCTTCGAGAGACTCGACGACTTGCCCCCCCCCCCCCCCCCCAATTATAGGTGAAACCCCCTACTTGAATACTCCAGACACCACGGTGTACTCACACGGGATAGAGTGTCCGAAAAAGTATACTTCAACATCATATGCTTTTGGTGAATGTGTGCGTGATGTGTGTGAGTCTGTAGATAAGTGTGTGTGTGTGTGTGTGTGTGTGTGTGTGTGTGTGTGTGTGTGTGTGTGTATGTGCGTGTGTGTGTGTGTGTGTGCGTGCATGCGTGCGTGCGTGCGCGTGCGTGCGTGCGACGGTGTGTGTGTTTGTGTGTGTGTGTGTGTGTGTGTGTGTGTGTGTGTCAGTGCCGGTCACGAGTGTATGTGCGTATGTGTGAAAGTCAGTCGAAGTCAAATCGTTTATTGTCGTGGGCTTCTGGCCCCTTCAACATGTGGTGAGCAGTATACATGTAAAATGTTTATAAAACACTCTGTTTACACAAAATGCTGGTTATAATTTTGGCGCATTTGGATATAATTTGTATTTATTTGTGTAAAAAGACGGACCGGAAAAACGAGTGATCTCCCTTGCGCTTCCTAACCAGATCCTGCTCCAGGAACGCACAAATTTGGTTATTTGGTTTTGCTCCAAGACGCATCTGCTTATGGACTCATTGCCATTTATCATTAACCTCCCGTCGATAGCACATTATGTTGATTGGGAAGGCAAGGCAGATGCAGTGATTCTGTATTTCCTTCCCGGAAGTCATTGAGCATAAGTTGTGTTTTTCTCGTGAAAATGGCGTCTTCTCTGGCACAACACCTCCAGTTTGAGAATTGGAATCCGCAAGGAGTCGCAGACTGGTTACTAGGTGAGTTTCTTTTCACCTTTGAGTGTCTGTCTACTCGATAAAATGATCATTTAATGAGGTGCGTAGCGCCACAGGCCGTAAATCAAGTAGTCCAATGTGTCTCAGCCTTTTTCTCAAGCTACTAATTAAAAAAATTAATTAACTAAAAATTAGTAAAAACCTTATTTCCTGCACAGCAACACTGCATGGTTGTAACAGATAGGCCAAATGCCCTGTGTGAGCTAACATGACATAATAATAAGACATGAATTGGTCATTGCATTTGCACTTGCAGCAACATTTTTTTTTTTTAAACTTCATTAGTTACTGCATAATTTCCTCCTCGGCGGCGTGTTTATGTAGCATCTGCCTGGCTCGCCGATCTTTGCTGTTGACAGACATTTTCCAACAAGCAGTGTGCCAGTGAAGTGAGCATCACTATGTCGGGAGTATGTGTGGGTATTTTAATATAACGACTTGTGGCGGATGTGTTGACTGACTTTGTCGGAGTGGTGCCCTCTAAATACCGACACTGTGCTATGGCAACGGGCCCCCAGGTGCAGCTTTGACTGCTGTTTTTATGTAGCCTAGATCTGAGATCATTTTGGCTCGGTCGACGGTATTTTGTTTTTGTTGTTAACTTGTATTTTCATCATGTACTAGCTTTAGTCAAGTAGGAACCTTACAAAAGAACATAGTGTGTTCAGGAGACATAGGGCTGTCTTAGTATTCTGTTTTTGTCAGGGAGGTTCAGATCTGGGTGAGGCCACTGGCGCTGGCCTTTAGATGCCTTGGCGACGGGGCTTCATCTGTCCCGAGTCATTGTCCATTTTGTAGCTCTGTTATTGTAATTTGTGGAATGAGCGAGTGCGTGAATGTGAGCAGCACCTGAGGTGGCAAAACTAATTGCCCTTTAAGGGATAAATAAAGTTAATTGAATTGAATTTGACACTTGCACTTTTATCAAATAAATCCAAATTTTGAGGCAACTGAAAAGCAGTCAGATGTGGACAATGACATCTTCAAGGTAACTATGACAAACACATTTTAACTTCTCATAGCTACATTAATTGGACATGTTACTGTTAGCCATGTAATCAGAATTAATATTTTCTAATATTAGTAATATATTACAGTGATCACTCTATCAGTCTATGGTTAAGAAACGCTTAGTTCAGTTATTGCGTCCCTGAAACTTTACAAGTTTACTGTGGGTACTGCTTTTCTCAGTTTTGTGTGTATAGTTGTATGTGTGTATTTAAAAGCCATGCGATACCACCATAACTGTTCAAAGAAATACTTCTGCGACAGATATTATACAATAAATCCAGACCAAAAAGGTGACTGCCAAGCGTGTAATATGCAAAGAAGTACCCAACGGAGAAAGAAACACGCTTAGAAAAGACGGGTACAACACAATTTATTAATATTTCGGGTAAATACCCTTTGTCAAAATAGACAAACAAACAAACATAGAGATTAGCCGCTACTTATCTTCAATGGCAGAAGGAATGTGGCAACTGAAGGAGGTGACGTAAAATAAAAGAAAAGAAAAGGAAGAACAAAAGTGCGAAAAAAGTAAAAATGACGTCAACGAAAAATCGCGTAAGAGAGAGACTCGGAAAGAACCTGAACACGAGAGACAAGAGTGTGTGCAAGCACGTGCAGGAGCGAGCGAAAGAAAAGGCGTGTAGATGAGGCCAGAGAAAGAGAGAGAGAGAGAGAGAGAGAGAGAGGAGAGACGAGAGAGGAGAGAGAGAGAGAGAGAGAGAGAGAGACGAACGAATGGGGGAGTACCCTTGGGCACGAAGTAGGCTGAGTGTCTAATACACAAAGCCTGCTAAACACCAACCCGAAGGCAAACTTTATATCACCTTCAAGTTGAGGACTACCTCGGGGAAAAACGGGAGGACCCCGGGAAAAAAACCCCAGCATTTAGCACGGTACACAACAAGTAATAAGTCATGAAAACAAAGCAAAGAATCAAAATCAGTAAGAGAATATTGGTATAAGGGGAGAGTAGGTAGTTGTGAAACCGTCTTCAAGGGTAACTCAAAAAATAAGGGGGAGAGAGAGAGAGAGAGAGAGAGAGAGAGAGAGAGAGAGAGGGAGATGGGGGCGGGGGGGGGGGGAAGGGGGGAAGGAGTAAGGAGGAAGGGGAAAAAAAAAAAAAAAAAAAAAAAAAAAAAAAAGGGAGGGGGGGGGGGGGGGGGGGCGGAAGACAATCAGCCAGAGCCACCAACCCCATCCAACGGGCACCCACCAGCCCACAGAAAAACACCCAGGTACGCAACAAGACGACCACATACATCCCCAAGGGATGCACACGATCGCCCCGCCCCAAAACCGCGTATCAAACCGTGAGCCGGAGACCCGGTGCCCGACATATTATACAGCATTGCAGATCTTCTATTGTTTATTTAGACAAAGGAGAATCCAGTTCAGCACACGTCGTTTTGAAAATAACTCCACTCAACCATATCTGTACTAAAAATCAATTGAAGCGCTAATGGACTACATGTTGGCATACTCACAGTCGCACTGATATTTTATTGCAACTTCATTTGTTCTGATGGCACCCAGCTAATCTGGCACTACCCTTGAATTATCATGGTTGATCCATCTCCTGCATCTGGTGCATAGTCATCAGGTGACACCTCCAAAATATTGGAAATGTGGCTTGGGGTTAAATTGGTTAACCCTCTGACTGTCGGGAGTGCTTATCATTGTAATGATTTTTGCAGGAATTGTCGGACTAAAAATTGCTACGGACAGCCAAAGAATTAACCCATTCATCCCTGATGCATTACAGCAGGAGATGGGTCGACCATGATAATTCAAGGGTAGTGCCAAGCTAATCTGGCACTATCCTTGAATTATCATGGTCGATCCATCTCCTGCACAGATGCATAGTCGTTAGATGTCGCCTCCCAAATTTGGGAAATTTATATGTGCGTCGGGCTGAATGAGTTAAGTTGTTGGAATATAATAACATGCCCAGTTGTTTGCAGGTCTTGATGAATCAGTTGCACAGTACGTACACCTGTTTCTGGACCACGACGTGGATGGCAGGAAACTGATGATGCTGAACCACGCAGACTTGGAGAAAATTGGCATCAACAAGCTTGGCCATCAGGAACTTGTTCTGGAAGCTGTGGATCTTCTTCGATCTTTGGTATGAACATGATTTCAGTGAGATCACTGCACGCGTAAAGGTTGACGGCAGGAAATCATGAATTCCTCAAATTAGACATGGTCCATTTATATTAGGATATATTAAAATCCGACACCCTGTTTGTGTTTGTCTTCTCTACCACTATAGTACAGTTTGTGGTTTTCCTGGGTTGATGTTTCCCCAAGGTTCTTCCATCGTACTTCGCAAAGTCATAGGATGGTCCAATGGTATCTGTTCATTTCGTGTGTCAGTTCCTCTACCTTTCCAGGCGTTCTTAATGTTCTGACGTTCCAAGTGCCAATGCTGATGTTGTTTCTGGCACGGAGTTTTGATGGTGCACCAGTAACACACTTAACACCTCTGCCCTGGCGCAAGACAGAAGGCGCGGTCCTTGTTCCGGGCGACGACCGATCCGGTATGGATTGAGGTAAAGTTGTCATTGCATGTGGTGTGTCTTGGGCAAAAGAACCTGGCGGAGCCCATCCCTCTCCAGGCTGTTAACCACAACCGAAACTCCACATAACTTGTGGCTCGCCTTGGTCCTGGACATGTGGCCGGTGAGACCCTCATGGGACTCCTTCGCCCTGGGTGGTGACTTCATCAAGGAAGTTCATACACCGAATCAGGTACCGTGTCAGCACCCTAGCCTTTGGTTATCCAAAACCTAACCTGCAAGGCAGCAGGGGACTCGTGGAGGGTGGGGTCGTCTATGTCCCGTGCAGATGTGAACATCTGCCCACTGCCGGATTTCTCGTCCACAAAAACATCGTGAACACCGTCATGAGTTGTCGGCCAGTCTCCAGTAGGATTATCACCATACGCTTGAGGGCAACCCCATTCAATATCACCATTGTACAAGTTTACGCCCCAACAACAGACTATGGCGATGAGGAAATAGAAGACTTCTATGACCAACTGCAAGAAGTTCTGGACCAGACCCCCAAGAAAGACATTCTTGTGGTACAGGGAGACTGGAATGCCAAAATAGGAGAGGATGCTGCTAGGAACTGGAAAGGCACATGCGGTCGCTACTGCAATGCAGAGACCAACGACAGAGGCTTAAGGCTCCTGGAATTTGCCAGCTCAAATGATCAAAAGCTGATGAACACGTTTGGCCCACACAAAGCATCCAGAAGGTGGACATGGCACAACCCGAACGGAGAGCACCACAACCAAATTGACTACATCATGGTGAAGAGACGCTTCCAAACCAGTGTGAACATTACCAAGACAAGAAGTTTTCCAGGCGCCGACATTGGAAGTGACCATGACTTAGTGATGATGACCTTCCGACTTCGCCTAAAGAAGGTCAACAAGCAGGGTCCCACCAGAATCAAGTTTGACCTCGAGAAGCTGAAAGACCCAGAGGTAGCGGAAGCCTTCCAGGCAAAGATAGGAGGAAAATTCGCACCACTGCTACTTCTAGGTGCAGAAGACATGGACGTTGACACACTGATCGACACATTTAACACCGTTGTAACCCAAACAGCCAGTGAGATCCTTGGCAAACACTGACAAGCAAAGAAACCTTGGGTTACAGCTGACATCTTTGTTCTATGTGACAAGCGTCGAGAATTAAAGAAAAAGAAATCGGAGGTAGAAGGAGCTAAACAATACAGGGAAATTAACCAGAATATCAAGAAAAGCATGATCAAGGCAAAGAATAAGTGGATTGAAAAGATCAGTGTAAACACATAGAAGTAAATCTGAACAAAAATAATAGCAAAAAAGCATACCAGCTGGTGAAAGACCTGAGCAGTGTAAAACAAGGACGCTCCTATATCATTCAAGATAGGGAAGGGAACTGTCTTACTGAAGACCAAGACATACTGAAGAGATGGACAGTACTGCTCAGATTTGTACAACCACCGAGCTACAGGGGACCCAGGCATACTTGTCAACCCACCCGTGACCAACAATGGCAACTATCCCATCCTCCGAGAAAAAGTAGAGGCTGCAGTGAAGTCGATGAAAAAAGGGAAGGCAACAGGAGCAGACAACATCCCTGCAGAGCTAGTCCAAGAAGGGGGAGAAGACATGATAAGCGCCTTACTAACAATCTGCAATAAGATCTGGCAGTCAGGGGATTGGCCCACACCATGGGCCCAATCACTTATAATAACTCTCCCCAAAAAAGTCTCCCTAAAAAAGGCAACTTACACCAATGCCAGAATTATCGCACGATCAGTCTTATATGCCACCCAAGCAAAGTCATGTTAAAGATCCTGCTGAACAGTCTGAAGCCCAGGCAGAGGAAATCATAGCTGAGGAACAGGCAGGCTTCAGACCAGGGCGCAGCAGAACTGGGCAGATCTTCAACCTGAGAGTTCTATGTGAGAGGTACCTACAGCACCAGCAAGATCTCTATCATGTCTTTGTGGATTTTAAGAAAGCGTTTGACAGGGTGTGGCATGCAGCCCTTTGGTCCACAATGAAGCTATACAACATTAATGCCAACCTGATCAAAGTCGTAGCAAACCTTTACAACAAAGCCACTAGCGCAGTCTGCTTCAACGGCAAAATAGGAAACTGGTTTAGGACTATAGTTGGAGTCAGACAAGGGTGCTTGCTCTCACCTACTCTTTTCAACATCTTCCTGGAAAGAATTATGACAGACGCTCTGAAAGATCATGAAGGATCTGTCAGTATTGGAGGCAGAACAATCACGAACTTGCGCTTTGCGGACGACATTGATGGCCTTGCAGGAACAGAGAAGGAACTAGCTCAGCTGGTGGAAAAGCTGGACAGTACAGCCATTGCGTACGGGATGGAAATCAGTGCAGAGAAGACCAAACTGATGACCAATAACACCAGTGGCATTGGCACTGACATCATGATTGGAAGCCAAAAACTGGAAACCGTTAATAAGTTCAAGTACTTAGGAGCCATTGTGACAGATGAGGGATCAAAACCAGAAATACTGTCCAGGATTGCTCAGACAACAACAGCACTGACAAGATTGAAGACCATATGGAAGGACAGAAACATCACACTCTGCTCCAAGATCAGACTGATGCGCTCCTTAGTCATCTCAGTGTTTTTGTATGCCTGCAAGTCATGGACCCTCACAGCAGACCTTGAAAGGAGGATACAAGCCACTGAAATGAGATGTTTTCGAAGGCTGCTTGGCATTTCATACAGAGATCATGTCACAAACGTGGAAGTGGGAAGAAGAATCAGGCAAGCCATCGTGTCATATGAAGACCTATTAGCCATTGTGAAAAAACGCAAACTGAAGTAGTATGGGCATGTCACGCGTTCAACAGGGCTTGCCAAAACAATCCTGTAAGGTACTGTGCAAGGAGGTCGAAGGAGAGGAAGACAGAGGAAAAGATGGGAGGACAATATCTCAGAGTGGACAGGACTGAAGCTGCGCGATACGCTAAGAATGGCAGAGAACAGAGGAATGGAGAGAGCTGGTTGCCAAGGCATCAGTGGTGCCCCAACGGTCGGCAAGACTACGGGATATGGATAGATAGATAGATATTAAAATATTTGAAATTCATAAACAACATAATAATAATATGATATTTAATTACTCTTCTCAGGCAACATGGATTTGTTTTGATTTTTGTTCAAATCTTCCACTTTTCAGTGGGGAGGGAGGGAGAGGGTTTGAGGATGGTGGGAAGGTACACCATAACACAAAAGTGCAACTTCATTTTACTGGTACATTTTGATTTTCTTTCTATATTTTTGGGTGTGGCTGCCTCCATAATGATTACAGTATTTCTCACTTCTATTTAATTTATTGTCTACTGCTGTACTGGAAGCTATTTTCTGTTGTGGTGTTTGCCTTTAAAAACTGATGAAATATATTCGAAAACCGATTTTTTTTTAATTTATTTTTTTTTTGGCTCACGTGCAAAGCAAAAGTGAGTCTATGTACTGGGCCAGTGATCGTCCATCTGTTGACCGTACGCCATCATCCATGGTAAACTTTTATGCTGGCATTTTCTCATAAACTATTCAAGCCACAGTCTTCAAACTTGGCCCAAGGATACTTTGGGACAAGACCTTTCTAAACATACCAGTTTGAGCGACCTCACAAAGGCCAGGGTCGCAGGGGATCAGAAAATAGGTTTAAAAAAATAGTTATAATATTTTTTGACAAAATTTATTTTTCTAAAATACTATTCACAACTGTGAACCCCACCTTTGTACAAAGATACCTGATGGTAAGACCTTACATATACTAATTTGTTTGACCCATTAGAAAGGTCAAGAGGCTCAGGAAATAGATTTTTAGAAATCGCCATATTTTGACAAAAGATTTCTTTTTGTTTTCTCGAATACTATTCACAACTTTAGACCCAAACTTGGTACAGAGACAGCTGATGTTAAAACCTATCAATGCATACTAATTTGTATGGCCCCTCGAAAAGGTCAAGGGTCACAAGAGGTGAGCAAGTAAAATGCCAATTTGTGATAGATTGTAGTTATAAACATTTTGCAAACTTTTCAATCAAATTTGGCACAAAGGTAGCTGATGATACGACCTTCCTATGCCCATGCATACTAATTTAGTCAACTCATTGCAAAGGTCAAGGGCTGTGGGGGGTGGGGGGGGGGGGGTGGTTTACACTGAAAAATGCTTAAATTTTGCTGGTGCAGAAGGCAGCCCTTTACTTATTCAGTTATTGTCATAAAGGTCATACATATATGTAGATCGGTCATACACATGAGCCATAAGGGCTTTGCCTTTTTTGTTTTCAGTGGACTTTGCCTTTGACCTTGCCTGAGATCCAAAAATTTTCTCTAACTTTCCAGTACATCACTGTGTTCAAAACTAATACTTAATTTTATTCTATACTAGCATTTTCTGTTGTTGAGCTGAGTGCCTAACAGTTTGTTTAAATTTTTCTCATGTCTTTTATTTTGCTGTTCCAGAGGTACACAGTGGACACTGAGAACTTACAGTCCCTGGCTCTGCAGCTGGGCTGCAAGGCCCGTAACCTGGTGGCAGAGATACAGGTTCACCACGGAGAGAACGACCAGAACCGCGCAAATGTCTTCCGAGGAGAGCTGCAGCGCAAACGCCTGTCCATCACTGTATTGTCGTACGTGGCTGACTTGCTTTCCACCCTGAAGAATCTGGTGTCATGGCTAGACAGGTAATTTGTTTAATTATTTCATAACCAAATTTATAATAGAAACCGCTGTTGCCAGTGAAAAAAACCCAATTCCGGCTATGTGAACTGCTGGACAGTGGGTCCATTTAGTTGCTTTATCTCAGAAACTGTTTGAGATATTTACTTCAAAGATTGTCTGTATGAGGGGCAGATGTTTAATTTGTGAAAAAGTTCATATTTATGATTGTGACCTTGACACCCTTTACAATACACGTAGAGCGCACATGACATACACATGGTCAGTGAAAAAGCAAAACACACTTTCAAATCAGTTCGAGGACTCTTGTTGGAATTTTCTGGTTCTGGCATCCAGCCTTTATCAAAAGAATCATCAAGGTCTTTGTCAGAATAATTTTTAGGCTCTTCGCTATCTTCATCATTGAAAATGAAGCCAAGAACCGCTTGTGCAATGAAAGTGCATTTTCAAACTCGCAGCCATTTTTGTACGCTTGACTTGTGAAGGAAAAATTGTTCAGTTTTACCACTCTGAAATGGGGTTGCGAGGAAGGGTGAAGGGAAGGATGTTGCATTTCCTAATTTGGAGGTGTCACCTAACAACTGCACCGCTTGCAGGAGGTGGATTGATCATGATAATTCAAAGTTAATGTCAGATTAGTTTGATGCCAAGCAAATATGGCACTACCCCTGAATTATCATGAACGACCCATCTCCCGTTGCAGTGCATCTGGGCTAAAAGGGTACTTTCTTATTATCCCTAGCAGGCATTTCAGTTTGATTTAAGCAGGAAAAATGTTTTTTGTACTTCCAGAGCACCTTTTGAAGGTATTTACGATATATGTCGGCTGCGTAACTCAGTTGTGAAGATTGGACTGGATATGGTGACAGTCACACAGAAAGAGTCCAGCTACGTGGACCCAGAAGAAGCCATCACAAGACCTGTAAGTTTTTAGCTCACGTGCGATAGCAAAAGTGAGTCTATAAAATGGGCGAGTGGTCATCCTTCAGTTGTTTGCCACCAACATCTGTTGTAAGCTTTAACACATTCTGCCCTAGGACCAAAATCTCCAAATTTTGAAGTTGCCATCTGAAGGACTGTATTATAATTCTATAGACAGATCAAGCATGATGGTTCACTGGTGGTGCCAGAATAGCTTGGCGCCTATGGGCGCCAAGCTATTCAGGCACCACCTTTGAACTGTCATGCTTGATCCATGTCTTGCTGTGGTCTGTCAGGGCTGAATGAGTTAATGTTAGCATTTTCTCAGAGACTATTCAGGTCACAAACTTAATCAAGGATACTTTGTGGCGAGACCTTTCTAGAATTCTAAACATACCAATTTCAGGGACCTTTTTGAAAGGTCAACATCATCTGGGATCAGGAAATAATTTTTTTAAAATAAAAAAATTATTTTGACAAAAATTGTAGGTCAAGGGTTGACAAAAGTGTGAAAAATGCGTGCATTTTGATAAAATGTGAATTAGGCAGGTACGAAAACCAACCCATTATGTAATTTTGAACATTGAAAACTTGCTCATTTCAAGTGACCTGTAAAAAAAGGTCAAGGTCACGAAGTCAGATTAATTATATGGATCGGTTATGTGTGTGACCTTGCCATTCTTCTTTTCGTTCGGTTCAAGATGAGATCTCTGTGCTCAGAAACTCTTATAGGCAGCCAGCTCCATACCTTTCAACATTATTTTATTTACTAATATAATACTACGGATCTCTCGAATGGATTTAACTCATTCAGCCCTGACGCACTACAGGAGGAGATGGGTCGACCATGATAATTCAAGGGTAGTGCCAGATTAGCTTGGCGCCGACAGGTGTCAAGGGTCGGCGCTAAGCTAATCTGGCACTACTCTTGAATTATCATTGTTGATCCATCTCCTGCAACAGGTGCATAGTCGTTAAATGACGCCTGCAAAATTTGGGAAATACATGCGCTGGGCTGAATGAGTTAAGTCTGACCAGTGGACTGAAGAGGATACGAGAGATCCATTGTAAGTTATTTGTTTGTGATTGGTCTCCGTGCTTGGAATTTTAACAACATGAATTTTAACCCCTTCGTTGTCAGTGGGCACAGAGTGTGGTTCAGAATTCATTGTAAATTCAACGTCAAAGATCCCCAGCTGTCAAAAGAACATGGGTACAAAGTGCTTTCACTCTTCAGCAAGAAGCACAGACCCTCATGATCCCCCACAACTCTGGTGTCTCATGAGGATCTATGTCTTTGCTGTTGGGTGGTTCTTGGCAGTGGTAAAGAAGCTTGAATTGGGCTGAAAACAAGACCATTAACCCTCTTAACCCCACGGCCACATTTTTAACTTTTGGAGGCATTGTCTAACAGCTGTGTGCCAGGTGTAGGAGATGGATTGATCATGATAAATCAAGGGTAGTGCTATATGGGCTTGGTGCCTTTAGGCGCCAAGCTCATCTGGCACTACCCTTGAATTATAATGGTCGATCTACCTCCTGCTGCAGGATCCAAGGGCTAAATGGGTTAATTGCATATATGGGATTACTTCAAGCTGGCCCTTGACTCCATTGTGTTATTTTTCGAAAACATGCCTACGCTAGTACACATGTAACATAATACTGATTTTGACTGCAAGATGTATTTTTGTGTAAAATATCTCTTCATCTTTGTGCCTCGTGACTGATATCAGGCCTCTTGTACTGTTGTATGGTGTTCATTATCACAAAGGTCATGTTTGCTTTTCCGCTCAGTGTCGGACTCTGATTGAGTACTGTGATAACCTTGTGCGTGACACCAAGGATCCACTTGTCATTCAGCCTGCTGCCTTAGAGCAGGCTACCATCCGGAAGAAACTTGGGGAAGAATTGGTAAGTGGCACCAGTCCCTCCACCAAAACTGTCCTTAACCCCTTAGCTGCTGGGGCAAGGCAAGCTGTGCCCAGATGCAAGAGACATAAACCCTTGTGAGCCCCCCCCCCCCCCCCCCTCCCCCCCCCCCCACACACACACAAACACATTTGCGGTGGCTCATGAGGATTTATGCCTCTTGTTTGTGCTATGTTCTTTTTGCCTAGTCTTGTCTCATTTACATCTGTGTTCTTCACACAAATTTCAGTCGGTCATTTCAGGTGTGACTTTGTGACCACTTGCAGCGAAGGGGTTAACCCATTCAGCCCCGATGCACTACAGCAGGAGATGGATCGACCATGATCATTGAAGGGCAGTGCCAGATTAGCTTGGCGCCGATAGGCGCCAAGCTAATCTGGCACTGCCCTTCAATGATCATGGTTGACCCATCTCCTGCAACAGGTGCATTGTCGTTAGATGAGGCCTCCAAAATTTGAGAAATACGTGTGCGGGGCTGAATGAGTTAGAGGTGTTGATTGATATTTGGCCTATATCTGAAGGGCTTAGAAGACTTTGTCCCTCTTGCAGTGTTCCACAGATTCAGAATGCCCACTTGGCTTATGTACAGAAGGTACGGCAGTATCTTATCACACTTGCTACTACCCCAACAGCTGCCATGGTCATTGACTGGCCTGTGTTTACGTCGGAGAATAACCCAACGAAGAAAGAAACACGCTTAGAAAAGTCTGTTACAACACATGCACGTTTCTTTCTTCATTGGGCTATTCTCTGTTTTCTCTAAGCATGTTTCTTCCTTCATTGGGTTATTCTCTTTCTTCTCTAAGCATGTTTCTTCCTTCATTGGGTTATTCTCTGTCTTCTTTAAGCATGATTCTTTCTTTGTTGGGTTATTGTCTGTCTTCGCTAAGCATGTTTCTTTCTTCGTTGGGCTATTCTCTGCATTTTACACACTTGGCAACTTTACAGTCACCTTTCGGTCTGGATTCTGTGTTTACCTCAGACCAGTCCCTTCAGTTTCTAAGGCAAACTCCACCTGCAAGAGACACAGATTCATAAAAGCCTCTGCAGCCACAGAAGCTTATGGGAATGACCCTAATGACATGTCAATCTTATGGACATCCTCAGACTGAAACGGTCATCTGTGTTTCAGTTTACCACTAGTTTATCAGCAGTAGGCTACGTGGTGGTAAGCTCCTCTATGGAGGAAACAGCTGGAACTAATGTACGCCAACAAGAGATATATGCTGTGAGAACCTGCGCTTGCACGAGTTGCAGGGGCTTTTGTGAATCTGTCTCTTGCGATTTCTGTCTTCGCCCTACGAAAGCCCTTTTGCAAACCCTTTATACTGACACGCTGTAACTTTGTTACACTGTGGTAATAAAACTAATACTCTCAATGGAGGGAACAGCTAAACTAATGGGGGCCAAGAAGTATAAGTTGCATTAAATACCTGTGTGCACCTGCAGGGGCTCATATAAATCTGTCTCTTGCGATCTCTGTCTCCCCCTAAGAAACCCTTTTGCAAACCCTTTATAGTGATGTGCTCAGTTGCCAAGCTAATCTGGCACTACCCTTGAATTGTCATGGTGGACCCATCTCCTGCTTTATGGCGTTGAAGCTTTGCTGCCATCCCCCTTTTCTTCATGCTCCCCCTCCCTCTTACCCCACCCGGGTCTGCCCTGGGGGACTTGGGTGGGGTTAGGTATTTTTTAGTTCCCAGGGTCACCCTGGTCAGCCCCACAGGGTGAGTTTTTCTCTCTATTCTGGGGCATGTGTTTCTGTCTACCCTTTGTCCATTCACCTGTATTTGCCTTTTTAAAACTCTCCCTACTGTCTGCACTGCCTGTAGCTCTTGATATTGGATGTGTGTTGCTAAATGGTCTTAGCTTTATTTAGGCCCCATGTGTTATGTTTATTTAACGTATTTGACCGGCTGGCGACATACATTCAATGTTCTGGGTTTTTTTTGTGTTTTTTTTCACAAGCAGTGCAGGCACGTCCTGAGAAAGCCTTGTTGCTGTCGGGACGTTAAGCAATGTACAATCAATCAATCCCCCTCCCTCTTGTTTTTCTTTTGCTTATTCAAAGTTATACCTTTTAACCACAAGGCCACATTTGTCACTTAACGAGTATGCACTAGTCACAGGAGATGGATTGACCATAATAATTGAAGGGTAGTGCCAGATTAGCTTGGTGCCTGATGGCGCCAAGCTAATCTGGCACTACCCTTCAATTATCATGGTGACCCATCTGCTGAAGTGTAGCGGGGCTCAATGGGTTAAGACTTGTCCTTTGTGACAGGGAATGAACATTTTGTCAGCGTATAACGGCATTCATGGGATCAGCAGTATCAAGGATATGGTGAGTTTCACTTTCCTTGTTGACTTTTTTGATTCTTTAGAATTAGATTCAGTAGAATGAAATTCATGAAAGTCATTTGATTAGTTTAAACTGCAGACTACCCAGTAGAGAACATCACGTATCAAATTTCATCTTGACTGTGTTGGGCCCATGTCATGGTGCCCATGTCACACTGTGGAGTCTGTTCAAGTTCAACCCATTTGAGATGTACCACATAGAGATCATTGACAGTTTTTTGCCGTATATGGCCAAGAGTGTGACTGGGTGTCCAAAGAGTGTGACTTGGGTCTCTGATTTTGAACTTAAACATATGAACATCATTTTGCATGATTGTGATGTGTTTAGTCATAAGTAACATGACCCCAAAAAGAATTTCCCCATGAGCACATTTGGGTGTAATTGGTGAAAAACCGTTATGGTTTGTACATAACATTTACACCGTCATACATTTATGAAACACATTTTCTAGCTTTCACAAAGTAGATTCATGCTGTATAAATTACTATGTTGTTCTTTCCTTACTAGGCTATGCTTAAACTTCAAAGAAAGTTTGATGGGGTGAATAGATACACAATGGTGCAACACTGAAATTGTTTGACAAGAACATAACTTTACACCCAGCTATACATTTATGCCAAAAAATGCGTAAATTATATTTAAAAAAATTGTGTGTGGTATTAAACACACAATTTCAATTGCACAGTGATTGATTCCAAACTATCCTAATTGAGATAAGTGTGAACACAGTAGCTATAAACTTTTTTAAAAAATTGGACAACTTGCTTATGAACAAAAATTTAGAAATCCTTGACAACACAGCTGTTACGATTGTGGTTGTGTTGTTTTTTTAGAGCGTGAGTGCATAAATCGTAGGAAACGATCCAATGTTTTATTTGAGCTATCATGATTTTGAATCACGTACCTTTTCAGTGAATTTCACTTTCGTTTATGAATATTGCGGTGTTGATTATCTGTTGCCGCACGGAGTTGAGTCAGGAAGGGTCTAGAAGCCGCTCGGATATTCATTTGTTTACTGCGTGTCGCTTGGCTTTCGGTGCTGATGCACTGTTCACGTGTTTACCAGTTAGAGCGTGCAAGGTCGTGACCTGTCTGGCCTACTTTTGTGTGACGTCATGGCGCGCCGGAGATTTTCCTAACATAGATGTTGAATAGTAGCCAGACGTTTATAGAATATTCCAGTGTGAATGTACCTTTGAGTTTTAGATACGTTAGTGTTTTGATTGGCTGTGTTATACGATTTTGCTTGATTTTTCTAGAAAACATACCACTATAAAAGAGTCTTGCTAGGAAGCACCGGTGTACATTGTTCAGTTGTAAAATTGCGATGTAACAGCGTCGGTACATTGTTCAGTTGTAAAATTGCGATGTAACAGCGTCGGTACATTGTTCAGTTGTATAATTGCAGTGTATTGACATTGTGAGAGATCGCTACACAAGATATCATGCTTCATTGTCAGTGACAGAGTTATGCAGTGAATGGTGAGGTACATTGTATGAGAGACGCTTTGTGTCAAAGCTGAGAAGACTTTGTACTATTGTTGGTGCTTTCGTGAACGCATTTCGTGGAGATCGCATCGCTGTAATAAAATATTGTTGGAACTGTTACTCCAGTATTGTCTACATCCTTAAACCATGTGTGACGGATTGCAGCTGAATGAGGTTTATTTAAAAGAACTCTACGTGTGTGCGCTTGGTGTAGTTATCATTTCTACAACCACGATTCAACCACGTAACATTTTGGCGACCCCGACGAGACCTCCTTCAGTTGGTTCAGTGGAAAGGGTAGCAGGAGAAAACAGCCAGCAGTGAAAAGCAGAGACGGCGACATCGGAAATGGAGACATTCCTGAAAATTGGAAAGGAATGTGGACTCGAAGGAGCTCAACTCCTCAAGTTTGTAAAGGAGAGAGAGGAGAAAGAAGAAAAAAGAGACTGGAGAGAGAGAGAGAAAAGAGACTTGAAGAAAAAGAGAGACTGGAGAGAGAAGAAAAAAAAGACTGGAGAGAGAAGAGAGAGAAGAAAAGAAACGAGAGAGAGAAGAAAAGGAAAGACTGGAGAGAGAAAGAGAAAAGAGACTTGAAGAAGAGAAGAGATGGGAGAGAGAAGAAAGAGTTAAGGAACGGGAAATCAGGAAACTCAAAATTCAAGCAGAAGAAGCAGAGAAACAGCGAAAAGAAGCAGAGAAACAGCGAGAAGAAGCAGAGAAACGGCGAAAAGAAGCGGAGAGGCAGCGACAACATGAAATTCACTTAAAGCAGATGGAGATTGAGGCACAGAGATTGAAGCAACAGTCTTAGCCAGCAGAGAGCAAACAGCCCGTGCGCCAAAGCTTCCACCTTTCGTTGAGAACTCAGATAAGATGGACGCTTACCTAGAACGATTCGAGCGCTTTGCAAGTAGCAACAATTGGAAACAAGAAACTTGGGCTATCAAACTGAGTGCACTTCTAACTGGCAAAGCACTTGAATTTTACACCCGCCTGCTGAGAGAAGAAGCCGAAGATTATATGCAATTGAAAGCCGCCCTGCGGTGACAGTACGACTTCACTGAAGAGGGTTACAGGCGACGATTTCGGAACTGCAAGCCTGAAGAAGGAGAAACAACCGGCCTATTCATTGAAAGAATCAGAAGCTGCCTGGAGAAATGGATAGAGCTGGCTGGCCTAAACAGAGAGTACCAAGACCTGTGTGACCTCATCATCAAAGAACAAGTTTTCAACGCATGTTCTGAGGACCTGGCCGCCCACCTCAGAGAGCAAAAAGACCAGTCCCTGAAGGCCATAGCAGACTTCGCTCAAAGATACCTTGACGCCCACAACATGAAGTTTGGGCCCAGTAAACCACAGCGTGTGTCTGCACCAGCAGAGGAAATCCACAATGTCAGAGACACTCTGAAATACAAGCCGGTGGAGAACCTGACATGTTTTCTCTGTGGAAAGAAAGGTCACAAAGCGATACAGTGTCCTAAAGATGTTCCTCGAGGCAACAACATCAGAAGATCCAACCAAGATCGCGGGATAGCAGGCAGAAGTAGTACTATGTCTCAACACAGAGCCGCCGCTCTATTAGCAAATGACGTGACGTCACCCAGTGACTGTGAAGCTAGAAACAAGCAGGCGACACCAGAGCTGATTGAATCTTTCCGAAAGAATAGACGCATCCCAGTAGGAGATGGGACTACATTCTTACCAGTCTCAAACATCGCGCTGCCTGAGAATGAAGTGCCGAACATGCCGGTGGTGTCAGGATTTGTCCGCAACACACCAGTGAGAGTGCTGAGAGACACTGGGTGTAACTGTGTCATCATGAGAGATGATTTAGTAGCTGAAGACCAGAAGCTACATGAGTGGGCAACTCTCGTCTTGGCTGACGGAAATGGGAGAGTCACCCCCCTTGCCAAGGTCAGTATCAACACTCCGTACCTGACAGGAGAAGTGAAGGTGTGCGTGAAAACACCAGTCTACGACCTTATCATCGGAAACATTGATGGTGTCAGAAACGCAGACGATCCAGATCCGAAGTGGAAACCTGAAACCTGTGCAGTTACGAGAGGTCAGGAAGAGAAGAGCCACCACACCATCCCTCTAAAAGTGGCTGACAATGTAGAAACATCCATGATGATTAGAGACACGATGGAAGAAGAGAAGCGCAAGGTGCTAGAACAACAGCAGAACCAGATGGACGCGACCGTGGCCAGCGATCGAGAAATGCTGGAGGTGGAACAACGAGCAGCCGTCCACCGTCTGCGGCAAAAACAAGCACAGGAGTTGGACAGCCGGCGGCACGATGTCGAGCGCCGCCAGGGTGGTCGAACTGGGTCGCCAGGAGGCAGGGAGAATGAGGGATTCGAGCGAGACAGGGCTCCTCTGACGAAGGAGATGTTGGAGCTGCAGGAAGAAGATAAAGAGAGAGATAACCAAAAGCTGGTGTATGAACATAAAAGTCAAAAGTTCGTCGAAGATTTCGATGGAGGGCAGGATCGACATGAACAGGAGCAAGATCTGAAGATCAATCATCAGAACCAGCTTGACAGATTGCGGCCTGAACACGACACTGAAATTCGCCGTCTGCCGCTGGACATGTTGGACAGAGGACCATGCGTGTCTGACACAGTGGTTGATATCAGAGACTACAGAGTTGAAGTCGACAACAGAACGAATACTGACTGTGTGAATTCACTAACAGAGTATACTGAGAGAAGTCATCAGTGTAAACCGCAACACGCCGCATCAGTGCTTCTGATTGTTGACACCGAAAGACTAAATGACGAGAATCTGTTTGACTTTGGAGAAATCCACCACCAGGAGGGTGTGGAGGACGTACAGTATGGACGACACTTGGCCCAGGTAAAACAGGAGAAACTGAGAGTCCAAATTATGGAGTTCGGGCATCGATTTCCACCAGACTCTGAGACTGCGGACACCGTCCAGCGTGAGATTAGTCCGACATCGAACGAGCCATTTCGTGACGAGCCGTGTCGTCTGCTTCGCAATATGAGAGATGGAATGAGGAAGAATGTTGGGGATACACCGGACCTGGGAGTCATCATAGATTCCAGATTGCCAGTGGTCATCGTGAAGAAACCGGAAAAATCTAATTTGGTGTGTTTGGACTTTCATACTTTACATAAGCCGACAGTGTTTGATCCAGGACCAGTAACCTTTGAACTGTGAGTCAGAACTGTATCCCATGATTTGACATTGTTCCAGGAGTGAACTTTGACATCCATTTTTAGTTTAATCAAGGGTTCGCAGAACTTTGGAGCTGATTATTTGAGCAGGGTAATTTAAATGAAAATTTTTGTGTCCAGAACAGTTTAAAAGAAATATTTTGGTGTCCATGAGAAATTAAAGAAACATGTTTGTGATCAGGACAGTTTAAAGGAGCATATTTTCATTCGGGACATTTTAAAAGAATTGTGAGTTAATTATTTTAGTGGTTAATTTGATTTAATTTGTTGTGAAATTGTATTTGTTTAAGGTTCTGTGTAGATTAACACAGCCACAAACATATTTTTGGATTTGAGAAGAAATTTTGTGAAATTTCGTTCTAAAAGGGGGGGGGGGGGGGTAATGTTACGATTGTGGTTGTGTTGCATAAATCGTAGGAAATGATCCGATGTTTTATTTGAGCTATTATGATTTTGAATCACGTACCTTTTCAGTGAATTTCACTTTCGTTTATGAATATTGCGGTGTTGATTATCTGTTGCCGCACGGAGTTGAGTCAGGAAGGGTCTAGAAGCCGCTCGGATATTCATTTGTTTACTGCGCGCGTGTCGCTTGGCTTTCGGTGCTGATGCACTGTTCGCGTGTTTACCAGTTAGAGCGTGCAAGGTCGTGACCTGTCTGGCCTACTTTTGTGTGACGTCATGGCGCGCCGGAGATTTTCCTAACATAGATGTTGAATAGTAGCCAGACGTTTATAGAATATTCCAGTGTGAATGTACCTTTGAGTTTTAGATACGTACTGTGTTTTGATTGGCTGTGTTGTACGATTTTGCTTGATTTTTCTAGAAAACATACCACTATAAAAGAGTCGTGCTAGGAAGCACCGGTGTACATTGTTCAGTTGTAAAATTGCGATGTAACAGCGTCGGTACATTGTTCAGTTGTAAAATTGCGATGTAACAGCGTCTGTACATTGTTCAGTTGTATAATTGCAGTGTATTGACATTGCGAGAGATCGCTACGCAAGATATCATGCTTCATTGTCAGTGACGGAGTTATGCAGTGAATGGTGAGGTACATTGTATGAGAGACGCTTTGTGTCAAAGCTGAGAAGACTTTGTACTATTGTTGGTGCTTTCGTAGACGCATTTCGTGGAGATCGCATCGCTGTAATAAAATATTGTTGGAACTGTTACTCCAGTATTGTCTACATCCTTAAGCCATGTGTGACGGATTGCAGCTGAATAAGGTTTATTTAAAAGAACTCTACGTGTGTGCGCTTGGTGTAGTTATCATTTCTACGACCACGATTCAACCATGTAACAACAGCAAAGAAAGTCAATTATGATGGTGTGTTTTCCCTTTATTGTGTACTAAACTCTTGTAGATTACAGAATAATTTAGGAAAAAAACACCATTAACAACATAGAATAAAATGAAGGCTAAAAACAAGAAACACACAATGCTTGAACATAACTTTACACCATGACGAACAAACTTGAGGCTCTTTAATTAACACGCATAAATCCAAAAATAACAAAACACTACTCAAGTGATGTGTTTTTAACAAATCCCAACATTGTGTTTAAAAGAGTAATGAAAGCAGCAAATACATATTGTAATTGTTTGTACATAACTTTACACCGCGCGCTTCAAATTTCAGCAAAACAGTGACTCCACAAATGAACAAGAACCAGAAAATAAAAATCACAATCACCTGTAGCTTTCTACTACACTACAGAACAGCAGTGATGTAATTATCAGGTTTGAAATTGATAATACAAGGGAATAATGTGTGAAAATGGCAAGTTTGAACATAACTGTACAACCGAACATGTTGGTATTATCAACACTGAAGTCAAAATAAAAGATAAAAATGGGAAATTACATCAAATTCTGTGGTCAGTAAACCTCAGCATTTACCAGTTCTAATAATTGTGTCTACAATGTTTAAAGCAAATAACAAAACAAATCTGTATATGTTTGTACATAACTTTACAACATGGGGTTCAAATCTCTGCACAATGTGGTTCACAATGTGAGAAAGCACCAAGTGAAAAAAGTTTAAACTTTCAATATATTTTAGAACACCAACAATACATTTAACACTCTTGAAAACTGATGTTAGTTAGCCATTGCTCATGCTTGCTATGGGCCGTGTGACATCGGAGCCTACCTTTTGCCCAAATACTTCCGCAAAGAAACACTTTTCTGTACCACTTTCAAACAAATATAATTTAGCACCAATTGACCTAAGTTTACCAGGACCGTTGGTTTTCAGCAGACCACTGGCACAGAAAGTACCCACTTTAGAGAACACACACGAGCTAAACATGGCAGAAACAATTTAAAATTTATCAAACCCAACCACTCTCCACTTGCATGCACTGTTGGAGAGTGGCAGGAAATCTATAGCTGACGCTACAGTCATATTATAATCATCCCCTACTTGGATGTCATCTATTTCAGGGTAAACAAATAGTCCTTGTTTTGTCTGGTGAAGCTTGAGGAATTTGACCCTCAGAGGATCTACTCTGACAATCAGTCCTGAAACAGAAAAAAGAGATTGCTTTATTTTGTTGCATAATGACCACAGCACTTTCTTGAAGCAACCAATAACAAGCTTCCTGCTGATCAAGTTTCCTAAGGAAACTTCAAACTCCTTTTCTTTATTGGCCAGTGACAACCAGTCCCTCTTGTTTCTGCCGTACCTTTCAACCTTTTGTAATTTTTCAATGTCTCCATCTCAGAGTTAAATGGAGCTGAAACATGTTCAAAATCCACATTTTTCTGGTTTCAATACTTTAAAAAGATTTCTGGCAGCTATCATTCTTAAGCACAAGTATGCTGACATATTCTTGCTCACCAGGGTACAACCTGTCAGGGTACTGCACTACCACACGTGTTTAGCATCCATTTTCTGGGTGCTTTCACGGCTGGGAAAGACCCTTCAGCCTCGGAAACTTTCGATTCAGAAACAAATCCTGAAGAACTGATGCAGAGAGGGTCAGATAATTTCAATTTGTGTCCATGTTTGCGATTTGTTTTTAGCTAGCATTTTACTAGCATCAGCCTAATATGTCTGGTTATTTTTCAACAGCTTTGTACTGAAATGGCTGGTTATTATTAAATTATCATGGTAGCTATCAAGCTTGGCCAGCACAACAAATAGTAAAAGGCATGATCAGAACTAATTTGGAAGACAATGTGTGAACCAAACACAACTGTTGAACATAACTTGACAACACATGATGTCATGTTATGTACAAACTACTCAAAACAGAAAAATGTATATTCTGGGTTTAACAATTTATATTTTAGTACCCAAGCTGTATTTTGAAAAATAACAACTAGCAAATTGGGCATCCCAAAGACAGTATACTAGGAATTGTGCTACAGTAATAAACATAACTTTACACTTTACATGTCAGTCTAGTTTGTCAAGTTATGTTCACACAGTCATTTAGCTAGAATAATAGTTTGTATATTAGTTACAATATACAAAATAATCAAACCAGTCTTCCACTTTAAAAGAGACTGTTACTATGAAGCAACATGTTAGCTGAGCACTGTTTTAACTGTACATAACTTGACAACATAATTGTTAAGTTATGTTCAAGGCATTTCTTAAAAATTGTCATTTCTTGGGTGCAGAAAAGTTTAAAAATTTTTTTTTTAAATGCACAGACTATCTGTACGTATCATGGAACACCAACCCATACAAAAATAGCATGAAGCACAGTGTAACATAACTTTACAACTAAACCACCGTAAGTGTTACGTCATGTTATGTTCAGTCCAATACTGCCAGAACAGGGTTATTCTTACTTATCTTAGCAAGGGTCTGCTGGCGCTGTTGTTTCTTTGGGGGCTGCTCGCTCTGTGAGCTTGAGGTTTCCGTCTGTGTGGTAATCAATAACTGTGGATGGTGTCTCCTGATGTGGGTGTTCATGTTGGAGGTTCCACCAGCAGTTTTTACATCGCCATTGCACGTCAAGCACACCTCCATATTCTCCACTATCAAACCGTAATTTTTTCTTTTTCTGACTCCAAAGTGCTTCCATATAGGGGCCTTTGCTTTAGCATTTGCCACAATCGTGTACTCGCTTTCAGCCATTGTACCTTTGTCTGCTGCACTTTCACGGAACTGCCTCTTTGTTCTAGGAAAAAACGTTTACTTTCGGTTTATTAAAAAAAAAGTTTACTTTCGTTTTCTATTGCAATTCGCGGTATACCGACCCTTCCCGGACCGTACCGGTATACCGTATCGAGAGGCTTCCGAACCGATATAATACCGGTATACGGTAATACCGTGCACCTCTAATTATCAGAGCTTAAGATGAGAAAAACGACCATTTTTAAAAAAATTGAATGTGCTCTGTCTGTTCCCTTTTGCACTGTGTCATGTTATGTACAAACGCTATTATTCAGCAACTCATAATCTATGACCCGAAAGAGAGAGAACAAGAGATGCAAACGTCCATGATGCAATGAAGAAGGACACCACCCTTCCAGAACTGAAGATGGCCATCAAACAGCTGAAGAAGAAAAAATCTCCAGGTCCAGGCAGCATCTCAAACGAGATGTTACAACACCTTGGCAACACTGCCTTAACGAAGCTACTGGAAATCTTTAACCACAGCTGGAGAGGAGGACAGGTATCCCAGTGCTGGAAGGAAGCCAGGATGATCCCAATTTTGAAGAAAGAGAAAAATAAGTCCAAAGCCCTGAGTTATCGCCCCATCAGCCTGACAAGTTGTGTGTGCAAGACCATGGAGTGCATCATCAACAAGCGCCTGCAGTAGTACCTGGACTCCGAGAGCATTATCGTGCCAGAGCAAGCTGGCTTCAGAAGCCACAAGAGTACAGAAGACCAGACAACACACCTTGCACAGGTCATAGAAGATGCCTTTCAAGATCGGAAGGTGACATTAGCTGCCTTCATTGACCTACAGAAGGCTTTCGACAAGGTGTGGAAGGATGGTCTCCTTGTGAAACTCTTTCGCAGTGGCATCCAAGGGAACATGTATCGGTGGACCAAGTCATACCTGCACAATCGCAGAGCCCGTGTGACAGTGGATGGGTACTGTGGCCAAAAAATGCTGCTACGTCGGGGGGGTGCCACAGGGGGAGTCCTGTCACCGACCCTGTTCATACTCTTCATCAACGACCTTGTGCCAGAGCTACCAAAAGGAGTCCACGCAGCCCTGTACACAGATGACCTGGTACTCTGGTGCACAGAAGAGTATGCAACAACTGCTACATACAGGATGCAGCTAGCTCTGGACAGGCTGACAGACTGGACCAACAACTGGTGTGTGACCATCAACACAGAAAAATCATCAGCCACACTCTTCTCTCTCTCCAACAAAGCAAAGGCTGGCAACCTAACACTGGGCATCACCCCACTGTGGTATGAAGACCAACAGACATACCCGGGCGTCGCCCTTGACAAGAGGCTGGCGTGGAAGCCGCACATTTGGAACGCAGAAGCGAAAGGTAGAAGAAAGCTGAACATCATGAGGAAGCTGGCTGGAACACAATGGGGAGCTAATGAAAAGATCCTCAAAAATGTATATCAAGGCACAGTGAGACCACACCTTGAGTACGGATCCAATGCATGGTTGACGGCAGCCCAGTCACACCAGCAGACCATTGACAGAGTTCAGAACCAGGCACTGCGTATCATCACCGGCGCAATGAGATCCACACCAATTGAAAAGATGGAAGAGACAACAGGCATCCCATCCCTGCGCATGAGAAGAGATTGCAAAGCCTTGATACAGTCCACAAAGGTTAAGTCTTCCAAAGACCATCCTATGAATGCCAGGATGAAACAGCCAACCTCAGGGAGACTGAAAAGATCAAGCTTTGTGAAGGAGACGAGAGCTCTGCGGAGAAAACACCAGGCAAAGCTCCCCTCCCTGCGCAGGCAGAGGCTCTGAATCCTGCTAGTGACCTTCCACCCTGGGAAAGTAAGCCAGAAAACATCACCATCTCTTCCACGGTACCCTACATCACCACCAAAGATGAGCACAGCACTGTGAGCAAGAAAGCCCTGACACTGGCCATGCTCGAAGAAAAGTATCCCCAGGAAGCATGGATACGGGCATACACCAATGGATCAGCCACAGATGCAGTTTAGAATGGAGGGGCTGGGGTGTACATTCAGTACCCAAAGAGAAAATGGCAGGTAGAGGCAGTATCAACAGGCCTTCACTGCACAAATTACAGAGCTGAGGTGGAAGCCCTGGTCCGTGCTGCAAACACCCTTAGTGGCACTGCAGACCCTGATGCCCAAGATTGTCTTCCTGACCGATGCCATGTCTGTCCTTGAGGCAGCAACAGCAAGCAAACTGCCACGTCTACAAGAGGCACTGCAAAACATCAAGTGCACCAGACTGGTGCTGCAGTGGATCCCTTCACACTGTGGCATCTACGGCAATGAAGAAGCTGACAGAATGGCAAAAGTGGGCGCAGAGAAAGAACAAGACAAAAATAGAGTCAGCTTCACAGTGATGAAGACCATCATTAAGTCTGTGTACAGACCACCACAACGGCCCCTAGACAGTTACCATCAGCTGTCCAGACAAGAGCAGGTGACCATCTTCCGTCAGAGGACCGGGCACAACCGACTCAATTTCCACCTGCACAGACGCTTTCACCTCATGCCATCTCCCCTGTGCCCTAGTGGAGAAGCAGAGCAGACCGCAGAGCACATCCTCCATGACTGTGGGAACCACCAGCTGCTGAGGGAGGAGTTATGGCAGAAGCCCGCCACTCTACAAGAGAAACTGTACGGGCCTGTGGAGGTGCTACAGAAGACCACAGATTTCATTTTGAGAGCCAAACTCCAAGTGTGACGGCGTTCAAGAAGAAGAAGAAGAAGATCTATGACCCGAAGTATAAATCAAATTAGCACAAAATCCCTTCCTACCAACAAAATTGGTACAAAAAATGTATGACTTGTCCTTCCCCCAAAATGCAAAACTCATGGTTTGAACGTAACTTTACATAAAGATTTATCTGGCCAAACTGTGTAAAGTTATGAACAATCAAACAGCAGGAGCAAAAGACATTTACTCTATTTTTTATATCAGGAACATTAAAGACAACAATACTGAATTGACAAAAATGTGTGATACGTAGTGTTCTTTTAAATCTTTAAAAATAAAGCTGTAATTGCCTGAACGTAACGCTGACAACCTTCAACCGTGTGTAAAGTTATGTACAAGTGGACACAACGGCAAGGTGATGGTAAAAGGTAATAATTATTGTTTCAAAGTGTTGCTGCACTGCAAAACTAATCCGAACATACATTACTTGTTCCGTTTTATCCTTTGAAATATTGAATATCGCATTCAGAAACTTGAACGTAACTGTTAAACCAAAACTAAACCGTCATCGTTGGATGGAGGCAAATTCCATCAAGTAATGTTTTCTTCCTTTGTTCAAAACACGTGGTCATTGAGCCGATTGATTTTACATTTGTTTGCGTCAACATTCATTTGAAGTAATTAGAAAAGCAGTACACTTACATTGCTTTTTTTAAACATAATTTATGGTGCTCAGTCATCAATTTTGCATGAACGTAACTATTTACAACCAAAACTTACCTTCAACTTTGTTGCTTCCCTGCTCCATCGATGTCACCTGTAGGTAAGAGGTATGTAGGACTGACCAAATGCAAATCTCAAAATGGCTGCGGATTCCAGAAAATCATGCGCGTTGATGATTGCGAGATTTTTCCCCGTGTTTGAAAGTAACACAAAATTTACAACTTTTGGGCTGAAGTTTAAAACGCAGCCTTCTTTCAATTCTCAAAAGGATTTCAAATTTGTTCACGATAATCAGAATGAAGAGTAATGTTGTCTAGGATATGTTAATTAGGTGCCTCACGGTAAGTTTTTTGTGTTCCAGTTCACAGCGAGATTTGCTTGTGTGAAATTGATGACGCACGTTACATTCATGCTAGTCTTTACTTTCCCTCAAACTACTTTAAACTTAGACACATGTAAAACTCGACAACATGGTAACAAAATAGTAACTTGCATTGGCTCTCTATAGGCCTAAAATTGGTTTCGAAATTCTATTTCATTCCCCGGAAATTTTTATCTGAAAGATACACTAGTTTCGAAATTTTGGCTTCCGCTGCTCGATCGCACAAAACAATGAATAACTCTTTTATCCCATCGGATGTATACAAAAATGACACAGGATTAGAAGGTATTTTCAATTTCTAACCAGTTGAGATATGGTTGTGTGAGATGCATGCCCGATTTTGAGTTTGAAGGCTTTGTTTTGTCAGTCAGTTAGTGAAACCGGCACTCGACGCCTAGTCGTACTCTTGACCATATATATCTATATGTGGCATGTCTCAAATATGTTATATTGGTAACAGATTTACATGTTTACTTAAAATAAATACAATATAATACAAATTACAATACAATACATTATACAAATTTCTTTTGTTTTCGTCGATGCATAAACATAAAACTACCAGGGGTGTAACTAACTCTAAGACATGTTCATTATTTATACCAGTAAACATAAAAAATATTCGCACTTGCTGAAACACACACACACTTAATATTAGAATGTGTCTGTTACTGTGTTAGTGTTACTTTTTGTTGCCATGCTCGATTCTCACATTTTAGAATTATCTTCTGATAGGTTGCAGCATGTGGCTTAAGACCTTTATGATTATAATACTTCAGTGGAAATGGTAATCTGATCAGGCTGTGACTATTCCTGTCCCATTTAATCGTGATGCTCAGTCCATCTCCCAGAGTTGATGGTTGCAGTAAGTGAAGGGGGAAAAGTACTGACTTTACATTAAAAATGATACAAAAATGAATACTTCAGTGTTTTTTTTTTGTAGCGTTTTTTTTTTGTCACAATGATTCCTGCAAGATAAATATTGACATGTTTTGCTGCATTGAGTTGAGAAATGTTGATAAGAATATTCCAAGGCAGCTGTTTTGTTTCTTACCAACTTATTTTATTTTTTGCTAGTTTTTTATATCAAGTTTATTATATTTGATTTTTTTTTTTTCAGTTATCCCATTCAGCCCCGACGCCCTACAGCAGGAAATGGGCCAACCATGATAATTCAAGGGTAGTGCCAGATTAGCTTGGCGCCTTTTGGCGCCAAGCTAATCTGACACTACCCTTGAATTATCATGGTCGACCCTTCTCCTGCAACTGGTGCATAGTCATTAGATGATGCCTCCAAAATTTGGGAAACATGGCCGTGGGGCTGAATGAGTTCAAAAGAACCTAGGGATAAAAAGAAAACATGCTTTGAAATGATTAAAGAATTTTTTTTTCATGTAGATGCTTAGCGTTTGCTCTTTGTTCAGTCACCAGCAGACCTGTGCAGCAAGATAGAAAAGGGTGACGAGGTCTTACAAGTCAATGGACAGACTGTGGTAAGTTTCTGCACACATTTTATACACTGTAGTTGCTGATCAGCATGGTCTGTCTCTCATTCTCACACTTAGTACCGGAAGTAGAGGTCATATTACTGGTAGCGGTACTGATCGTTTTGTCCTTGTCGTCAAGCATGAATATTTGGATGGATGGTAGTACTGAATCGTTTGGCTGTCAGTAGGGCTGTTTGTCAGTGTGATTCCTGTAGGAATCACTTATAGAATAAACGTGTCTGACTGACGGTGAAAGGGTGTAATCACTACCATGAATCAACATTCAGGTACAGGTCATTGTCATCATCAGGTATTGATTTTATGCCTGTTGAAGAATAACAGTCTTACCCTTTGACTGTCATAGGAGCTTTATGTCAAGGTGATTCTTGCATGAAAGTGCTTTCAACATCCAGAGGATTAACCCTGAATCTGAGGATGAAAATGTACATGGTGCTAGTGTATCCTGGCAAGCAGGGCAGCCTGTAGAGGTTTATGACTTTGAGAGTGTATGTCTTTTGAAAAGTAATGCGATGGACTAGTGACTTATTTTTAAGCTGTGTTACTCAACTTACGGTGTGGAATAACCCAACAAAGAAAGAAACACACTTAGTCACAACACAGTTCTGTTGTAATTTTCATTTTTAAGTGTGTTTCATTATCTGTTGGGTTCTTCTCTGCATTAGACACGCATGGTCTGGATTTTGTGTTATTGTATAACCAGTATTTATTTTATGTCGCATTTAGGTATTATTTTTCTGTTTGTAGCTTGGCTGGCAACTGAAGCAGTTGGTGAAGATTCTGAAGGAGAAGCCTAAAGAGGTGACGCTCTTGCTGAAGAAACGTCCGAGGCACATCAACCCGCTGGGCACGATGCCAAACCACAAGCGTTTGGCCCAAAAACATGCACAGCAGGCGGCCACCCTGCCAAAATCACTGAAGAAGCGTCGGTCACGAGAGGGTGAAGTGAAGCAAACACGGCCATCACTACAGGAATTTGTGTCTGCATCTGTGCCTGTTGATGACATCTATGTTACCAAGTGAGTTTGTTTGTTGTTGTTTTTTTTTTAAAGTCTTATTTTACTCTTTGCCTATGCATGTCAACTTCAGTCATTGCGAGATTACTTCCGCTAGAACATTATCGGTGGCGAGATCTGCCCAGCCAAGGTTCATTTGCAGCGCATGTGCTTGGCTATTTTTAGCACTGAAAGTGTTGTTACAAGTCGTTAATTGGCTTGTGCACTGGATCCAGAAATGAACTCTTTACATGTTGTGGCCCAAAGTCGAAATTCCCCAATTTTGGAATTGTCCTGTGAAGACTCAGGAGGCAGATTGACCCAGCTATTTCAAGGGTGGTGCCTGAATAGTTTGGCGCTTCTGGGCGCCAAGCTATTCTGACACTACCCTTGAACTATCATGGTTGATCCATATCTCAGTGTGGTTTTCGTGACTAAATAAGTGAACAAAATTGCTTAGTGGCAGAGAACATAATACAGAAATGTGAGTAGGCAAAGAGTTAAAACTGTTTTTTTTTAATATGAATCTCCTTTTTCATCCAGTAGACAAAGTAATTCAAGATATAACCCTATTCAGAGCTGAATTGGTTATACCTTGAATTTGTGTTGTCTTTTTGTTTTTATGTGTGCATACTGGTTATGTGAAAGTCAAAGTGTGAAAGCCAAATTTTCATGTTTGTCTCTGTTGTTGTTTTGGGTTTTGTTTTGCAGCAAAGAAAAACATGTCATTTGCACTGTGAGAAGCTACCAATGACATGGCTAAATGTTTGTGCATTAGTATTTGAAGACTTGTTTGATATTTCACACTTGATCAGACAGAAGTCTGCCTTCTTACAATACTACTTACTACTAGTAGAAACAACCTTTTAACTCCCAGAAGCTAATGACTAGATTGGAAACTCATTAGGTTCTGGGAGTTAACGGGTTAAACTGGTACAGAGTCCCCAACATGCTATAGGCAACCTACAGATTACAATGTTATGGTCAGTAAATATTTTTAAATGTCTTTATTAAATTTAACTTTCAGTTGATGTTCCTCAGATTTCTTTGAACAAGCACTTTACTTCATAAACAGTCAGTTTTAGTCGCGATGATTCCTGCAGGAATCATCGCGACTAAAACACTGCTACCAACAGCCAAAGGGTTAATGGTAGGCAGGCTTTCCATTAATGGAAAATTTCTCTGTATTTCATGGATGAAGTTTGACCTGGATGGGAAAAATAGAAGGCCATCCATCACGGGGTTGGACAAATCTTTGGGGAAAAAAAGAAGAAGCATCCGGTCATGAATGTTTACAGTGTTGCGATATATGGAAGGTTACCTGATGACATGCCCCCCCACCCCCACCCCCACCCCACTACACACACACACACACACACACACACACACACACACACACACACACACACACACACACACACACACACACACCTCTGTACACTTGCAGCTTTGCCTTGGTACTCATGTACTTATCCTGGCCTTGTTTAAAATATTTGATGGACTGTAGAGTGGGTGTGATGGATATTTTGTGCAGCTTTAACCCTTATCAGTCGGAATACACCAGTGTGTGAAATAAGTTTGACTAAAATAGTTCAAGGGTAGTGCCAGAGGCGCCAAGCTATTCTGGCACCACCTTTGATCTTAAGCCATTGGTCTATATCCTTATCTGTAATTACTATAATGTAGCTTGCATATGGCAGTGTACAAATTTCAAGCTTTTAGCCTCAGTATGATATGGGTTAAGAAGCAAATTGTTTGAAAAATCAACCTTAGGATGTAATGAACTAATAATTAATTTATAACCATCAGCTCTTTTTCCTGCTACTGACATTGCTTTTTCTAGTCAAACAAGTCAGCAGGAAAAAGGAAAAGTTTACTGATCAAAGCAGCTATTTCTAAATTTATGTTTCCTGCGTATTGGGGATGTTTCTGCTTGATTTGATATTATTTATAGTGTAACAGAACGCAATCAACTGTAATAGCACATGAATACACAAGACAAATAAGGAAGAATCTAAAATTTGTCTTGTGTATACATGTGCTAATAGGAGGGGAGGGTGCCCTAAAATTGTGATGTGTTTGGTGTATTTTTAGTTCTCTTGATTTGGGATTGCAATTTTTTTAAATTCTTGTAATCAATGAAAAAAAAAGGATTGTTGTGAAAGCAATAATAATAACATCTTCATGATTTGTCACAACTTTCTGGTTATTTTGTTAAACATGAAAAGTGTGTTGGCATACTTTAAATTCTCCTAGTACAAACACACACACACACCAAGTTGATTTTTGGGACAGTTGGAGGATGCAATGGTATGAAAGCTGTCAAAACCGTCTCCATCCACCATGAACATCCAATCCGAGGTAAAACCACCACCCACCACCCCCATGCCCCTCCTCCTTTAACCCATTTAGCCCTGGGACCCAGCAGCAGGTGATGGAACCGCCAGTAAGCTAAGATAAGACTGGCGTGAGTAGACAGCTCACGTTACAAGGAAGGGAGGCTACTCGGGGTACTTGGTAACTGCTTGCTAGAGTTACATCCCTGGTTGTGTGGCAACACAACGGTTTGGAGGCTGAAATCGGCAAGCTAAGTGTACCTTCCTATTAGTAATGCCATCGGTAAGTATTTTTCCCAAAAAATACATTTTAGAGAAAAATACATTTTTCAGCATTATAAACTAAAACTGATTGATAGAATAGATTATTTGGACCCACAGTTTAAATTTTTCTGTGTGTAGTCGATTTCCAGCCTGAAGTTCACGCCCTCCTCAAGGGGTATAACTTCTTTTGACCTAAATTACAGCTTTGACAAGTCTCGTCCTACTGAAATGCACGCCATATTTACTGCAATACTTCAGAATTGCACTTGAATTTTTCTTAGACAAATATGTTTGACAGTTTCTTTGAAATAACGGTTTTAGTTGACAACAAGAACGACGAATCTTTGCCAGTTAGACTAATTTTTCAGAATGCGAACTCGTTTGGTTTTGACTGCCTAAACTATGAAAAAATAATGTTTTTTTTCTGTTGTGTGTTTTTCTGGTCATCGTAACATACTAAATAAAGCAAAGAATATGAATACACATTATTATTATTATTTGTATTATTATAATATTTATAATATTTTATTTTTTAAGTTTCATTCTTTTGTCGATTTGTTACTATAGATAAAAGAAACTCACATTGAACAACAAATAGCTTTGGTTGCTTTTACTAAGTTTATTTAGACAAACACTTCAAGATGCTGTCAGACAGAATTTAGCAGAGAAAACGAGGAGGATCAACCAAAACCTCCCCCATCTCAATCAACAAACTTTTCTTACAGCTGAATATATGACACAACGATGGCAAACAACACCAGATATTAAGCTCAGACTTTATTTAACGAGACTTGCTACTCTGAAGGTTTGCCTGTTCATCCAGTACTTTCTATGAAGACACAGGCGCGTATCTGTCAAATGAGAAAATATAGACTTGATGAAAGACATGAATATCTTGACCAAGAAATGAGTGCTGCCATCCCAGACCACTTATCCTTTCCAGTCCACTCTTCCCTAACTTTTCACCCCCACCCGGTTCTGCCCTAGGGGACTTGGGTGGGGTTAACTAATTTTTAGTTCCCAGGGTCACCCACAGGGTGGGCTTTCCCCTTTATTCTGGGGCATGTGTTTCTGTCTACCCTTGGTCCATTCACCTGTATTTTCTTTTTTTTTAAACCTTCCCTACTGTCTGCGCTGCCTGTAGCTCTTGATATTGGATGTGTGTTGCTAAATGGTCTCAGGTTTATTTAGCGTATTAGACCGGCTGGCGACATACATTCAATATTTTGTTTAGTTGGGTTTTTTTTCCCACAAGCAGTGCAGACACGTCCTGAGGAAGTCTTGTTGCTGTCAGGACGTTAAGCAATGTACAACCAATCCTAACTTCTCAGCCAACCAGCATATTAGTCAAACAACGACTTCATCTTTTTCTTCTTTTGCAATCATAGCAGATTCATGTCTGTATGAAGCTAGCATCCATAAGGTGTAAAGGTGTGCCCTTCAGTGAGCACTGACCTGAAACTATGGGTGCAAAATGTTTGCCCTTTCTTGCTTTTGCTGATGTAAACACACCCCAGGAAACGATTACGCGGTTGAAAAAAGACCTACACCGAACCCAGAATCTTTACCCCGCCACTCCCACCCCCACCCCCCACCCCCCACCCCTCTCGCGTCCCTCAATGGACAGCACCTCTCTGAGGGACATGAGCTTCTGTCTCTACTTCCCTGCCCCCCTCCCACTCGTAACGAATAGCATCTCTCTGAAGCACATGAGCCCATGTCTCCACCCCCACGCCCTCTGTTACTCCATTAACAATATTGAATATTTCAGAGAAGCAAGTTTTTGTTAAAATGTGTATTTGTTGAATCTATTTTCTAATCCCCTTTGAATTTGACCATGAGAGAAGTCATTGAATTTGGTATGTGTAGAAAGGTCTTAGCACACCATTATATCTTTGGCCCAAGTTGAAGAGTGTAGATTAAATAGTCTCCGAGAAAATGCCAACGTTGAAGTTTACAAAGGACGGACATACGACCACTGGCCTATTACATAGATTCACATTTCGCACATGAACTTAACACTTAAAAGTATCAACGCCATTTTTGCTTATGAACATTTCTCACACTGAAGGCTACCAAATACTAAAACTTGACGAAAATCGGTAGAGTGTTTCCAGAGATAACGCACAGACAAAAACGGAAGCACTGAAATCACATATGGCTGCCAGGGCCTTTACACTTGGTATGTCATATAATTTTCCTTTGCACAGCTTTCTTCGGGGTACCTTTGCTTTAACAATTTAAATCAAACGAGCCGTCCTTTTTGTGATATTACCTTTAGTGTACAAACCCTTTATAGCTCTGCTTTGACCTTGACCTTAGGACCTAGGCCTTGGTACAAGACACATCTTCTAATCTAATACTGACTAGATATGAAAATTTAAACAATTCTGTTGGTTGGTTCTGGAGAAATCACCTGTAAAAACCCAGACAGACGCCCAGCTACAGTGGCACATAGGATGACTCCAGTAGAGACATCCTCTCAGGAACGGGGGCGTGGGAGGGGAAAGAAGAGGTATCTTAAACAAGAAACATGAGGTAGATAATCACATTGCTTGTTTCCATAGCCAATAGAGGGCCTGCAGCTGGTAAGTTTGAAAAATGATGGAAATGCATTCAGAATTCCATGTATGGGATATAGTGCTAGAATGCAAGATATAATAATAATAATAATAATAATCACGGTATTTATAATGCGCTTATCTTATAATAATTATAACTATAAGCGTGCACTCACAACTCGCGCACTCATGCGCATGCTTTTAACAATGACTCATGTACCACAAATACATTATGACAGTCAGCTTAGGGTGTGGAGCGTGATGGCGTTATAATGCTAGAACTGTTGAAAGAGGTGAGTTTTTAGGGCGGACTGGAAGGAGGAGAGAGAGTGTTTCTGACGGAGAGAGAGTGGGAGAGTGTTCCAGGTAGATGGACCGTAGACAGAGAAGGAGCGGGGTTCGAAAGTGCTGAGTTTGGTGCAGGGGATGTGGAGGCGGAGAGGGTCGGAGGCGGAGCGGGAAGGAGCGTAGAGGTGAAGTAAGTTGGAGAGATAGGCAGGAGCGTAGTTGTTAAGGGATTTGTCGCAGAGAGACAGAAACTTGTATTGGATGCATTGGGTGATGGGGAGCCAGTGAAGGACTTTGAGCAGGGGAGTGATGTGGTCAGATTTCTCCTTTCTGAGGACGAGGCGGGCAGCATTGTTCTGGACGCGTTGGAGAGTGAAAGTGATGGAGTGAGGAAGGCCGGAAAGGAGGGAGTTGCAATAGTCGATGCGAGATAAGATGAGAGAGATGAGAGAGACAGCAAGTTTGGTGGTGAGGTATTTTCTGATCTGACTGATGCGACGGAGGTGGAAATAGCATGCCCGGGCCATGGTGGAGACAAAGCTGGTCATGGAATGAGAGGAATTGAGGATAACGCCGAGGTTCTTGGCCGAGTCAGAGACCCCCACCCGGGTCTGCCCTGGGGGGCTTGGGTGGGGTTAACTACTTTTTAGTTCCCAGGGTCACAGGGTGGGTTTTCCCCTCTATTCTGGGGCATGTGTTTCTGTCTACCCTTGGTCCATTCACCTGTATTTTCTTTTTTTAAACTCTCCCTACTGTCTGCGCTGCCTGTAACTATTAATATTGGATGTGTGTTGCTAAATGGTCTTAGGTTAATATAGGCTGGCGACATACATTCAATATTCTGTTTAGTTTTTTTTTTACAAGCAGTGCAGGCATGTGCTGAGAAAGTCTTGTTGCTGTCAGGACGTTAAGCAATGTACAACCAACCAAGTCAGAGAGGGGGATAGGGGTGCTGTCGAGTTGAATATAGAGAGAGGGAGGGAGCTGGGAGAGTTTCTGGCAAGTGCCTACCAGCATGGCTTCCGTTTTATCGTCATTTAGTTTAAGTTTGTTTGCTGTCATCCAGTTTTTCACATCTTCGTAGCAGTCAGCAGTGCGAGTGAGTAGTGATCGAGTGTTGTCGAGTTTGTCTTTGTCTAGAAATTGTGAGTCGTCAGCGTAGAGGTGGTGGTGTATGTGATGAGACTGGATGATGTTGGACAGAGGAGAGATGTAGAGTGTGAAAAGGACTGGGCCCAGGATGAACCCCTGTGGAACTCCGCAGGAGAGCCTGACTGGGTTAGACGAGACGCCGTTGATGGTGACGGACTGCTGTCTGTCAGTGAGTTAGGAGAGAAACCATAAGTGTGCAGATTCAGTGATGCCAAAGGAGTGGTGAAGGCGGTGGAGGAGGATAGAGTGATCTATAGTGTCGAAGGCAGCAGAGAGATCAAGTGGCGTAAGAAGGGAGATGTTGCCCGAGTCGGTGGAGAGGAGCAGATCGTTCAGGATATGTAGAAGGGCTGTTTCAGTGCTGTGATGGAAAAGGGGGGGTCGGGAGGGCTCGGCGGAGAAAGTAGAGTATCGAGTGTGTTGCGCAGAGTTTGGATTTTGTCAGAAAAATAGGTGGAAAAGGCGGACGGGAGTTCTTCTTTGCTGTGTGTGTTGGAGAGAAGAGAGGCTTTAGAAGTGCCTAGAAGTGTGTTCATAGTAGCGTAGAGGGTTTTGGAAGAAGTGGATTCCAGAATTTTGTTTTGAAGGTGTTTACGTTTAACATCGGAGATCATTCTGCAGACATTGGATCTGGTGGTTTATCATATTGTTGTGTTCATATTTGAAATGTGCTTGATTTAATATGAAATTATCATACAAAAGGGGATTTGTCATGTTTTTGTGTACATTTTAGTATCTGATTCACATGCCTACGATGTAAATTACCTAAGGTATAACGCTTTTAGTGAAGGGTGTACAAGGCATGTATACCCTCATTGTGACATGTCCAAATTGCATTTTGGTCATTTTAGGCGTGCTGTAATTGCAAAGGTATCAATGTGTGGGGCTAGAAAAAAATTCAGGACAATCTCTATGTTGTTTCGATCCGTGACCATAAAAACCACACAATTCTACCTTCACATTATGATTTTATAGGTGTCTAAATATAGCACTTTCTTAAAAATGCAAAAAAAAAGGTCATTTTAGGTCATATTCAAATGCACATATCTCGGAAGCCAATCAACATAAAGTTCTGAATTTTTGCATGTGCACTTCTTTGAAGTTTACTTCCTAGAGGTGCATTTGTTTGGTGGCAGTTTCTAGAGAGGAAAAAAAAATTGAGTGGAACTACCTACATCTACATCTCACCCACGCCCAGCGAGGAGAGTGAGTCAGTTTGGTAGCAGAGATACCTTTCCCAGGAGAGCATTGCAGCCCCTTCCTCCCTGATTCAGTCCCTCTTCTGGTCCCTTTTGTTTGCCATAGTTCAGAGCACCATCTGTAAGTGGCATAGATTCTCATGAGCCCTTAAATCCACAGGGACTCATGAGAATCTATACCACTTGCTAACAGAGATCTGCACCAGTTGTTCGTTACGTTGAGGATATTATTTCAGGTGAAACTTGCAAGTGCCTTCAGCTTGTGTAACTTCCTCATAGTACACATTTGATTATTTGACAGATGGATGATTTGTTGGTGAGTCAGGGTTATTGGTTTAAGTAGGATTTTCCTTGTACCAGTATCATTTTATCATTTTGAGAGTTTCATCCGAGTCCACTTGTGAAACAATCATTACCCTAAAGTGAAAAATATCTAATGGCTCCATAAATAGAATCATAGATGTGTATGCGTCTCTGGGTGTTACCATATTTGTTATCTTTTTGCTGTAAAACTCGGATAAGGTATTTCTTTTTTGCAGTATGGTTTGTCAGTGAAGGGATGATAAGAGAGAGACATTTGCCATTGTAGAAATGTTTTAAAACTCGAGTAGCACACAGTCTTCATGGATTGTACTTGGATGTTATTGTGTGAACTCTTATTGTGCACTTGTGACATTGTTTGTTTTTCGGTACTTGTATTGTAACAGTAAGTGTTTGGTGCTTTTCCATACATGTGCATTTGTAATTATTAACCCTTATCATTTGGAATACATCAGTGTGCAAAATAAGTTTGACTAAAATAGTTCAAGGGTAGTGCCAGAGTAGCTTGGCGCCTCTAGACGCCAAGCTATTCTGGCACTACCCTTGAACTAAAGCCATTGGTCTATATCCTTATCTGTAACAGTGTAAGTACTATAATGTAGCATGCATGTGGCAGTGTACAAATTTGAAGCTTTTAACTTCAGTATGATATGGGTTAAACCCTTTGTGTATGCAGCCATTGTTACTATGAACAGTAGTGGTGGCTACATGCACAAGAGGGTTAAAGACCTGAAGAGAGATAGTCCATACTGAGGCCGTTTACACTTGCAGAATTGGAGGTGATGTCCAATGTTCAAAATGCACTGCATTGTGGTGACACTAATCTTATACTTGCACTCAGATACTTTTGTCGGTTTTGATGCACCAGTGGTGTTACAATTACATTGTATTGTAAAAGTTAACTCTCTTAACCCCACATTTCTAAACTTTTGGAGGCGTTGTCTAGTGACTATATACCAGTTGTTGGAGATGGATTGAACATGATAATTCGTCTCCTGCTGCAGGGTCCCTGGGCTAAATGGGTTAACCCAGGTTTAACCCAAGTTTAATCCAGGTTGGTGCATTTACACTTGGTCCAACCCGGGTTGGAACCAAGTAGTGTTCAACCCTGCTCTGAAGCAGGGTTGAACAGGGGCTAGATCTAAACCGGATTCCATTCTATCATCTATGTCATCATTGTGCATATTTCCATGAAATTGGATTTGACATCATCTTGCAGGAATATCAGTACACTAATTTCATAATCCAGACCAAAAAGGTGACTCCCAAGCATGTAAAATGCAGAGGAGAACCCAGCGTAGAAAGAAACACACAGTTACAAAACAATTTATTAATGTTTCAAAATAGACAAACAAGTATTGAATTCACTTGCTATACTTGTTTGTCTATTTTGCAAAATATTAATAAATTGTGTTGTAACTGTCTTTTCAAAGCTTGTTTCTTCTCCGTTGTGTTCTTCTCCATAATTTCATAGCCCCACAGACTTTTTTTTTGACAGTGTATAGATCTTGTGCACAATGAAAATGTGTTGTTCATGTTGGATGATGAAACACCACTGCTAATAAAATCTATGCAGAAGATCACTTTCAAACAAAAATTGCAAATACCAAACAGCGCAATGATGCATTCCTAATATGCCTTGTCAGGATCATGTGGGCTGGTCAACCCCGGTTACAAATGCAGGTGAAAACGACGCATTAACCCTATCATTCGGAATACACCGGTGTAAGTTTGACTAAAATAGTTCAGTGGTAGTGCCAAAATAGCTTGGCGCCTCTATGTAACGAAGGGTTTCGTGTTGTATTGAATTAAATTGTTATATGTATAAATACGTTTAGTCTAATGGAATGAGTGTGTGCGTGGGCTTTCTGACAATCAGTATAAAGGTGGGTGTTCTAACTCTGTTTACTATACTCTTTCATCCACCACCACACACGTGCTTACAACAAAGACAAAGAACAGAACAGAACAGAACAGAAGTTTATTGCAGTAGGCTAACAGCCCTTATGCAAGGGGAGGTGGGGATATGGGGGTTACAAACGCGAACTTCGAAATATTACCATAAATGGACATCATCAAATTTGACTGGAGACCAGTCAGACCCGAAATGGTATGCCAAATCAGTTCTTTTATAGTTCGACTGTACGTCGCAAGGCGATAATGTCCGATTGACGAAATAGACCGTGGAGCACTGTCAGTCATCCTAGGAAACACATGGTCACGTCCACAATAGTGCGCATGGACTGCAGTCCGCCAGTCAGCTGTTCGATCAGTTTCTCCCTGTCAGCATTGGGCCAGTGATCTAGATTGTGTAGAATGACCCGTTCCTCCGGAGTCCGGAGATCAGGGACACGCTTCACCATCCAGTAGAGAGGCTTCCTGTTGTCGGATGACCAGTCAAAGTGGAACACAAAGTCGTCCGTCTCACATATAACATCTCTTTTGCTGTCATTGGGATTGAGAACGACTCTGTGAAACTCACGGTTTCTTCGTTTGTCTCTGATTTTCCTTTGTAAGGGCACATCTGTTAGTGTTGCAATATAGTCCATGATAATGCTAATATTGTAGCCTTCTGCCATTGCGTTCATTATGACACTATCAGTCTTACTGCCACACGGATCGGGTACTGTACTGTTGTGGGGTGCACTTGCACCTGCTGGAAGGTCAATGCTGCACAGATTTGCCGGCACGGTAGCTGTACCCAACACACCGTCACCAGGCAGTAAGGGGCATGATGCACGTGAACCCACTGCGCGATCAGCTGATGTGTAGTTGATGTGTTGTGGCGTGTCGATTTCACCTGTTTTTGTTTCAGTTGATGGTGTTGCCATAAATAAAGAAAGCAAATGTTCATGTTCGTTTTCACTTGCCTCAGTCTCTTGTTGTCCTCTCCTCCTTTCCTCCGCCCTTTGTCTGTCACGGCGAAGCTGACTGGGCGACTTTCTCCTGTAGTAGCTGTCGGCGGGTCGGTGCGTATGAGCCATGTTGTCCGGTGGCTGGCCGGTCGTCAGTCTCAACACGACGACCGTAACGTTTTCCCCGGCCACTTTCCACGATGTTAGGTGGCTATTTTGCAGCAGGGCCTCTAGTGTGGCTTCCAGTGTTGGCGGTAGACCGGCAACAGGCATTTTGTCCGAGTAATTTTGAAAAAAAATGGTACTCGAAGGCAGAGGCAATATTTTGCTGCTAACGTAAGGGGAAGGCACTCCAACCTACAACAAAGACAAAGGCTACACAGTTATCTCTCTTTGCCCTCTGTTTCGCTATTTCCCATACACTCATGAACATATACATTAAATCACTCAATTCACATCACCATATAAACAAGTTCACACAAACAATTAATAAGTGGCGTATAAGCTATGTATGAATTCGACGCTTACACAGTCAATCGCTACAGCAGAAGTCGTTGGTCTCTTTCTCGAGACGTCGCTCGGCTCTTCTCTTCACTCTAGTGTCGACACAGTCAATGATATCACATCGACGACTTGACTTGACGGAGATTCCCGAACTGAACGATAATAGTCAATGACAGTACTTACAGATTAGAATATTCCTAGGCGTGGAATTATCAACGACGCTAGGCGACATAGGCTACACTGGAGGAACACTGCACGTGGTCCTGTAGCTCAAATCTGTAGGCTTACTTCGTTACCGTTGCTGCACGTCTGCACCAGTGATGGTAGACGAAGGAAAGATGAAGGCGTGATGATGTCCGCATCCGGTCACGTAGACGATGCTATAAAGACAGCTTCATCAGCCACATACCAGAGGAGTTCCGCTCCGTACCGGCCCGCTGTATACAACATTTATACAATCGTAAATTTTCGCTCTTATACTTAAAGAGTCTGTATGTGTCTTCGACACATTATTATAATTCAGAGTGCTCGAGATCATTTCCTTTGTAAAATGTCTTCTCTATGCCACCATACTACTACAGTCACTATTGTCACAATTCTTATGACAATTCCAATAGCCACTTTAACACTGTGCACACATTTTGCGTACCTACACACAATGAATTATGAGCCAAATATTACAATCACAGCTCACCTTCAATTTATAACATATTACTGCACATTCATTCATCATTAGGTATACCTAATTATACACTGAATTACCTTCCTATTTCAGTCCCACATTTTCACATATAAATAAATACAACATGACATCCTAGTTATAAACTATATCACAAATAATAATTACATGACCAAACAAGTATTGACACGAGCCATCGCATTTCCTTCAAACATGGGCCCTTCTGCACTCTAGTCATAATAATTCATAAAAACAATACTTTCCCTTTTTGTATGAATAGCTTTACAGGTCATTATAAATACCGATAATAACAATAATAAATACCTGTATTCTATATACAGCTATAGAATTCCCTAGAAGAATTCTTTCTCCAAGCACCAACAAACACATCCGCTCAACTCGGCTGATCTGTATTTGCCTTTTTAAAACTCTCCCTACTGTCTGCACTGCCTGTAGCTCTTGATATTGGATGTGTGTTGCTAAATGGTCTTATTTTTATTTAGGCCCCATGTGTTAGGTTTATTTAATGTATTTGACCGGCTGGCGACATACATTCAATGTTCTGTTTTTTTTTTCACAAGCAGTGCAGGCACGTCCTGAGAAAGCCTTGTTGCTGTCGGGACGTTAAGCAATGTACAATCAATCAATCAATCAACTCGGCTGATATGACATCTCTGACTAACAACAGGTCACGATTCAACACTGTCACTCCCACACGTGAACATTGCTCACCTCTACATTACCACACGTGAACATTGCTCACGTCTGCATTACCTGTTGTGAACCTCCGGTCCAACTGCTAATGACGTCATAACGTCTTCCTACCCAAACATGTACGAAATGCGTTCGTTACACTCTACGCGCCAAGATATATCAGGCACCCCCCTTGAACTAAAGCCATTGGTCTATATCCTTATCTGTAAGTACTTTAGTGTAGCTTGCATATAGCCGTGTACAAATTTGAAGCTTTTAGCCTCAGTATGATATGGGTTAACCTGAGTTCAAATCGTTTGGAGCTCAGCTTGGGTGGCAAGTGTAAACAGCCTCAATGTGAAGGAAAGTTAACTTTTCTCTTTCATCAGATCACAGCTGCTTTCTGTCTCAGTTATTTTGGGATACTGAATTCCTGACCTGGTTCTTGCAAACTGTGGTAAATGAAGGCAATTATTTCTTGTAATCGTGAAGTTTAACTGACAGGGGAGTTGTGTGCACAAGACACTTTCTGCTGTGAATGTATATTCTAGAACTTTTTCCATGTGTGAAAGGCGCAGATCCTTATGAGCCCCTGCAGAATGCAGGGGCTCATGAGGATGTGTGCCTTTTGTTGGTTACATTTACATCCATGCATCTTACACAGGCCAGGTTCATCAGTTGTTTAGTGATGATATCACAACTGTTACCTATATGATCATCAATGCATACGAGACTTTATTATTTGGGTACCATACACGTCTGATTACAGTATACTGATGAAAATGAATCTACATCGTGTACCGTTATATTTTAACTGAAGAAATCTTACCCCTTTGGCTTTGGATAGTGCCTTTTGTCGCGATGATTCCTCCAGGTATCATCGTGACAAAAAACGCTACCAACAACCAAAGGGTTAGTTGCCAGTTTTTGTTTGCAGTGCTTTGTAAACATGTAAATATATTTATGTTTATGTATGTTGTTCGGGATTTTTACTCGGCTAATATATTATTTTGAAGCGGTGTTCTACACGTGCAGCGAGAATCAGATGTTGACTGTTGCCTCACTTGACAACAGTAACATGTAGTTTGAATCCTTGATGTCGGTTATTTGTATACTTCACATATGCCTCTTTGTGGCTCAGTTTAAGATATCAATATTTTTATTCTTAAGCTTTAAATTTGTACACTGACATAATTATGCAAGCTACATTATAGTACTTCAGATAAGGATATTGACCAATGGCTTTAGTTCAAGGGTGGTGCCAGAATAGATTGGCGCCTAGAGGAACTAAGCTATTCTGGCACTACCACTGAACTATTATGGTCAAACTTTTTTCACACACTGGTGTATTCCTAATGATAACCGCCGTGAGATGGCCTTAGTTGCCATCCAAAAGTCTACCGTATTTTGGAGCTCAGATGCGTTTATCTTTTAGGAACATTCAGAGTTGTTCATATTTTTAGGCTTACTATGCTGATCCATTTCCCTCCTCTCTAAGCCAACCTCTGATCAACTCACACGTCGGCGCACACAAATAAAGACAGACACACAGCGCTTCCCGTCATTAGTACGCTCTTTGTGCTCGTGTAGCGACAGGAATCCATCTCCTTCTACTCTAACCCACCCTCTGATCCACACACTGGCATACATAAATAAAGACGAACACACGGCGATTCCCACCATTCGTAAGCTCTGTGGTCTGGCGTAGCATAGCTATTCTGAAGAAGAATAATAGCACGAGCAGCGAAGTGACGTCACTTCAAGTTTCACGTCATGGCATCATTAGTCCCACGACGTCGTTCATTGTGACAACTCGATGTTATACATCACTCATCGCAGTACTAACATTTGACATATCGGAGGATCAACTTTGCAATTGTATTGCTGATTTTCACGCCTAGTGCTTACAGGTCACAATTTTGACCTAATCCTACCCCAGGGCCAGAACAAACAGCAGGCTTATGCAAACACTGTTTATGAAAAATCATGCAGGTATTAAAGCGAAAATATTTTTTTTTTTCCGTAAAAGAAAAATTAAAATTATGTTAGCAGATTTACAAATGACTCTGAAAAAGTGGTGCAGAAAATTGTCTGATTTTCACACCAAGGGCATACAGGTCACAATTGACCTAATCATAACTGACAGCCAAGACAAATTGTAGGCTTTTGTAAATGTCGTATATAAAAAATGTGTGATTATTAATGAGAAGAATGTTTTTTTCATAAAAACGATTCAGTTGTTTTAAGATTAACCCATATAATTCGTGAAATTAATCCTCAAAATGTGAAAATATATTTGGAGAAAGAAATTATCACTCAAAAAGTTCTGGAGGTACAATGCTGGTTAACAAACTCATTCAATATCTCCCTTTTATCTAGCTATATGCAAAATATCTAGTAAAAATAAGAAAAATTACAGACACCAGTGTGGATCAACCAGTTTTTGTGAAACGGACATGTTCTCGCCAATGAGCATCTTAATCAAAACATTGAAAAAAAGATCTCGAGAATTCTTTAGGGACAATATCCTAAAATTTCAAGCTTGTCCATCCTCAAATGCGGGCTCTAGTCGCCCTCACATGCGCGCACGCACACACACACGCACGCACGCACATGGCGGTTTGGCACAAAAAAGACGTTCTTTACCAAGGTTTGCGTAGTTAGACGTGACGTCATTTTTATCATTTTTATCTTGTTACTTCTTTGCAAGAATTTCTGCCCTGCACACCAAAAACGTCATGTGCATGATCCGGAATTCGCTTCGACCAGCCCCATTTCAAAGTCAACCGTATTTTCAATACGATAGACTAAAAAAAAACAAAAAAACATTTGCACACAGAAAATGTCTTAAAAGTTAAATGAAACGAGTTCATATCATAAATTATAGAAATTAGGTGACCTAAAAATTGATGTAGGACACAATATGCCATTGTTAGATGATGAGAGCTCTATTGTTTCCTTAACCCTTTTTTGTTGGTAGTGGTTTTAGTCATGATGATGCCAGCAGGAATCATCGCGACTAAAATCGCTACCTACACCCAAGGTGTTCATGAGAAATATTCATTGCTGTAAGTGTTTTCTTTTGCAATAGACATACATATCCTTATCTCTCATATAGCTGTTATTGCCTTTTATACTTCCTGCTTTGTATCCTGTCTTTTCATAACTTCCCCATAATGCAGTGTTAAAAATGTCTTAACCTGTGTGTGTATGCAGTCACCAGTACTGTGTGCAGTACCAGTGGCTGTGTGCACAAGGGGGTTAACACAGTCTGTGCTATCTGGGTTACTTCCTAGATACTTTGTTGACTACCGCTTGCTGTAGTTTAACCCTTTTATCGCCATGGGCACATTTCCCGAATTTTGGAAGTGTTACTTAACGCTTATGTACCACTTGCAGGAGGTGGATTGAGGTGGATTGACCATGATAATTCAAAGGTAGTGCCAGAAGGCGCCAAGCTAATCTGGCACTTCCCTTGAATTATTACGGGTAGTGTCAGTTGGCGCATGAAGGCGCCAAGCTAATCTGGCACTACCCTTGAATTATCACGGTCCATCAATCTCCTGCTGTAGGATGTTGGTGCTGAAACTAGTGAAAGGGTTAACACTTTTACAGTGAGATCAAATTTACAAGGAGACCTTCTCTATGACTACATACAGGCAGTTGCTGAAAATGGATTGGCCATAGTTTTATTAACTCCTTGGCTGTCGGTAGCACTTTTTGTCATGATGATTGCTGCAGGAATCATTGCAACAAAAAGTGCTACTGACAGCCAAACTGCATAGTGCCTGATTAGCATAGCATTCCCTTAGGTGCAAAGTTGCATGATCATGCTCGATGTCACCTTTCGTATGACAAGGTAGATTTTTTTTTCTCTCCATATTCACTCTCGTTCCATAAAATGTAGAAAGCAGTTGGTGTCATTGATAGCTCACTCAGTCACTATTAGAGTCTGTATCTCTCTCCACCGTGAGATGGCCTTAGTTGCCTGCTCAGTATTTAACCCTTTTCATTCTGATACACTATTGCTTGAAATAAATTTGACTATGATAGTTCAAGGGTGGCACCAGAAAAGCTGGGTGCCTGAGGCGCCACGCTGTTCTTGCACCACCCTTGAACTAAAACGGTTGATCTTTCTCCTAATCTGTAATGTAGCATTATCCCTCTTAACCCCAAATCCCCTTTTCCCAAATTTTGGAGTTGTCACCTGACAACTATGTACCAGTTGCAGGAGATGGATGGACCATGATAATTCAAGGGTAGTGCCAGATTAGCTTGGCGCCTTGAATTATCATGGTCCATCCATCTCCTGGGGTAGGGTCTTAGGGCTAAATGGGTTAAAAGGACAATGAGCAATTAAACAAAAAATCAGCCTCAGGGTGTAATAATTTAACACAAATAACTGTATCTCTCTCTGACCTTCACACACTACCAGCTTCCTTTTCACACACACACCCCCCCCCCTCCCCTTCCACCCCACCCCACCCTACCCTACCCCACCCTTTCCTCAACACATTTTTTCTCTACACCCTGTCTTGACGTGTCTTCCCCCCTGGCTGTGGCGGACTTGCCGTGCAGGTTATCTCAATGCAGAAATCATCCAGGAAGTTTATGCTGTGTAGCGGTCCCACAGCAGGGCTGGGCATTGAAGAGTCTACGTCATTTTTTATTCTGAGTACACAGTGCAAGATACAAGATAAAATTTTGTGTAGGCAATACATTCGCGTTCTTGAAAGGCATAATGTAGAGCTTTGATTTTGAATTGCCTGGCCTGAATGTATAGGTACATGCCAGGCAGACTGTTAAGATGTGTGAATGCAGGTGGATCCTTCTTGTTTGTTTGGTTTGCACCTGAGCTTACATGCACTACAATTTTGACACAGGCTGTTTCATCGTTGCTTCAGTTGTGTAGCAGGTTGTAAGTTGTAAGTTAGAGTGTTATACTGTGATTAACATCAAGTGGCAGCAGTTCTCAGGGACATATTGTTTAACAGTATCTTGTAAGTTATCTGTGTTTATCCTATGGGTGTCTGTGTCGGTTTTTGTAGCAATGATTCCTGTCAGAATCAGTGCTTCAAAAACTGTACCCGATAGACAAATGGTTAACTCATTGGAGATGTTCCGCCTCCGGATATGTGGCATAAGCCGCATATCCGGAGGCGGCATGTCTCCAGTGAGTTAATGTTTGCTTTTGTTTTATTTATTCATGCCAAGCATGCGATTGTTCGGATAATTGGTGGAAATGTGAATCTTTTAAGGTCCTGGGAGCCATTAGACTGTCTAAACAACACAGATTCAAGTTGATTAGAATTTTTGATACAATCAAGTCAAACACATTTTGTTTTGACTTTTTGTTACTTAGATAAGGATGAAAAATTGTGCTCACACGAATTCAGTCTTTTTTACTTATGTTGTTGTCTTGTGTTTTTGTCTACCGTATTTAAAATATGGTAGACTTTGGGATGGGGCTAGTCAGAGTGCATTCCATAGAGTGCAAAAGACATAGCAGGCAGGCGGGGCTCATAGTCTGGCAAAGAAGTAACAAGATAAAAATGACGTCACATCTAACTACTCTAACCTTGCTGTTGAACATCGTTTTGGCGCAAAGCGCCATATGGACGTGTGTTTGTGTGTGTGCGTATGTAAGTAAACACGTGAATCTCGTATATTTCTGTACTCACAACCTTGAAACTCGAAATACGTTATTCAAGGCGTAGCTAAGAGAGCCTCTGAGTATATTGTAATTCGATGTCTCATTGAAGACACTAAAGACTGTTTATAGAAAGTTGCCCAGATTAGAGTCCATAATTTTTGTCATATTTACTTGAAATTTGCGATATATAGCTAGTTTGGAGAAAGACGTTGGATGAGTTCTTTAGCCAGCTTTGTACCTCTTCAGCTTTTTGAATAATAATTCATTTTTGCAAATTTTGGAGCCACGTTATACTCCCATCAAACGGTCAGCCCTGGAAGAGGCTGTGTGAGAAAAAAAAACAGTCAGCCCTGGAAGAGGCTGGTGCGGTTCAGATGAGTGACATAAAACATCAAAATTTTCACTGTTTACAGGGTGTCGTGTCGTGGGACTAGCGATGTCATGACATGAAGCTTATAGTGATGTCATTTTGCTGCTGCTGCTATTCTTCTTCTTCAGAATTCCTGTCAGCACTCCAGCCCACAGCGCGTACTAATGGCAGAAGCGCTGTGTGCACCGGTGTGTGTTGATCAGAGGTTGGCTTAGAGGGGAAGGAAATAGATGCGAAGGATAAGCTTAAAAATATGAACAACTCTGAATGTTCCTAAATGAAAACTCCCCCCCCCCCCCCCCCCCCCCCCCCCCGCCCACTTTGGTACCGGTCTCAGGCCACTTTACAAATTTCAAAATACAAGCGATCAAAAATCTCTGTAACTTCAGTAGCTGACTGGCCCTTCGTTTGTCTTGTACTGTGTTTGTCTTAAATGGCGTAAATCCGTGTCTTGTTTCGTGAGTGTGTGTGTGTTGGGTTTCAGGCGCGGCGCTTTGAGTCAATTTCCCCAAAATTGAGAAAAAGCGCCTATATAATAACGGTATTATTATTATTATTATGTGAGTTCCAAACAATATATTAAATAAATTGTGTTGTAACTGAACTGTCTTTTCTAAGAGTGTTTCTTTCTCCGTTGGGTACTTCTAAACAATACGTTAGACTTTAGGATGAAATCCTCATGTTTTTCTTCAAGAGGTATCGAGGATTAGTTCTGAATGTGTTTATTACTGATACAGTCCTGTGTTTATTATTCATACTGAAGACTGATCTGTTGTCGGAAAAGACTGATCTTTTGTCGGAAAAAAAAATGTGTTGGGGTAATTTTAGCCCTTCAGCTGTCAGTAGCGATTTCTGTCGCTATGATTCCTGCAGGAATCACCCTGACAAAAGCACTACAGATGGCCAAAGGGTTAGGTTGTAGAAAGACTTTGTAAAGGCGGTGGGAGATGGATCAGCAATGATAGTTGAAGGGTGGTGCCAGGTTAGTGGGCTGCCTTGGAAGGCACTTGCGACTACCTTCTCAGCTACCTGATTTATTTTCTTCTGCAGCGTGTATGTACCAGCTGACACCGCAGCGATTTGAATAAATACTTCAAGAGTCTGTTCGTTTGGCTTGAACCCATTCACTGCCGATGGATGCGAGATTGTGTTTTTAAAAACAGGGCAAATAAAACATTGAATAATCTCCTCAGTGCAAGGAACATGGATATGTATAGGTTCAGCAAGAGGCAAAGAACATCATGAGCCCCCACGAATGCGGGGGCTCATGAGGTTCTTTGCCTCTTGCAGTTGGGCTTTGTTTCCATTTATTCCAACCCCACCCGGGTCTGCCCTGGGGGACTTGGGTGGGGTTAGGTATTTTTTAGTTCCCAGGGTCACCCTGGTCAGCCCCACAGGGTGGGTTTTTCTCTCTATTCTGGGGCATGTGTTTCTGTCTACCCGAGGTCCATTCACCTGTATTTGCCTTTTTAAAACTCTCCCTACTGTCTGCACTGCCTGTAGCTCTTGATATTGGATGTGTGTTGCTAAATGGTCTTAGCTTTATTTATGCCCCATGTTGTAGGTTTATTTAATGTATTTGACCGGCTGGCGACATACATTCAATTTTCTGTTTAGTTTTTTTTCACAAGCAGTGCAGGCACGTCCTGAGAAAGCCTTGTTGCTGTCGGGACGTTAAGCAATGTACAATCAATCAATCAAACCATTTATTCCAGTGGTGAAGGGGTTAAGTACACGTCCATGATTTTATGTGTGTTTGCAGAGATACTCCAGACTGTAACGACCCAGATGGGGATGGAAACGACACAGACAACGACGTGTTCCGCAGTGGGTCCGAATCGCCGCAGTACACGTTACCCGTCATGCCCGATGCCAAGCAGAGGCGTGCCACTGTGAGCGGGGGGTCCCCCACTTTTGAGCGCAACTCGCTTATGGTGGAGGACCCTGTCATTCGCCCCAAGTCGCAGGCAATCAATCTGGCCGAGAGGGAAGCAGCCCTGGCTGTGTTCGCAGCCTCGGAAAACTGTCTGAAAATCCGGATGGCAGAGGAGAAGGGGGACAACCCTGTGAAGGTGTCAGTAGGTGGGCCGAACGGAGCTATGCTGAAGAAGACGAGTAGTGAGAGTAGCGGGGGACACAAGGGCATGTCAGAAACAGAAATGGACGATTCGGTTTTTGCCTCGGACAAGGAAGGTGAGAAAAATGGTATGTACAATGCATGTAGGCTTGTACAAAAGGATTTTTTTTGTTAAACCTATTTAGCCCCAACGCTCTACAGCTGGAGATCGATCGACCATGATAATTCCAGGTTAGTGCCAGATTAGCTTGGCGCTAAGCTAATCTGGCACTACCCTTGAATTATAATGATCAATCCATCTTCTGCAACTGGTACATAGTGGTTAGGTGACCCTTTAAAAATTTAAGAGGTGGCCTTGGGATGAAATGGGTTAACCATGTAAAGAAATGACCTACTGGTATCTATGGCATTTTTTCACTAGTTACCTACAGGTATAGGTCTTTCTGTTGTACATGGTGAAAAAAAGAAATGAGTGAAGAGCTCTAGTATGATGAAGGCCTAGATACTCATATGAAGGAAACATGTTTCAACATGTATAATAGAATGACCTGCTAGCTGTACGTTATTCTATTGTGTGAGGTGAAAAAATTTGGTGAAGAGCTCTAGCAAGATGAAGCCTTATATGCTCATACAAAACAAAAATGTATTTCACCATGTACACTAGAATGATCCACTAGCTGTAGGTCATTTTATTATCTGTCTGTCTGTCTGTCTGTCTGTCTGTCTGTCTGTCTGTCTGTCTGTCTGTCTGTCTGTCGGTCCGTCCGTCCGTCCGTCTATGTCTTGCCGACCATTGGGGCAACACTGGTGACTTGGCAACCAGCTCCCTCCAATCCACTCTGTTCTCTGCCATTCTTAGTATTTCGCTCAGCTTCAGTCCTGTCCATTCTGAGATATTGTCCTCCCATCTTTTTCTCTGTCTTCCTCTCCTTCGCCCTCCTTGCACAGTGCCTTGAAGGATTGTCTTGGCAAGCCCTGCTGATCGCGTGACATGTCCATACCACTTCAGTTTGCGTTATTTCACAATGTCTAATAGGTCTTCATAGGGCCCGATGGCTTGCCTGATTCTGCTTCCCACTTCCTCATTCGTGATGTGATCTCTGTATGAAATGCCAAGCAGCCTTCAAAAACATTGATGGCCTTGCATTTTATTATATGTGGTGAAAAAAAAAATGAACGGAGCCTATTATATACATTTCCCTTTACCTTTCACCGTGAAGAGTAGCATGACCTACTACATGTAGTATCTTGTCATTGTGTCCACAGGGTAAATAAACATTTCCTTGTCTACAAGAATATTTTTCATTGTTTAGGAGAGGAAGCGTTTAACAATTAAAAAGGACCTGTATGGTAGCACAGGGCATTTGTTAAGATATTAACAAGATTCTCAAGAATAACAAGAATAATGTTTTAAGGTTTATGCCCTGTTATAGAAAGAGTGAGGATAACTTCCTTGTCTATTTTTAACACTTTTAGCCCAGCAGCCAAATTCTCAAATGTAGGAGCTGTCATCAGATGACAGCATAACAGTGCAGAGCAGATCAACCTTGATAGTTCGTGGGTGGTGCCAGAATAGCTTGACGCCTTGAGACACCACCTTTTAACTGTCATGGTTGACCCATATCATGTTGTAGCGTGTGAGTGCTTAGTTGGTTAACTCATTTAAGGCTATAAAGCACTTTTGCAGCTATTGATGCAGGGCACCTTGAATGAGCTAATATATTAATATGGTTACTTTAAGGAGCGACCTAATTGAGCTGTCTTGAGCTGTAAATGCATTATCATCAGATTTTCTACTGGGATCTGTAAGTTTGCATTAACCTCTTCACTGCGATCGGTTACAGATTTTGTCACTGAAGTCTTTGTTAATTCAGTGCAAAAGAACCCAATCCGTTGAAAGAACATGACTACAAAGTGGGGACAGCAAGAGGCATAGATCCTCATGAGCCCCCGCGACTGCAGGGGCTCATGAGGATCTATGCCTCTTGCAGATTAGTGTTGTTTGTTGGGTAAAGTACAGTCAAAAAAGAGTTGCATTTTTATCTGGTATTCACCTTTGACGCAACATTGTTTTGTACATGCAGATAAAGACCAACAGAATCAGAAGAGTCGAGGGGCAGACGCCAAGCGCCAGGAGTTTCGCGTGACCAAGCCAACGCCTGTGCTGTTGGAGACGCCGGCCCTGTCCGTCAGCAAGCCATCAGTGTCAGTGTCCGAGTCCTCTCTGCCCATCTGCACCTCACCGGGACTGCCACAGGGCAGACCACCATCACCAGTGTCAGCTCCGCCAAAACGCAAGAAGCCTACGTCGTCTTCATCCTCACAGCAGGAAAAACCAGCCAGGCCACCCAAGCCCTCCCTTGCCAGGGACCTTCCGACTGTAGTCACCAAGCCAGTCACTGAATCGTCTGTTGTCGTCAAGCCGACACCAGTGGTGCCTGACAGGCCTAGTGTAGTAAAGGCCTCAGTGTCTGAGACCCCTAATGGTGCACCCCCATCAGTAACAGAAATGAGAACAAATGTTTTGGCTGACGCGGCGGCGGATGATAAGAGTGCTTCTGACGTCCGGCGGGACTCCTTGTCATCCGCCCACGCGGAAGGACCGAAGCCCACAGTCCTCGAAGCCCCCGAGGTGGAGCAGGATAAGCGTCCTTCGTCCGTGCGGCGCGAAATTTGCAAGGAAGTGGCCACTGACCACCAGCACAAAGACGCACCTCAGTTGATGAAGATCAAGAAACTCAACTCCCTCAAAGCCTCGGATGTAAGTTAAGTTTAAGGTTAAGTTTGAACCCTTTGACTATCGGTAGCACTTTTTGGTTGAGGTGATTCCTGCAGGAATCACCTCAACCAAATGTGCTACCAACAGCCAAAGGGTTAATTAACCCATTTTGTGCATGCATCCACCAGTACTGTTTATGGTAGCATGGCTGAATGCACAAGGGAGTGAAGCCACTCATTCCTGACTTAGTGCAGCAAGATGTTTATTGACCATGATAGTTGAAGGGTGTTGCCAGAATAGCTTGGCAGCTTGAGGCACCAGACTGTTCTAGCACCTCACTTTCTTAACATGGCGGATCTGTCTTCTTAACCCATTTAACCCCGAGTTCCTACAGCAGGAGATGGATTGACCATGGTAATTCAAAAGTAGTGCCAGATTAGCTTGGCGCCTGACCTTTGAATTATTATGGTTGATCCATCTCCTACAACTGGGACATAGTCATTAGGCAACACCTCCAAAATGTGAGAAATGGGACCTTGGGGCTAAAAGGGTTAACTGAAGTGTACCCTTTCAGAGAATGTCTCAGAATATTTGTAATGTTTGCTGTCGAGCTCATTGAGTTAGTGGGTCGCCGAGGAGGAATAGTTATTGGCTGGGGAGAGATGTAGAATAGCAAATGAATAGGGCATCGGAAGTGTTGGGATTGAGATAGGATGTAATTTGTAAGGCAAGTACAACAAACCAAGGAGAATTACTAATTTGTAAGGCAAGTACAACAAACCAAGGGGAATTGTAAGGCAAGGAATGGTAAATGTTAAGACACTTCTAGCTATCCATAGTGCATTTTGGCTCACGTGCGAAGCAAAAGTGAGTATGTTTTGGGCCAGTGGTCGGTCGTCCGTCCACCGTTGTCCGTGGTAAACTTTAACGTAGGCATATCCTCAGAGACTATTTTCAAACTTGGCCCAAGGATACTTTGTGGTAAGACCTTTCTAAACATACCAATTTGAGTGACCTCACACACAGGTCAGGTCACAGGAGATCAGAAAATAGGTCAAAAATAGCTTTATTTTGACATAATTTATCTTTTCTCAAATATACCTGATGGTAAGACCTGTCTATACCAGACATGGGACTTTTCCAATTTTTTCTCGGAAATCCGAATTTTTTTTCCTGCATTTTGGTTATTTTTTAGATCAGTGCAAATTCATTGAGAAAAAGCAAAAACACTTTTTATTTTCTTGAACTCATTGCTTACACCATAAGATGAATGTAGGTGTTTTGTGAAGTTCCCCCACATGAAAATATACTGATTGCGAGTTGCGAGTCCTGGACTCTTTGCTTTCCTAGGATTTGATCTCAACCTGGTCTTATGTCTGCTATACGTACTAATTTGGTTGATCCATCAGAAAGGTCAAGGGTCACAAGAGCTCAGGAAATAGGTTCAAAATAGCCATATTTTGACAAAAGATGTTTTTTTCTCAAATACTGTTCACAACTTCAAACCAAAACTTGGTACAGAGATACCTGATGGTAAGACCTATCTATGTATGCTAATTTGGATGACCCCTCCAGGCCTGAAAATGGCGAGTAATTTACTCGCCATGGCGAGTGAAAAAAAATTTGGCGAGTAAAAAAAAATACCCACTCGCCAAATACGAGTGCGCTCGTCAATCCAACAGCGAACCGCCAGCCGAACATCAGGTACGCCGGCGCGTGCCATGACCGCACCGCGAGCCGCCTCTAACATAATCACTTTGCGGCAGCAGCCGAACACCTCACTCGAACTGTGCGTACCATAACAGTGGTCGGTGACAGTCGTTCTATTTTTAGTTATGAATTGGTTCGTTTAGCCGCTCGTTCAGTCGCGGCTGCGTTCAGAATCAACCCGACGCCGGGGTCCGTGCGAGTGTAACAGGGCGGGCAAACTGTTAGTTTATGTGTGGTGTCAGCATGTTATTACAAAATGCGCACTACATGTTGAACGCGTTACTTGCTGTGACGTCACCAAACATACTATTATGGGATACGGCATCGTGCGTTTCACTTTCGATCTTGACCGAAGTTGTACATGGCGGAGAAAACGCAAAGGAAGCTGGAATGCTTCAGATTCTTCAATCCGGCACCGTCTGATCTTGATAATCACGAAGAAGAAAGTTGCACTTTGATGACACCGCCATCTCCATCGACAAGCGACAGTTCTCGAAATGCTACCCCTGGGCCATGTGGCCACACAAGGCAATTGCTTCCGATGCATGTAGTAACTTTTCCGCCCGAAATAGTTAAAAAAATTTCCTCCCTTTTTGCCATTTTTTAAGGGAGTAAAACTTCAATTGTGTGCCGTTTTGAGCAACAAAAGGCATGACAGGTGGTGTGAAAAATAGCAAAATCTGGGTAATTTTAGTCGACCTAGTGTGTTCATGGGAGCCTAATTAGGGCATGTGCACGGTTGTATGCAGGCTTGCAGACGACTTTTGTCATGGGGTACTTAGTGCATTTGAGTGTTCTGAAAAACGCTAACTTTTAATTTTGTTAAGAATTGCTGAAAATTTTTCTCCTGTGATGTGCTCCGCGTGGATTTTTTGTTTTGGCAGAAAAGTTCTTTGTTCATAGTTTTATGCTGCAAGAGGCTAACAGATAACAGTGTCTGAAAAGGGGGCGTAACCTAATTGCCCTGTGTGGCCCCGCCGCTACGACGCAGTTTTCAGAGTTCATGGCTGTGCTGCGTGTATTTCCATGGCTAAAACACGACGGCACTCGAATGGCATGCGCACTGAGCACTGAGGCAAACTGAAAAAGCAAGTCCAGAAATTTGAACAGAAATAAATTTGTCAGTTTTTTTTTTTTTTATCGTGGTCGATTCATCTTCTGGACACAGTTATTAGGAAAAAATTGGAGAAACACGTCTTTCTGAGTGGTTAAACGTGTTGAAACAAACTTTTAAGTACGTCAGTTCACACACAAACACACACACAGACACACACACAGAGTTTAGACAAGTCACACTTTGGTTGTCAATCTGCCGCGGCGTTCAGCAGAAAACGCTATATTCTCTGTTACAATATATTATCAAACGATCATACAAATAAATAGATATATATGTTTTTCTGTGTGTGAGAGAGCGTGGGAGACAGGCTTTTGCGCGATAGCTCACCAGTTAAAGAATCAGTATCATGGAAAGGACACACACACACTGTCACAACACATTTAAAGAGGAGAGAGCGAAATGAGTTAATTTATTTTAAGGAACATACAGATGATGCAGTTTTTCTTAAATAAATCTGCGGACCCTCTATAATGCTAGGATGGGGGTCTGTGTACCCTCTAACTCTAAAATTTATACCTGGGGATCAATGTTCATAATTATGTTACAATGTTTTCATGTCTTGTTTGTACTGTTTGTTATAAATGTACCACAACCGAATTTCTCTTTTCGAGATAATAAAGTATTCTTATTCTTACAGACCCTTTAACCTGTTGTGAAAACAGAAGCCCAGCTCTACTTACAAAAAATAAATAAATAAAAATCCCACCACATGGGGACTTTGTCAGTTATTTCTCCACTTGATACTATCAAAATCCTCAAGTCAGCACATAAACATTAACTTGGTTATGATTGTCTGTTCAAATATTTGTTCTCAATGCCTCTGGGCAGAAAACACTTTCTAACATTGGGCGTCAAACACTTGTGGTACATTATATTGTTGAGTTGGACTATTTTCAGTAGTAAAATTTTCAGTTTTGGCTAGTAACATTTTTAGTTTGGCTAGTAAAACTTGGGAGTCACTAGCCAAAGGCTGGTGGGCAAAATTTTAGACTTTCAGGGCTGCCCTCAGAAAGGTCAAGGGTCACAATGGCTCAGGAAATGGGTCCGAAATAGCCATATTTTGACAAAAGATGTTTTTTCCTCAAATACTATTCACAACTTTAAACCCAAACTTGCTGCAGAGATCCTCGCGCTGGGACCATATGGCGTTGAGGCGCGTCCCCTGGGTGGTGGATAGGGGGTCCCTCGCGAGAGGGGTGCACCGAATGAAATAAGGTGCCGTGAACCAACATGGTCTAAGGGAAGGTGACCCCGACAGAAAACCCCTGGTCCTCCTAGTAAGGGGGTTGGGCATGGGGGTAGCTTCCCCACCCTACAAAAAAGGAAATAGCTACAAAAGCACCGACGAAAAGACAAACGGTAATTCCTTTCCTGGAGGAGGAAGGTTCTTCTACCAGAAGATTTATGACGTCCTGTGGTGAAAGCCGGAAGTCTTCGGAAGCCACAGGACCGAGCCGCCTCTCTCTGTCCAGGGACACAACCATGGGCACATGGAATGTCAAGACCATGTACCAGAGCGGCAAGGCCGCCCAGATAGCAGCGGAAATGCAAAAGTACAACCTTTCCCTGCTAGGTATCAGTGAAGCCAGGTGGACGCAGTCTGGCCAGAAAAGGCTGTTAAGTGGGGAGATGAAGAGGAGAATGCCCCCCATACAGAAGGAGTAGTGTTCATGCTGTCACCAGTGGCACAGAGAGCGCTGATGGGCTGGGAACCTCTTGGGCCAAGAATTATCACAGCAGCCTTTAGAACCAAGAAAAAGCTCAAGCTGAACGTCATCCAGTGTTATGCGCCCACTAATGACAGTGACGAGGAAGAGAAACAATAGTTCTACGACCGACTCCAGAGTGCCGTGGACAAATGTGCGGAGCGAGACATCACCATCGTCATGGGCGATTTTAATGCCAAAATAGGGGAGGACAACACCGGATACGAAGAGGTGATAGGGAGACAGGGACTAGGGGAGATGAGTGAGAACGGGGAGAGGTTTGTAGACTTTTGTGCTCTAAACAGACTTGTCATTGGAGGCAGCATCTTCCCACACAGAAGAATACACAAAGCAACTTGGGTCTCACCTGACCATACTACAGATAACCAAATAGACCATATCTGCATTAGCAAGAAATTTAGAAGATCCCTTCAAGATGTTCGAGTGAGGAGGGGAGCAGATATCGCCTCAGACCACCATCTGCTCACCTTAAGAATAAAGCTCAAGTTAAAGAAAAGCCACACAGAGACCACAAGAAGACAGCGCTATAATGTAGGCCTCCTGAGAGAGACTGGAGTGAGAGAAGAGTTCAAACTGGTGCTGTCCAACCGGTTTCAAGTGCTACAGGAGCTAGTAAATGAAGAGGAGGCGGTCACCACAGAGCAGCAGTGGAAGGCAGTTAGAGAGGCGCTGAACTCAACCTGCAAAGACACTGTAAGGTTCAGGAAACACCATCACAAGGACTGGCTGTCGGCACAGTCCTTGAAGAAGATAGAAGTGAGGAAGCAGAAGAAAGCAGTTGTCAACAACAGTCACACGAGAGCAGCCAAAGCAAGGGCACAGGAGGAATACTCGGAAGCCAACCGCGAGGTGAAGAGTATCAGGGCAGACAAGAGGGCCTACACAGACAGCCTGGCAGCAGAGGCAGAAAAGGCAGCAGGCAGCGGCAACATGAAACAGCTCTACGACATTACCAGAAGATTGTCGGGCAAGTATGGCCATACAGAAAGACCAGTAAAAGACAAGGAAGGCAAACCTATTGCAGACAGAGCAGACCAACTCGACAGATGGGCCGAGTATTTTGAAGAGTTACTGAACAGACCCAGCCCACCCGACCCCCCCCCCCCAGACATCCAGCCAGCAGAGACTGACCTACCCATCGGCTGTGACAGACCCAGCCGGGAAGAGATCAGAAGAGCAGTGGCATTTTTGAAGAACGGCAAAGCAGCAGGGCCAGATGGCATCCCAGCGGAGTCTCTGAAAGCAGACCTAGAGACAACAGTAGAGATGCTGTACCCACTGTTTGGAAAGATCTGCGAAGAGGAGGTGATGCCGGCTGACTGGAAGGAGGGGTACCTAATCAAGCTTCCCAAGAAAGGTGACCTCAGCAAGTGTTCCAACTATAGAGGAATCACCTTGCTGTCAGTACCAGGAAAGGTCTTCAACAGGATCATCCTGGAGAGAATGAAGAGCTCCGTTGACCCCCAGCTGAGAGACCAGCAAGCAGGATTCAGGAAAACCCGATCATGTACAGACCAGATTGCCACTCTCCGCATCATCGTGGAACAGTCTCTGGAGTGGAGCTCCCCGCTGTACGTCAACTTTGTGGATTACAAGAAAGCATTTGGCAGCGTGGACCGAGAGACTCTGTGGAAACTCCTACGACACTATGGTGTACCCACAAAGCTCGTCCGCCTGATCAAGAGCAGCTACGATGGTATGACATGTCGCGTGATCCACGAAGGGCAGTTCACCAGGGAGCTCCAGGTCAGAACCGGTGTCAGGCAGGGGTGTCTGATGTCTCCGTTCCTCTTCCTACTGGCCATAGACTGGGTCATGAAGAGGACCACAGAGCAGAGAAGAAGCGGAATACAGTGGACACTGTGGACACAGCTTGACGACCTCGATTTTGCAGATGACTTGGCATTACTGTCCCACACTCATCAACAAATGCAGGACAAGACCACGAGGCTTGCTGACATCTCGTCCCAAGTGGGCCTCACCATCCACAAACAGAAAACAAAGACAATGAGGCTGAACGCAACCAGGGAAGAACCAGTCTTGCTTGCTGGCACCCCGTTGGAGGAGGTGGAGTCCTTCACCTATCTCGGGAGCATCATAGACAAAAAAGGCGGCACTGATGCAGATGTCAGAGCACGAATCGGTAAAGCCAGAGCAGCCTTTCTCCAGTTGAAAAAAGTGTGGAGTTCCAGAGAGCTGTCACAACACACCAAAGTCCAGATTTTCAACTCCAACGTAAAAACAATTCTCCTATATGGAGCAGAGACTTGGAGATTGACAAAAACCACTGTCAACAGAGTACAGATCTTCATAAACAGTTGCCTTAGAAGAATTTTGAAAATCCACTGGCCAGAGAAGATAGCAACATCGGACTCTGGGAGAGAACAGAGCAGATAACAGCAGAGAATGAAATTGGGCGAAGAAGATGGGGATGGATTGGTCACAGTCTGAGAAAGCCAGCTTCCAGTATCATTAGGCAGGCATTGTCATGGAATCCCCAGGGAAAGAGGAAAAGAGGTAGGCCGAGAAACTCCTGGCGTCGAGACCTCCAAGCAGACATCAAGAGAATGGGAACCACCTGGAATAAAATCGAAGGAGAAGCACAGGACAGGAGTCGCTGGAGGTCTCTCGTCGACGGCCTATGCCTGGGTAGGGGTGACAGGCGTAAGTAAGTAAGTAAGTTGCTACAGAGATACCTGATGGGAAGAGCTTTCTATGCACACTAATTTGGTTGATCCCTCAGAAAGGTCAAGGGTCACGAGAGCTCAAGAAATAGGTCTAAAATAGCCATATTTTGACAAAAGATGCTTTTGGAAATTTTTCAACCAAATTTGGTACATCACAAAGGTCAATGGTCACGGAGAGTTGACAGATGTGTGAAAAATGCTTACATTTTCAGAAAACATAGATTTTGCTGCTGCAGAAGCAAGCCCTTGTCACAAAGGTCACACATATAAATTGGTCATACACGTGAGCCATAATAATGGCTTTGCCTTTCTTGTTGTCTTAATTCCTGCAGGAATCATCACAACAAAAAGCACTATCAACTAAAGGGTTAATCTTAGAACAAATGTTGTTTTGTTTTGTTCTGGTTGCACATAGTAATAATAAAAGAGGATTTATGAGGTGCCTGTACATGGTAAAATGATCTAGGGAGCGTACAAATGAACAGTAAAATACTACACCAGACGTTACAAGTAAAGACCACAGGCACATTACAAGAAAACATAATGTGCGGCTGAGAGGTGTGCAAAATGTGGGGAATTAAAAGAGAGTCAAGATGGTAGTCCTGGTGCTTTTGTATTTATTTCTACCACAACATTAAAAAGAAGAAAAGCAGTACCTGCAAATAAACAAACAAAATAATAAGTAATGGTGCCGAAATATGATAAGGCACTTTAACTAAACTACGAACAAGGTAATGTATTACATGGCTAGTTAAAGTATATAATGACATAATATGTGATAATTAAAATAGGATCATAAGAACATAACGTACCAAATGTCATGCAAAACAAAATGTAGAAAGGTATGGATAAATAAATGACATGGGGCGTATGCGCATGTGATGAATAACTTCCTAGTCCTAGGTGAAACCGAAAGTGAACTAGAAAACATAATGCAATCTTAAACCTTTAAAGTAAGATGCACACAATAACCTTGAGGTCGCATTGCAGCTGCGATCCCGTATCGTTAATTTGGTAACGATAGAGGCACGCTATTTGAGGTCGCATAACACAAGCTATTCTGCATCATTTATAAATATGGTGTGCTACTTGAGGTCGCATGACAAAAGCGGTCTCTATCATGTACAATAATAAGAGCGCGCTATGCATCGTGCGCATAACCCTTGAGGTAGCATAACACAAGCGAGCCATCGCAATACAGATTTGGAATCGCAAAGATACAGTTATATCTTGAACCGCTCGGAGATTACTCTGCTCTGAGGTAGTCGCTACAGCTCCAAAAACACATGGCCCCACGAGCTCAGCATCCGCGTTATCGCGGAATTGTTTATATTACAGCGGACGGCAGACGCTTTCCCTTTCCTTTTTGTCCCTTGTCTCCTTGACTGCGTGCGCAAAATAAGGCGAACTTGTGTGAAATCATTGAAAATTCGCATCAACTTCATTTTAAAAAAAATAAACTTTAGAATGTTTTAGCGCGCATTCTTTTGGAAACAATAGGCGCACAGGCCTCTTCGTGTTTGTCCTTGCTAAACTACAACATTCTTAGAGAGAGAAGAGAGATGAAATGAAACTTTATAAAGAGAGAGAGAAAACAACAGCCTAGTGATAATAAAGTGTAAAAATGGTTATAACTAAATAGTGTATACACGGTATAAGTGAAGACACAGTCGTACTATCCGTGGGAACTGAAAAACTCGAAAAGCTTTTGGTCAGGCATGGAGCCGCAGGAGCCAAAAGGAGGGGAGGAAATACGGTCGCGGCGGGTTTGATATGTGCCAGATATCTCTCAGGACAGCATGATGATAACTGACTCGCATCCACACTTGCTGGAATTCAGGGACCTTTTTTTTCTCTGTCCGTTGAGTTATGGATATGCCACCGCGCCCACTGCGAGTGAAAGTTGGTATCTACCATCAAGGTACTACGCAAGTGTCCAAAAAGAAAAGTATCTAGTCAATGAATTGAATAAGTCAACAGATCAAATAATGAACACATGATTACTGCTGAACTGACTACTACCCCACCTGGGTCTGCCCTGGGGGACTTGGGTGGGGTTAGGTATTTTTTTAGTTCCCAGGGTCACCCTGGTCAACCCCACAGGGTGGGTTTTTCTCTCTATTCTGGGGCATGTGTCTCTGTCTACCCTTTGTCCATTCACCTGTATTTGCCTTTTTAAAACTCTCCCTACTGTCTGCACTGCCTGTAGCTCTTGATATTGGATGTGTGTTGCTAAATGGTCTTAGCTTTATTTAGGCCCCAAGTGTTAGGTTTATTTAACGTATTTGACCGGCTGGCGACATACATTCAATGTTCTGGGTTTTTTTTTTGTTTTTTTTCACAAGCAGTGCAGGCACGTCCTGAGAAAGCCTTGTTGCTGTCGGGACGTTAAGCAATGTACAATCAATCAATCTGAACTGACTACTCCAGGCTGTGCACTAAAGACCTGACTAATAATAGACAGTGCCGGCACAGAATAAAACATATAACTAGTGTGCCAATAAAAGAACTTCAATTTTCATGCAACAATAATACAAAATGATGGAACCGTAAGTCACGATTGCCAGTCTTTGATACGCAAATTAGATTTCAGGATCTCCTGCCATGCAATAGCCTCACTGAAGCAGGAAACCAACATAGACTCTTGTGGCCTACATTGGGCTGCGCTGCTGGGCAGTTACAGCAGTCCCAGCATGCGAACCTCACTGGTAGGAAGGTCAGCTAATGCATTACTTGACGTTGGTTTTTCTTACCAACGGCTCTAGACATTTTTAGCTGATAATCTCCGATTTAATATTCTGTGATCGAAATATCTCCTCACTAATCTGGAAGTAACAAAAGGCGAAATACCACAAAGTTACAGCAGTCGCAGTATGCATGATCTAAGCGAGATCTGGCAATCATGAGAAATGACCATCAACATAATCGTCAAATACACAAAACAAAAATATACATTGTAAACTGAATTCTACTTAAAGGACAGAAACGTAAGTCAGTTGTAAAAAACACAGAACTTGTAGTTGAATGCTGGACGGCCAAGCCGCACAGGTTGCCTGACTGAACTTCAACCGCCCAGAACCAAAAAGCCTGGAATGCGCTTAGTCAGCATCATATCAAGGATGGTTAAAAAGTATGTACGTGTCGCTGGTCACGTAGGCCATCTACAGACACCGCGCGCGCTTTACTAGCAGAGTACTCGAATGGTGTTCTCACAGCTAGCGGCTGAATGGCGCGGCAGGAAACTCCAAGGTTAGGGGAAAAAATTGCTATGTGCGGGTGATGATAATTAGCAAGCCAAACCCCGCTCTGTTACAATAATATGACCCTATACATGAACACTGACAATCCTCACATCATGGGACTGTAGTTTATTGCTAGGTCATTATGTTAGTTTGTGTATTTTTTTGTGGGTGCGGGGTGGAGGGAGTAAAAGTGTAAAGAAGTACCCAACGGAGAAAGAAACACGCTTAGAAAAGACAGGTACAACACAAATTATTAATATTTCGGGTAAATACCCTTTGTCAAAATAGACAAACAAACAGAGAGATTAGCCGCTACTTATCTTCATTGGCAGAAGGAATGTGGCAACTCAGTTGCCACATTCCTTCTGCCATTGAAGATAAGTAGCGGCTAATCTCACTTATCTTCATTGGCAGAAGGAATGTGGCAACTGAGTTGCCACATTCCTTCTGCCAATGAAGATAAGTAGCGGCTAATCTCTCTGTTTGTTTGTTTGCCTATTTTGACAAAGGGTATTTACCCGAAATATTAATAATTTGTGTTGTACCTGTCTTTTCTAAGCGTGTTTCTTTCTCCGTTGGGTACTTCTTTACATATTACACGCTTGGCAGTCACCTTTTTGGTCTGGATTGAGTAAAAGTGTGTATAAAATAGAATCACTGGCTGGGCCTTTCAAAACGGTTTTTGATGACTTGCCTGTTTGATTGTGCTACAGGTGGCTAATCAGTCTGGCAGTGATGAGGAGAGCACCCCTAAGTTGAAGAAGAAGGTGGAGTTTTCAGCTGACTCAAAAGACGCACCACAAGAAGTCAGGTAGCGGTTGTTTCAAAATGCATGTGTTATCACTGACATCTTGACTTGACCCTTTCACTGCCAATAAAACTGAACACAGTCTAGCAGTTGCAGGGGCTCATGAGTGAACCCCTCGACTGCCGAGTAAACGGAAACACTGATGATCCAGCTGCAAGAGACATAGATCCTCATGAGCCCCCGCTGTCGTGGGGGCTCATGAGGATCTATGCCTCTTGTTGACACCACTTTGAATCCATGTTCCTAGGACAGCTCCAGCTGTTAGGCATTAAATTAACTGGCAGTGAAGGGGTAAAACAAGATGAGGATTTCATCCCAAAGTCTACCGTATTGTTTGGAGTTCACATGCATTTATCTTTTAGGAACATTCAGAGGTGTTCATATTTTTAAGCTTATTATGCTGATCCATTTCCATCCTCTCTAAGCCAACCTCTGATCAACACACAAAGACGGAGACACGGTGCTTCCCGCCATTAGTATGCTCTGTGGGCTCGTGTAGCGAGAGGAATCATCTCCTTCTACTCTAACCTACCCTCTGATTCACACACACTGGCACCCAGAAGTAAAGACGGACACATGGCCATTCATAAGCTCTGTGGTCTGGCGTAGCATAGCAATTCTGAAGAAAAATAATAGCATGAGCAGCGAAATGACGTGACTTCAAGCTTCACATCATGGCATCATTAGTCCCATGAAGCTGTGTTCCTAGTGACAACTCGATGTTATACGTCACTCATCGCAGTACTAACATTTGACGTATCAGAGAATCAACTTTGCAATTTTCTTGCTGATTTTCACGCCTAGGGCTTACAGGTCACAATTTGACCTAATCCTACCCCAGGGCTTATGCAAACACTGTTTATTTAAATTCATCATGTACTAATGAGAAGATAGTTTTTTTTATTTTCTCAAAATCATTACCAATGACATTACTAATTGGAACCTTCGCTTAACTCATTTTAGCCAAAAAACTTACTGTGTGCTCCTCATACTAGGTGAGGCAACCGCTGGGGATACCCCGAGTGGTCTCCCCTACTACCTTATCGGGTGGCGCACTCACTCTTTCCCACAAGTGACTTCGCTAGCTCAGTTAGGACCGTCGTGTGCACCTCGTGCTCTGACCTTACACTGTGTGAACTCTGCTTGGGATCTCGACGTGTGATTCTTGGTCCTTTTAGGAAGGAAAAAGATTATAAAAGAAAAGAAAGAAGGATTATTCTGTACTTGTGTGGGTTGTGAGATTCTGTATTCAAGATGGACAGGTAAAGCTTCGGTTACTGTCTCAGCTGGCGTTTTGATCGGGCGACGGCATTTCCTGATTTTCACAATTTTCCAATTTGTATGTATGCGACCGGTCGGGAACTCGGACCCTCCTTCAGGCTCCGAGCACTCGCAAGGCCCCTGTCTGTTTTATGTTACAGTGCTCAAGTGAGGACTTGGGTGTGGCAAGGAGTGTGGCGAATTTCAATGGTCTAGTGTCGTGCATGATGTTTGTCTCCCTGTTCAGGCTGTTCCTCCAGTCGACCGTGCGCGCTATGCACTACTGGGAAGGAAGACCGTTGGTCACAGCTTTGGGCCTTTTACAGGAGAGAAAGGCCGGCGCGCAAAGGCGCTGCCGTACCTTTGAATGTGAAACATAGAAATGCAATTCAGACAATGTTTGTGTGTCAGCGCAAAAACGGGTCCTGCTGCCCCCACCGGTGCCTCGTGCAGTGCTGCCTCGTCCTGCGCGGATGATTGAGCCTAGTAGCAGCCGTGTGGGTCAAATGGTTGTTGTGATGCGTCTAGTGTGGTAGTGTAGCGTCTGTGCTTGTCGCTCTCGCTTTCAGCTCCCACCGCTGGCTAGCAGTTTTGCGAAAAGGGGAGCAGAACATGTCAGTCTCTCCCTGCCAGTACACAGCCTCTCCAACAACAAGCCTCATGTAGTGCCTTCTCGTGGTGACTCATGGTAACCGAGCACCTTACGGACTCGGGCTGAACTACAGAGGACTCGGAGGAGATCTGGCCCCCAGACATGCGGCATGCAGGCCCATCGATGTGTGGACAAGCCCTGATGCCCATGAACCAGATCCCCAGCTATGGGTAAATAGCCCCACTGCCTTGTGGGTGCCTTGGGAGAGGCAAAGGCTAGGGGAGTAAACCCTATACAAATCCGGGCAGGGATGCTTGATAGCCTTGGTTGGCAGATCTCCTTCGAGAAGGAAAACTCCGAGGAAAAACCTGAGTAGATGGGACCCATAAGCCTTGGTCGGCAATCCATCTAGGAGAAGGATACTCCAAAACTAAACCATCCTGTGCTCCCAGGAAAGGCCTTTTGACCAGGAGCTAAGGGTGAGGTAACCCCAACAGAAACCCCGAGTGCTGAAGACGGAGGTACTGGGCTGCACAGCGCACTCTAATAAACCACAGTACCATGCATATACAGCCATATGACACTTGGAGATGGATTCAAGAGGAATGGCGCTCGCCCTGTGGAGTCTCACCAGGCAGGTGCAGTACCGGGCTCTGCGCCTCTTCAGAGCCCACCCCCAGCGACTGGAGGACCTTCCCGACTGTCTCGAGGAGCCAGGGGACTGGGAAGTAGAGCGACTGGCCAGCGAAAAAACAAGACCAGAGACAAAGAAAAAGCCAATGTGAACATCATGCACTGGAATGCCGAAGGGGTTACCAACAAGAAAACAGAACTAGAGCACTTTCTGCATGAAAACAGCATAAACATCTGCTGTATACAAGAGACACACCTGCAAGAAGGGAAACCCTTTAAGGTCAGAGGATATCAGGTCTTCCGAAGTGATCGCCAAGGGAGGAAGAAAGGGGGGTTATGACCCTAGTTAGAAACAACCTGAATGCCAGCGAAACCAGGAGATTCATGGAAGAGGCAGAATACATCCAGGTCAAGGTAACCACCAGTGACAGCACCCTTGACCTTGTCAACTACTACTGCCCTAATGATAAGTTGCTGTCCCTCGACACTATCCAGGTCCCGGACAGTGGATTCCTCATCACTGGTGACTTCAACAGCCAGTCCCAGAGTTGGGGATATGACACACTGGACAAGAGAGGAGAAGACATTGAGGAGTGGCAAGATGAAAACCACCTGATACTTGCAAATGACCCTGAGGACCAACCTACCTTCTACTCTCGCCGCTGGCACACCACCACTACACCGGACCTGGCGCTTTGCACTGAAGATGTTCATAAGTGCCTCAGCAGAACAGTAGGACCACAGCTAGGAGGAAGTGACCACCGCCCTATCCTCCTAACCCTAAAAGGATGCACAGCAGCTAGCTCGCCACACCGGCCAAGATGGAACTACCGAAAGGCAGACTGGCGCTTGTTCAGTATCCGAACAAATGAGCTAATGCAAGACCTCGCTGTGTCTGGAAGGAACATCAACAATGTGGTCAGAGAGTTTAATGACATTATCAGTAAGGCAGCCAAGGAATCCATACCTCGAGGGGTCCGGAAAAACTACACCCCATACTGGACCGCAGATCTTCAGAAAGCACATGACAACCTCACTAGGGCCAGAGAAGACGCTGAAACCAACCCCAGCCAAGAAAACAACATCAAGCTACAACACAGTAAGGCCCAGTATCTGAAGATGAAGTTGGAGTGCACAAGAAGAAGTTGGAGAGAGAAGACTGCAAGACTAAACATGGACAGGGACACCACGAAGTTGTGGAGACTGACCAAGGCGTTGAACGATGAGGGCACCAGGGAACAGAAGATCACCTTGGAAGAAGAAGGGAAAGCACTGACTGGTAGGAAAGCTGCAAACATGTTTGCACAGATCTATGCGAAAGAAAGTGACATCACTGTCCCACAAATGCTTGCGAAAGAAATCAGACAGGAAGAAAGAGAGAGAACAAGAGATGTGAACATCCATGATGCAATGAAGAAGGACATCACCCTTCCAGAACTGAAGATGGCCATCAAACAGCTGAAGAAGAAAAAATCTCCAGGTCCAGACAGCATCTCAAACGAGATGTTACAACACCTTGGCAACACTGCCTTAATGAAGCTACTGGACATCTTTAACCACAGCTGGAGAGGAGGTCAGGTACCCCAGTGCTGGAAGGAAGCCAGGATGATCCCAATTTTGAAGAAAGGAAAGAATAAGTCCAAAGCCCTGAGTTATCGCCCCATCAGCCTGACAAGTTGTGTGTGCAAGACCATGGAGCGCATCATCAACAAGCGCCTGCAGTGGTACCTGGACTCTGAGAGCATTATCGTGCCAGAGCAAGCTGGCTTCAGAAGCTACAAGAGTACAGAAGACCAGACAACACACCTTGCACAGGTCATAGAAGATGCCTTTCAAGATCAGAAGGTGACATTAGCTGCCTTCATTGACCTACAGAAGGCTTTCGACAAGGTGTGGAAGGATGGTCTCCTTGTGAAACTCCTTCGCAGTGGCATCCAAGGGAATATGTACCGGTGGACCAAGTCATACCTGCATAATCGCAGAGCCCGTGTGACAGTGGATGGGTACTGTGGCCAAAAAGTGCTGTTGCGTCAGGGGGTGCCACAGGGGGGAGTCCTGTCACCGACACTGTTCATACTTTTCATCAACGACCTTGTGCCAGAGCTACCAAATGGAGTACATGCAGCCCTGTACGCAGACGACCTGGTACTCTGGTGCACAGAAGAGTATGCAACAACTGCTACATACAGGATGCAGCTAGCCCTGGACAGGCTGACAGACTGGACCAACAACTGGTGTGTGACCATCAACACAGAAAAATCATCAGCCACACTCTTCTCTCTCTCCAACAAGGCAAAGGCTGGCAACCTAACACTGGGCAACACCCCGCTGCAGTATGAAGACCAACAGACATACCTGGGAGTCACCCTTGACAAGAGGCTGACGTGGAAGCCGCACATTTGGAATGCAGAAGCGAAAGCTAGAAGAAAGCTGAACATCATGAGAAAACTGGCTGGAACACAATGGGGAGCCAATGAAAAGATCCTCAAAAATGTATATCAAGGCACAGTGAGACCACACCTTGAGTACGGATCTAATGCATGGTTGACGGCAGCCCAGTCACACCAGCAGACCATTGACAGAGTTCAGAACCAGGCACTGCGTATCATCACCGGCGCAATGAGATCCACACCAATTGAAAAGATGGAAGAGACAACGGGCATCCCACCCCTGCGCATGAGAAGAGATTGCAAAGCCTTGATACAGTCCACAAAGGTCAAGTCTTCCAAAGACCATCCTATGAACGCTAGGATGAAACAACCAACCTCAGGGAGACTGAAAAGATCAAGCTTTGTGAAGGAGACGAGAGCACTGCAGAGAAAACACCAGGCAAAGCTGCCTGCGCAGGTAGAGGCTCTGAATCCTGCTAGCGACCTTCCACCGTGGGAAAGTAAGCCAGAAAACATCACCATCTCTTCCACGGTACCCTACATCACCACCAGAGATGAGCACAGCACTGTGAGCAAGAAAGCCCTGACACTGGCCATGCTCGAAGAAAAGTATCCCCAGGAAGCATGGATACGGGCATACACCGATGGATCAGCCACAGATGCAGTTCAGGATGGAGGGGCTGGGGTGTACATTCAGTACCCAAACGGAAAATGGCAGGCAGAGGCAGTACCAACAGGCCTTCACTGCACAAATTACAGAGCTGAGGTGGAAGCCCTAGTCCGCGCAGCTAACACCCTTAGTGGCACTGCAGACCCTGATGCCCAGATTGTCTTCCTTACTGATGCCATGTCTGTCCTTGAGGCAGCAACAGCAAGCAAACTGCCACATCTACAAGAGGCACTGCAAAACATCAAGTGCACCAGACTGGTGCTGCAGTGGATCCCTTCACACTGTGGCATCTACGGCAATGAAGAAGCTGACAGAAAGGCAAAAGTGGGCGCAGAGAAAGAACAAGATGAAAATGGAGTCAGCTTCACAGAGATGAAGACCATCATTAAGTCTGTGTACAGACCACCACAACGGCCCCTAGACAGTTACCATCAGCTGTCCAGACAAGAGCAGGTGACCATCTTTCGTCTGAGGACCGGGCACAACCGACTCAATTTCCACCTGCACAGACGCTTCCACCTCGTGCTATCTCCCCTGTGCCCTTGTGGAGAAGCAGAGCAAACCGCAGAGCACATCCTCCAGGACTGTGGGAACCACCAGCTGCTGAGGGAGGAGATATGGCCGAAGCCCGCCACTCTACAAGAGAAACTGTACGGGCCTGTGGAGGCGCTACAGAAGACCACAGATTTCATTTTGAGAGCCAAACTCCAAGTGTGACGGCGTTCGAGAAGAAGAGAAGAAGAAGAAGTAGCAGCCGTAGGGATTCGCCATCCAGCACAGCACCAAGAGCTCTATTATACCCTTCAATCCACAGAGGGGGAGACAGGCCAGGCAAGGGTTCGCCACCCTATGATTTAGTTAGGCCTTTGAGAGCTTGGCAGAGTATATGTTGGGTCAAACAGTAGCCCTCCTGGCAATAAGAGAACCCAGGCAGCAGAAGCGGGGGACCCCCCCTCGGAGTGGAGAGCGCCCTTCTGCCGTAGGCCGGACCAGCGCCTGGACAAGGTCACACCTTCGGGGACTCACTCCGAGGAGGACAGGATGTCAAGCGCAATGTTGATAGGTCTCAGGGTAAGGTAAGGGAAAGAGAAATTTCAGGGTCCAGAGATAGAGAGTGGCGCCACTGGCGATGTTTACCTCCTTCCGGAGAGGACCGGTGTGGTCAGTTCTATCAGCCGTCGTAGAGAGAGTAAAGAGAGAGAAAGTATGAATAGATGGCGGACCCCCGAAACACAAAAATACCAAAGAGTTTGATCTTCGCGTTTGGATGAACGGGCGCAGCGTGTGAAGTCGACGTGGGATAGAGACCGCATTCGAGTGGACGTCTCGCCTTCTCGATCTTCTTCTTCGGATCGGAAGTCCAGTTCTTACGTCTCGCGCCAAGGGACATCATCGCGACAATGGGTTGTGCAGTTTCCAGCCAGGCGCAGCAGATCCTCGGACCGGTTGGACAGCCATCGCGCGCCTCAGGAGGAACAGGTTCGTCGACAGCGGGGAGAACTCTCACGGGACAACCGGTGGACGGAGATGTCTTCTCAGCAGGATTGGAACAGTCCTCATCGACCTTCCACAGACCAGGATTACAGACGTCTGGCAGAGACTTCGTTCCGGTCGACACTTGGACCTACTACTTCTGCTTCTATTTCTCGGCACACGGCGGAAGACGAGGAGGCACTTAGTCTTCATCCGGAGGATTCAGTGTCAGTGCTGGGAATCGACGACGAAGATGCCCCGACTTCACCGGGACAGCATTCTCCTATCTCCAGCATCGCTGTGGACGCGACTTCGATGTCTTCTATTTGTCAGGATTTGCATGAAGCAGCTTGCCTCATTGCTGTGTTTCTTCCGCCGGAACACTGTCCACCTTCTCCACCTGTGAAGAAGAAGGCGGTGGCGTTGGTCGACAGCTCGGCAGGCCAAGCGCATCAAGACTCTACCTCAACCGGCAGGTTTCAGGGACCTCACGGAGGTGTTCTCAGCGCATCTTCGCACGGACGGAGTTGGAGAGCAGGGATTCTTCTCCGACAGGCGTTGGCAGGTGGGAATCAACGTGAATTTCCGTCAAGAATGGTATGCGGGACACTCCAAGGCATTCAGCTGTACTCTTCCTACAGTGGACAAGGAGGCCTTCGTCCAAGCAGGACTAACACAGCGTTCCCTTTTGGGAGGACTGGACAAGACGGCCGCACTGGTTCGGAATTCCCTGGTGTGCACCGGTTTCCTGGAGATGGCGACACAGTCGGTGGTCAGGAGGATGGATAACACCTGGGATCGGGATCTTGAGGCTTCAGCTCCCTTATGAGAGATCCACGCGGTACTGATTGCGGCGAATAGAGCAACCTTCCATGCTTCAGTCAACGCCATGGCGGCAGCTTCGTATTGCGATCTGTTACGACTGTAACGCACGCAGACTTGCCCACAGTCGTACGCACAGACTCTCACGCAACAGACGCATACACCGCCACTGACTCAGACGGGCGCATTCATGCGGTAAAACACAACACACGGGCTCCCTTTCTAAAGTAACCTTTATACACTATAAAAGAAAAGAAAACGCTTTAAAGACTATCAAACTATATATACAAGGCTCTCTATCACACACTCAAATCACAGTATCTTTGCCAGGCTAGGTTTTAGTCTCTCAATGTCTCCAACCTGCTTGATGTTGTTGCCTGGTTACGTTGGTCCTTCTCACGTCTAGGCGTGAAAGTCCTTCGTCGTACGCGTATTGCCGTCCTGTCTCTTTGGGCACGGACGTCCTCATTCTCGTACGGTACACTCAGTTCTCGCTTGGACTTGGGTGTCTTGGTCCCAGTCAGAATCACTCAGAAGAGCTGGAGGGATGACCTCACGTAGGTCCACTCCTGCGACTCGACGTCTCGGCGTCCGTCTTCCACTCTCGTTACAATTACTCTAAATAGATAACAAAAGTCCCAACGTAACACTTGCTAAACACACAACATATTGGATCAATGAGAAACGTCACGTAACCTGGCTGATACAAATAACTCACACGTTCATTCACACACACACACACACACACACACGTGCTTCATAAACTATCTTCGTATCACCCCCATATATCAGTCACTATCTTGAAACAGACTATAGCCTAACTGACACTCTTGCTATACATTACTCTATACACTGGAAAAGACTATGCTTAACCAACCACGTACTATCTTCCTAGCGGCTTAGACATACACACTTCATATTCCTTTAGTCATCTAACTCGGTAAACAACTGTATACAAAAACACCGGTTACTTCACCGAATTCTAAACATACTATACCAAACCGGAACACCGCTATACAACCACATTAATCTTACCACGCATACTGTCTTTAACTAAACAACTATCAATACTAAGTTTATAGAAACATACCTGAAATCTAGGCTTCAGAGTCAGGGAATGCGGGCTAGGTAACTCTAACACAACCGTTCCATACGACAAGACAGCCCGCAATAACCAAACTAGACCTCTGACAGTCACAGCTTCCGCCTAGAACTCACTACACAGAACTCACTAAAAAAACCCGTGCTAACCATGTCTTACATATTCCCCGTGCGTCTAATGCCACCACAAACAAACCGTTAACAAAACCTGTACCGTACTAATCCTACTCGTTAACAAAACCCGTACCGTACTAATCCTAATGTATGAGCACTATGCACGAGCATAGAGCTTCATCACAACGACAGGACGAGCTTCTGAAATGATGCACTACGCTTCCAGCTTCGTTAAGGGCGCAACTGCGACAGGCATGCTTGGGCGGCATCCTGCTGTTCGGACTGACGTGGCAGGAGATACGGGAGTCCAACAAGGATCTGGCCAGCCCCAGCTAGAATAGTCTTGGCACGCTTTCAGTCAGCCTGCAGAGCCGTGGGGCATGCCCTGCGGTTCTTCAGACCTTCCTCTGCCTGACAGTCCCGAGGCCGACGCAGCCTTCTCCCTTCCGGCGCGTTCGCGTGCCTTCCCCGCACTCTCCACTCCCTGGTCCAGAGGTTAGTTCTTCACAGCGGAGCATGGAACAGCTGTTTTCGGATGACCCTTGGATCATCTGGACAGTGACGGAGGGCGTGAGGATCTCCTTCCAGTCACCTCCCTCACTGAGACACTCCTCCCTTTGGATGCGAGTACCATTAGAACGAGACAGGGCGACAATGTTACAGAGCGAAGTGGAGGCACTTTTACACAAGGAGGCCACGGAGGTGGTCCTGCGTTGCGACTCCCCCGCATTCTACAGTCGTCTCTTCCTCGTACCGAAACCAGAGGGGAAATGGAGGCCGATCATCGATCTTTCGGCTCTAAACAAATTCATTGTGGCACCACACTTCAAAATGGAGACAGCCAGAGCGCTGAGAGCAGCGGTACGTCCTCAGGACTTTGCAGTAAGCCTCGACCTCGTGGATGCATATCTGCACGTTTCCATCCATCCAGCTTCGCGACGTTACCTACACTTCGCCTTTCAAGGCATTGTTTACCAGTTTTGGGCCCTACCTTTTGGACTGCACCTCAGCCCTTGGGTTTTTACCAGAATTGTGGACGAGTGATGGCAAGGTTCCGACAGACAGCTTCCAGTCCGACATCCAACTACTTGGACGACTTGCTGTTACGGAACCAGGTGGCGTGCATTTTGGAGGCTGACAGAAATGGCCTGCTCGCACTACTCCGTCATCTGGGATTCCTAGTCAACGGAGGCAAGTCCGATTTGGTACCGTCTCGCCGTTTTGTCGACCTGGGCATGGAGTTTTTTAACCGATCTAAATCGAGTAAAACTACTGGAGGGATGGATTCAGACTGTAATGGAAGCGGCGCTTGGAGCGATACGCGCGGAAGCCCTACCGGCCAGATCCTGGCTTCTTCTGAGGCCCGCTAAGCGCAGCAGCGGATCTCCTTACTCTAGGCAGACTGTATGCGCGACCGATTCAGCTTCACCTACTCCTACATTGGCGCCCCTTCTTGGGCGATCTAGAGACCTTGGTCCCGACAACGGAGTTAGTACAGTCTCATCTGTGGCTTTGGACGGACAGTACTTGGCTAGCGTCAGGGATTCCCCTCTTCTCCATGCTGCCTCACCTATCTATCTGCACGGATGCGAGCAACTCAGGTTGGGGGAGCCCACCTGTTACCGCAGTTTACCACAACCTCGGGCCGTTGGACAGAAGTAGAGGCAGGTGGACATATCAATTGGCTGGATATGAAAGCGGTGTGGCTAGCACTCATCGCTTGGGAAGATTGACTAACGCAAAACGAGGTGCTCGTGCTCTCCGACAACTCGACTGTCATTGCATACATTCAGAATCAAGGGGGTACGCGCGCACCCTACCTCTGCATACTGGTATATCAAGTCTTCTTGTGGTGCAGGGACCGGGGTATTACCCTTCGGGCATGACACATTCCAGGACACCTAAACGTTCTGGCAGATGCTCTCTCTCGGTGGGGTCAGATGCTTCACACTGAGTGGTCTCTTCGGCCAGATATCTTCCAGCTACTCTGCGCGCGTTGGGAGACACCGATGATCGATTTTTTTGCCACGAGATGGACAACAAGCTTCCTCTGTTTGTCTCCCCCGTTCCGGATCCACTAGCCTGGGCCGTGGACGCGCTATCCATTTCTTGGGAAGGACTCCAGGCGTACGCGTTTCCTCTCACAGTGCTGGTTCCGAAGATCATTCAGAAACTCAGGGACAGCAACACGATTATGATACTAGTGGCCCCTTTTCAACTGGGCCGAGAGCTGGACCACCGATCTCCTGGCTCTGGCGACGGATCTGCCTATGTTACTTCCCACTCTGAGTACAATGCTCAAACAACCAAAGCAGCATCTATTCCACCCATGCCCAGTACGGCTGATGCTACACGCGTGGAGATTGTCCGGCAAGCCCTCTCAGCTAGAGGCTTTTCGGGTCCTGCAGTGGAGACTATCTCTACAACCAGAAGGGTCTCAACTCATAATGTCTGCGAAGGGAAGTGGCGCGTGCTCCAGTCGTGGGGCACCGCGGAGCGAATTTCCCCCACGGATCTAACTACTCCCCAGTTTGCCGAGTTCTTCCTGTGGCTTTTCGTCAGACAGAAGTTGGCACCCATCACCATACGCGGTTACCTGGCAATGGTGGCAGACACATATAATATTATATAGACACTTGGGACGACCCGATCCGGGAGCTTGCAAAGACTTGGCAGATCTGATGTCCCATTTTGATCTGCAAGCACCCGGCCTCACGCTCGTTAGTTCCACGATGGCACCTGTCTTGGGTGCTCACCTGGCTGAACTCTAAGAGATTCGAGCCACTACAGTTAGCAAGGTTGGGAGATCTTACTAAGAAGACCTGTTTCCTACTTGCGCTTGCCTCGGCCTCACGAGTTAGTGAAATACACGCCTTTTCGGTACATCCCGCCTGTCTCCAACATAGGACTGATGGATCGGTTCAGCTGCTGACCGACCCTTCCTTTTTGGCTAAGTACTGAGTTCCTACTGTCGCCCCACAAGTCATAACAGTTTGACCGCTCAGGGCAAGGTATCAGACACGGGACTCACGACTTCAGGACCCGGTTAGGGCTCTTAAAGTGTATCTGCGCAGAACTAAGCCACTAAGACAAGGGCGCTTACGCCTTTTCCTGCCCTTGGCTCTGGGCAGATGAGACATTTTGGCCTAAACTATCTCGTCCTGGATACGTTGGGTTATCCGTGAGGCGTATAAAGAGCTCGCCCCAGAACAAGTGAAAACGATGCGCTTCCGGGCTCATGTAGTCCGAGCAGTGGCAGCCAGTTTCACTTTTGACAGAAACTGTGCAGTGAGAGATATTGTGGCAGCTGTGGGTTGGCGAGCTGAGTCTACCTTCGCCCGCTTTTACCTAAGAGACTTATCCGGCCAGCGCACCAATCTTGACCTTGTGGGGGACATCTCGGCAGCGCAACACTCCCTCCCGGCGCCGCAGGCGCCATAGGTTCGCCTAGCTAAAATTATCGGGAGTGGGCACAATGGGAGGGGCCTCGATAGTCGGCTCGCTTCGTGGGTTTTGGGGGGGGTGGTTCCAAACTAACGGCACCCTCCTCCTTTTCGTAATTCCAATTAGTAATGTCTTCGGTAATGATTTTGAGAAAATAAATTAATTTTTCTTTAAAATGTATTTTTTCGAAAAATACTTACCGATGACATTACTCAGAGGTCCCTCCCTCCTACACCGCTTGCCGCACTGGTGCTAGGCTTAGTCACTGGTGGGAAAGGGTGAGTGCGCCACCGGATAAGGTAGTAGGGGAGACCACTCAGGGTATCCGGGCTATGGCTCCCCAGTGGTTGCCTCCCCTAGTATGAGGAGCACACAGTAAGTTTTTTGGCTAAAATTATGAGTTAAGCGAAGGTGCCAATTAGTAATGTCATCGGTAAGTATTTTTCGAAAAAATACATTTTAAAGAAAAATTAATTTTTTTATATAAGAAAAATTAAAGTTATGTTAGCTGTTTTACAAATAACTCCGAAAAAGTGGTGCAGAAAATTGTCTGATTTTTACATCTAGGGCATACAGGTCACAATTGACCTAATCATACCCTACAGCCAAGACAAACTGTAGGCTTATGTAAATACCATATACTATGAAAAATCATGCGATTATTAATGAGAAGATTGTTTTTTTCGTAAAAACAGATTGAATTGTTTTAAGATTATTTCATGAAATTAATCCCAAAAATGTGAAAATATTTTTTTTTCAAAAATATTTAATTATCACTCAAAAGGTTTTACAGGTACAATGCTGGTTAATGAACTCATTCAATATGTGCCTTTTATCTAGCTATGTGCAAAATATCTAGTAAACATAAGAAAACAAATTGTGGATTAATTGGTTTTTGTGAAACGGCCATTTTCTTGCCAGTGAGCATCTTAATAAAAAAAATCTTAAAAAAATGTCTCGAGATTATTCTTTTAGGGACAATATCCTAAAATTTCAAGCTTGTCCGTACTCAAACGCAGGCTTTAATCTCTGTCACACACACACACACACACACACACACACACACACACACACACACACACACACACACACACACACACACACACACACACACACACACTGCTTTGACGCCAAAAAGACATTCTCTAGCAAGGTTTGCGTAGCTAAACGTGACGTCATTTTCATCTTGTTACTTCTTTGACAGAATTTCTGCCCCGCTCGCCAAAAACGTGCATGTTCCGGAATGCACTCCAAGCAATCCCCTTTCAAAGTCTACCGTATTTTCATATGGTAGACAAAAATGTGTAATGCCTCCCCAAAATACACAATGTACTAAATAATAAATGGAGAAAATAAATGTAGTAAAGGCTAAAACTGGATCTAAACAAGATAGGAGCTAGAGCCACATTCTGGTTTAATTTGGGACGAGAATTGCACTAAAACCATCTGAGTTCTAAAACTGTACGTACATTTATTTTATTTCTGTGTGTTGTGCAGCTATACACACATTGTCGTGGGAGGAGTTCTGCAGAAAATACCTGTAGAGAAAAGTGTCAGTACCGGCAGTGATGTAAGTTATGTTTTACCTGGTGTGCTGTCTCTAAAACTGTTTAACCCATTTAACACCAAGGCTGGAGGTGTCACCTAGCTACTGTGCACCAATTGCAGGAGTTGGATCAACCATGATAATTTAAGGGTAAGGCCAGATTAGCTTGGCGCTTGATGGCGCCAAGCTAATCTGGCACTACCCTTGAATAATCATGGTCGATCCGTCTCTCTGCTGTAGCACATCAGGGTGTTATGGGTTAACCTTTTCAGTCCTGACAAGCTAAAACAAAGTATGTGGACAATAGATTCCACTTTTGCAGAATTCCAGAAAGCTGAATTTAAGCTTTGTGGTTCACACAGAACACGGTCCATAGCCAGCCCATTTCATTTGCAAGAGGCATAGATTCTCATGAGCTCCTGCGAATGATGTCTCCGGCTGGCACATTACATCTGCATATTGAGTTACTCATCTATGCTTAACTCTACAGCTGAATAGAGATTGAACTTATGTGCATTCCAACGTGTACATATCATGAAATACTGACTGTCCTATAGTTCGGCAAAATTCATTTCAATTTTTCACTCTTGTCACCCATGAAGATTTAACAAGTTACATTCAACTCTGATAGGTCAGTCCTGAGTTGCTGTTTTTATTAATCCTGATGTCTGATTTGCTCATTCTGTTTCAGTCACCCCCTGTGAGGATGAGACAGAAATCAGGAAGCCGGCGACTAGGTAACTGCTTGTTTTTTGCTTTCAAAGACATCATGATGAGTCTAACACCCATGAAATGCTGCATTTATTGTTTCTGCTTTCAAAACTATTGTCAGCCACATTATTAACCCCTACTGTTCCAGTGATCGCAGGTTGTGTTTTTGAAATCTTTGTTAATTCAACACTAATAAGGCCAAGCCATTCCATGGAACATGGGTACAATCTAGTATCAGAAAGAGGCATAGATCCTCATGAGCCCCACACAACTGTGGGGGCTCATGAGGATGTAGGTCTCATGCAATTGGTCCCTTGTTCACTTTTTCTTAGCAGAGAAGGGGTACATGCTTTTGTGAGACACCTTGCCTTGGTGCAGTGAAATGCATGTAAGTTAGACTTTATTGTTGGGAAATATGAATTTTTTTATCAAATGTATTTTTTTGAAAAATACTTACCGATGGCATTACTATGGAATACACTCTATAGCCTAACGATTTCAGCCCAAAGTTGTGTCCCCTACACAACTGGGGAGGAGACACCGGGGATCCATGTATAGGGGCCCCGGGTGGCCTCCCCTTACCACCTTATCCGGGCATGCGTGGGGCGAAAGCTCACCAGTTGACACTTAGCCAAGGAGGCAAGCGGGGCAGGTGGGAGGGCCATCTGAGTAATGCCATCGGTAAGTATTTTTCAAAAAAATACATTTTAGAAAAAAATTCATTTGTTTTTTCAAAATACATTACCGATGGCATTACTATATGGAAGAATAGCGAAGAGGAGGAGGGTGCCGACACCCAACCCCCTACACCCAACCCCCTGTACCTAACACCCTTCGCCAGCCCACAAGGAGCACTCCCGATTTCAGTTAAGAAGTGCCCATGGCGCCTGTGGCGCGCAGAGGGAATGCTGGGCCGCGGAGATGTCGCCCACCATGGCCAGGGAGTCACGCTGGCCGGATAGGTAGCTGAGGTAGAAGCAGGCGAAGGTGGAGTCGAGAGCACGTCTGTGAGGTTACGGAATCCGGCCGGCTGCGGGAGCGACTTGTGACGCGTAGTAGGCCTCATGGCAACAAACATGGCGGACGCTTGCCTCTTTGCTGGGGTTGACGGCTGGCAGAATTATGGCGGGAGGAAGGAAGAGATAAGATGGGAGACCTCCACTAGAGCACTGAAGGTCTGAGAGCCGAGAGAAGGGCTGTCATCTCTAGAAGCAAAGGAAAACGCCGAAACCGCCGAGCAAGGGGCGGAGGAGCCAGAGGGAGAGTCCTGAGGGAAGATCGCCAAGGCGGAATCCCCAGGGTGTAAGCTGAGAAAGTCCTGATCCAAGTCCAAGGATCGCCTGTCGCGCAGGGTCACAAGGAGGGGCGACCAGCTACGAGAGCGCTGGTCCGCCGAAGGTGACGGGCTGCGGTGCGAGCGCGGAACAGGCAGAGTCGCCTGTGAAGCCTGTCCAGAAGGGCGTCGCGGGGAGCAAAGGACTTCAGTCGTGCGACGGCCGGAGGCAAAGCCTGGCTCTGGACGCCCCCCACCCACCCGACGGCGGGGGGAAGGGGGGGGGGGCCACCCGTGTCGACTATGACGCAAGGTCGTCAAGGGAAAGTGGGTACCGTGAAGCGTGCTCCGAAGGACGAAGGGAGGCGGAACCGGGAAGGGAACCCTGGCTCCCTGCGCCCGCTCGGGAGACCGCGAGCGGGTGGAGGAGCTTGTCATCAAAACGGCGGATCCGGTCCTGAGAGTTCAAATCAAAGTCACTCCGAGCCCACCTGGAAAAATCGGGACAAGGTGGGGGGGGGGGGGGGGGGGGACAGGGACATTACCGTGGCTCGCCAAGCCCGCTCAGAAACATTGAAGTTGGGAGGGAGCAAAACATGAGCTCGCTGGCCCGTCTCAAAACTCTCAGAACGTGGATAGGGCGTACTAAAGTCTCGCCGGACCCGCCTGGTCGTTACGGGGTGGGGTGGGGGGGGGGGGGGGGGGCACGTACGTGTGGCTCGCCGGGCCTGCTCGGACGATTTGGAGCAGGCTGGCGGCCGAAATAATGGTCTCGGGTCACACTCAGTTGAAACGGAGCGTGAGGGAGAGCCTCTGTATTTACTACCTGTCTTACTTCGCTTCTCAAAACTCTCATCGTGGAGAGAGCGTACTAAAGTCTCGATGGGCCCTCCTGGTCGTTACGTCCCCCACCCGGGTCTGCCCTGGGGGACTTGGGTGGGGTTAGGTACTTTTTAGTTCTCAGGGTCACCCTGGTCAGCCCCACAGGGTGAGTTTTTCTCTCTATTCTGGGGCATGTGTTTCTGTCTACCCGAGGTCCATTCACCTGTATTTGCCTTTTTAAAACTCTCCCTACTGTCTGCACTGCCTGTAGCTCTTGATATTGGATGTGTGTTGCTAAATGGTCTTAGCTTTATTTAGGCCTCATGTGTTAGGTTTATTTAATGTATTTGACCGGCTGGTGACATACATTCAATGTTCTGTTTAGTTTTTTTTTTCACAAGCAGTGCAGGCACGTCCTGAGAAAGCCTTGTTGCTGTCGGGACGTTAAGCAATGTACAATCAATCAATCAATCCTGGTCGTTACGGTGCGGAGGGGGACGTACATGTGGTTCGCCGGGCCCACTCGGACGATTCGGAGCAGGGGGGCGGCCCAATTATTGGTCTCGGGTCACACTCAGTCGAAACGGAGCGTGAGCGAGAGCCTCTCTTTTTACTACCTCTCTTACTTCGCTTCTCTCTCTACTTGCGTTTGCGTTTGTCGCGCCGTGACCGCTCAGAAGAAATCGGAGGGGGGGTGGGGGGGTGGGAGTAATTCAAATAGCTCAGGCCACGCTCGGAAGAAACGGAGCGTGGGGGAGCTCGACTCCAACACTCGCCTGTCCCGCTCGGAAGCCTTGGAGCGGGGAGGGAGGTCTAGCATGGTTAAAGTACAACAGGAACTTACCTGCGGGCCGGACGACAGAGCGAAGTGGGTCCGCAGAGCCGACGGAGCGACGCCATCCTGCGCGTTAAGTCCGGGGAGCCTGCTGGGCCGGGGAAGACGGTCGCGTCTGTAGAAGTCCCACAGTTGGGACCACCAGTCCTCCCTCCAAACAGCGCGCACGTTACCGGTCCTGTCAGAACACAGAAGGCAGGAGTCAAAAGCGTCTGAAGGCCACTGGAAATCCCCACAACGAAGGCAGGTACGCCGCATAAGTGAAGCTGCCATAAGGTCCGCCGCACACAGTCCGCCGGGAAGTGCTCACCGAACACTGACTCCTCACAAGGTCACACAGTCACGAAGGGAGCACAGGTCACAAGCCGAGCCCAGAGGCCGAAGCCCTCGTAAGGGTACACAGAAAGTCAAGCACAGGGCAGAAGAGCCTAAAGGTGCAAAGTCAACAAGCAGGAGACCGCTGAAGGTGTAGAACCATCAAAGCACTCTCAGCACTACACAGTACAATATCCGCAGCAACCCAAGGAAAGTTCGTAGAAAATCCAAAAACGAGCACGAAGAACCGGTCGCAACACGGATGCAAGGCTAATACCCGACCATCCATGGTCGAGCTAAGAGTGAAACTGGTGAGCTTTCGCCCCACGCATGCCCGGATAGGATGGTAAGGGAAGGCCACCCGGGGCTCCTATACATGGATCCCCGGTGTCTCCTCCCCAGTTGTGTAGGGGACACAACTTTGGGCTGAAATCGTTAGGCTATAGAGTTTATTCCATATAGTAATGCCATCGGTAATGTATTTTGAAAAAAACAAACCAACACAGAAAGATATGGACTTGGTTTGTGGAGGGAGGGGGGGGGGGGGAGTTTTTCTTAAGTGTGTTGTCATTTCCATGTGCTTGGCAGTCACTCTGGGTCTCGTTATTGTTCTGATCAGATCGGCGCGTGTCATGCAAAGACCTAGGCAAGGGAGATTGTGAGGGGTGGCTGTACAAGAGGAAGGAGAAAGATCGTGTACTGGCCAAACACTGGAACAAGCGGTGGTGCGTGCTCAAAAACTCCAACCTCTACTACTACAAGGACAGAAATGTGAGTAGGGTTGAATTATTGTCAAGCTGCTAGGATTATTTTATTTTTTTTGTTGTTGTTAAGGCTGTTGATCCCTGAAAGTCAAAATATTGCAAATTTAGAAGTTGTCAAGACTTCATTACAGTTCAGGGAACAGATCGACCATGATAGTTCAAGGGTGGTGCCAAAGAAGCTTGGCGCCTGCAGGTGCCAACCTATTCTGGCACCACCCTTGAACTATTATGGTAGATCAATATCTTGTAGTTTGTCAAGGCTGGATGGGTTAAAGCCATTCAGCTATGATTCGCTAATCAGACTATAGTTTAAGGGTGGTGCCAGAATATCATTGCGCTTTAATGGTGCCAAACTGTTATAATAATAATAATAATTACGGTATTTATAATGCGCTTATCTTATAATAATTATAACTCTAAGCGCGCACTAACTCGCGCACGCATGTGCACGCTTTGGACAATGACTCACGTGCCACTAATACATTACGACAGTCAGCTTGAGGTGGGGAGTGTGGTGGTATAGTGCTTGTTCTGGTACCACCCTTCAGTTATTATTGTCGATTAACCTCCTCTGAGTTGGCACCAGGCTATTATGGCACAACCCTAGAACCTTCATGGTCAAAATGTCTTCCAGGCTAATCTGGCACCACTCATGAACTGTCATGGTTGATCAGACATCTTAGCTGGCATTGTGTGCTTGGAAGACAGCTCCCAATTTTGGAAAATGTTGAACTTGTGAAGTCCAAAACTGGGGAATTATAATCCCAGTTTGGGGAATTTTGATGGCGCGGTTTGTCTAGTTGTGTGAGTGAAGGTAGAAGGAGACTAACATATATGCATTCAGTTCTTGGCAATACTGTTGCTTGAATATTGATGTCATTTCATGCCATTATGGAAAAGAAGAAAACTGTGAGTGTGACTTGGGGCGTCACTGTACGTCATATTCAAAATATACTTGAATAATTGGAATTCTTGTTGTTGTGTCAGTGAGAGTGAACAAATGGTGTGGGGCAAGAGGGGATTATTTTGTTGTGGGGGGCATTTAGACATAGAGATAGTGTCAAAGGTATGTCAGTGAATTGATGGGTGACTTAAATTCAAGATAGTGTGAGAGGTATGACATCACACGTGTTTCACAGTGCATTTGATGTGTGTGAAATAACAGTAAACAATGGTAACAGAAGAAAGTAGGTAGTGGTAATAGAGGTAGGCAGATAATGGTAATACTAGTAGCAGTAGGCAGGTAATGGGAATGAAAGTCCACCTGCAAGGTGGACATTCATTTACATTATTTGTGTACTGCTATTACAATTATCTGCCTACTTCTATTACCACTACCTACATACTTCTATTATTACAATTATTTATGTGCTTCTATTTTGATTGTAATAGCGGTAGGCAGATAATGGAATAAATGTCCACCTGCAGGCGGACGTTCATTTCTGTTATCTGCCGACTGCTGTTACCATTATCTATTTTTTATCTCTCTTGGCTTGACTTCGCGAACGAAGATTCTATAGGGCTTGCCCACGTCGTCTGCAGGCATTTTCGTGGCTGCGGAGGCCAATCCGGGACAGGCAGGTTCGACCGCAGTGGCTGCAGGGGAAGGTCTGGTCAGGGTTCTGAGTTACGACAACTCTGTTTTTTCTTCTAAGCCGCTTGTCCTTAAGGTTAGCTCTGCGAGAGTCCTCAAAGGAGACGGCTGCCTTGTGAATGGTGGAGCGCCAGGTGTCACGGTCCGCAGCAAGCGAAGACCACTGGCGGTGGTCGATTTGGCAGGCACTAAGCGACTTCTTGAGACCGTCTTTGTATCTCTTCTTTGGTGCCCCTCTGTCTCGGTGTTCAGTGGCGAGCTCGCCGAACACAGTGATCTTGGGTAGGCGATGATCCTCCATCCTGGAGACGTGCCCCGCCCAGCGAAGCTGTGTCCGCAGCAGCAAAGCCTCGATGCTCACAGTTTCTGCCTGTTCAAGGACCTCGACGTTGGTGACATAGTCACTCCAGTGAATGCTGAGGATGGTACGCAGGCAGCGCTGGTGAAAGCGTTCGAGGAGTCGTAGTTGGCTGCGGTAGAGGGCCCAGGACTCGGAACCGTACAGCAGGGTGGTGAGGACGACAGCTCTGTACACGCTGATCTTGGTGCCTTTTTTCAGCTGTTGATTGTGCCACACCCGCTTGAATAGTCGCCCGAAAGCACTGTTCGCTTTTGCCAGCCTGTTGTCCAGCTCCTTGTCCAGCTTGGCGTCTGACGTGATGATGCAGCCAAGGTAGGTAAACTGGTGTACAGACTTCAGTTCGGACTCGCCGATGGTGATGTGGGGAGGGCGATGCTCTTGGGTGCCGGCTGATGAAGGACCTCTGTCTTTTTCAGACTGACCTAAAGTCCAAAGAGCTGGGCAGCATCTGCGAAGCAGGACGTAATGCGCTGCAAGGCTCTCTCTGTGTGTGCAACGAGGGCAGCGTCATCAGCGAAGAGCAGCTCACGAATCAGTTGGTCTAGGGTTTTGGTGTGGGCCTGCAGTTGTCTGAGGTTGAACAGGCTGCCATCGAGACGATACCTGATGTATACTGCGTCGTCATCCTCGAGGTCCACTGTGGCCTGCTTCAACATCATGCTGAAGAAGATGGTGAAGAGGGTCGGTGCCAGCACGCAGCCTTGCTTCACGCCGTTGCGAATGGGGAATGGTTCTGAGAGGTCACTGTTTAGTCTGACCTGGCCTTGCTGGTCCTCGTGGAGCTGGACGATCATGTTGAGGAACTTTGGGGGACAACCTAGTCGCTCCACCGCCGAAGAGACCCTCACAGCCATCCACCAGCTCAAGAGTGGCAAAGCAGCAGGCATTGACGGAATCCCGCCAGAGATCTGGAAACATGGAGGCCCAGGACTGCACAACAAGCTCCACGACCTCTTTCTCTGCTGCTGGGAAAAAGGAACACTACCAAAGGATCTCCGTGATGCAGTCATCATCACCCTGTACAAGAACAAAGGAGAGAAGTCTGCCTGCTCTAATTATCGTGGAATTACCCTGCTGTCCATTGCAGGGAAAATTCTCGCAAGGTTGCTCCTGAATCGTCTGGTACCTGCCATCGCTGAAGACCACCTCCCAGAGGGCCAGTGTGGCTTCAGAGCCAACAGGAGTACCACCGACATGGTCTTTGTGCTGAGACAGCTTCAGGAGAAGTGCCGCGAGCAGAACAAAGGGCTGTACTTAACGTTTGTCGACCTAACAAAAGCGTTTGACACTGTGAGCAGGCAAGGTATGTGGCAGATCCTGGAGCGACTAGGTTGTCCCCCAAAGTTCCTCAACATGATCGTCCAGCTCCATTTTTTATCTATGTTACCACTATCTGCCTACTTCTGTTACAGTTACTTACCTGCTTTTATTTTGATTGATATTTTCAGGACTTGAAAGCAGAAGGTGTCATCTTTTTGCCAGCGTTTCAGGTTTCTCCAGCACCCACACTTAAAACGAAGAAATAGTAAGTTTGAATTTCATTACTGTTTTCCTCGTTGACTTAACTGCTAATTTGTTACCATCCAGACTTATTGGTTGCCTTTCAAGGTTTGCAATCCAGACCAAAAAGGTGACTGCCAAGCGTGTAATATGCAAAGAAGTACCCAACGGAGAAAGAAACACGCTTAGAAAAGACGGGTACAACACAATTTATTAATATTTCGGGTAAATACCCTTTGTCAAAATAGACAAACAAACAAACAGAGAGATTAGCCGCTACTTATCTTCATTGGCAGAAGGATTGTGGCAACTGAAGGAGGTGACGTAAAATAAAAGAAAAGGAAGAACAAAATGCGGAAAAAGTAAAAATGACGTCAACGAAAAATCGTGAGAGAGACTCGGAAAGAACCTGAACACGAGAGACAAGAGTATGTGCAAGCACGTGCAGGAGCGAGCAAAAGAAAAGGTGTGTAGATGAGGCCAGAGAAAGAGAGAGAGAGAACGAACGGGGATTACCCTTGGGCACGAAGTAGGCTGAGTGTCTAATACACAAAGCCTGCTAAACACCAACCCGAAGGCAAACTTTATATCACCTTCAAGTTGAGGACTACCTCGGGGAAAAACGGGAGGACCCCGGGAAAAAAAACCCAGCATTTAGCACGGTACACAACAAGGAATAAGTCATGAAAACAAAGCAAAAAATCAAATTCAGTAAGAGAATAATTAGGTATAAGTGGAGAGTAGGTAGTTGTGAAACCGTCTTCAAGGGTAACTAAAAAAATAATAAAAAACAGATACTTCACGTGTCAAACCACCAACATGATTTATGTCATCTCCTGTGTGAAATGCGGCCAACTCTATGTTGGAGAGACAGAAAAAACCATCAACGACCGTTTCAAAGAACATATTCAGTCTGTCAAGTACCAATACAACAGACCGGTCGGACGACATTTCAATCAGGCCGACCACTCCGTCTTGGACATTCGGGTTGAAGGCCTCTGGCTTATGCAAGCCAGTACTGTCTGGGCCAGGAAAGACCATGAAAAATTTCTGATTAATAAACTGGGCACTGAGGCGCCACTCGGGATGAATACAATACAATACAATACAATAATACTTTATTAATACAATACAATACAATAATACTTTATTAATCCCTCACGGGGAAATTCGGAATATGAATATGAAAGATTAACATTTTTTACCTTGCTTGTGTCTGCTAACTGTACCTTTACCTCACTGTTTTACTACTCACTAACCAGTTAGGTGAGGTTGGCGCTGGTTGATTTGTACATTTCCCTTGGGGACTTTCTCAGCGCTGGCCGAATGTTTAGTTGGATCCCTTGCCCTTCCCTTTCGGGCGCCCGGTCTCCGGCTCACGGAGTAATACGCGGTTTTGGGGCGGGGCGATCGTGTGCATCCCTTGGGGATGTATGTGGTCGTCTTGTTGCGTGCCTGTGTGTTTTTCTGTGAGCTGGTGGGTGCTTGTTGGGTGGGGCTGGTGGCTCTGGCTGGTTGTCTTCCGCCCCCACCCCATCCCTTTTTTTTTTCTTTTTTTTTTCCCTCTGTCTCTCTCTCTCTCTACCTCTCTTCCTCTTTCTTCCCCCACTTAACACTTCTCTCTAGCCCTCTTTCTCTCTTTACGCTTTTTCCTTTTCCTTTCTTCCCCTTCCTCTTTCCCCCCCCCCCCCCCCACCCCCGTCTCTCTCTCTCTCTCTCTCTCCCCCCCCCCCCCCCTTATTATTTTTAAATTATTTTTTTAGTTACCCTTGAAGACGGTTTCACAACTACCTACTCTCCACTTATACCTAATTATTCTCTTGCTGAATTTAATTTTTTGCTTTGTTTTCATGACTTATTCCTTGTTATGTACCGTGCTAAATGCTGGGGGTTTTTTCCCGGGGTCCTCCCGTTTTTCCCTGAGGTAGTCCTCAACTTGAAGGTGATATAAAGTTTGCCTTCGGGTTGGTGTTTAGCAGGCTTTGTGTATTAGGCACTCAGCCTACTTCGTGCCCAAGGGTAATCCCTGTTCGTTCTCTCTCTCTTTCTCTCTCTCTCTCTCTCTCTCTCTCTCTCTCTCTCTTTCTCTGGCCTCATCTACACGCCTTTTCTTTCGCTCGCTCCTGCACGTGCTTGCACATACTCTTGTCTCTCATGTTCAGGTTCTTTCCGAGTCTCTCTCACGATTTTTCGTTGACGTCATTTTTACTTTTTCCGCACTTTTGTTCTTCCTTTTCTTTTATTTTACATCACCTCCTTCAGTTGCCACATTCCTTCTGCCAATGAAGATAAGTAGCGGCTAATCTCTCTGTTTGTTTGTTTGTCTATTTTGACAAAGGGTATTTACCCGAAATATTAATAAATTGTGTTGTACCCATCTTTTCTAAGCGTGTTTCTTTCTCCGTTGGGTACTTCTTTTCAAGGTTTGGAAGTCAGCTTTTGACTGTTCACCTGTACACAGTTCACAAAGTTAACCCTTTGTGCACTATGAGCACTACCAGTAGCTGCATGACCATAGGAGTTAAAGCGATCTGTTCCATGGCAGGCTTTGATTGCTAAATTTCACTGATACAACAGGTCATCGATGTTGTCTTGCCTCGGCTAGGACTTTCTACCCTTCTTTTCACAATCAATCCATGTGAGTAATCGCATGTACCAGAGGTTTTCCACTGCCTTTTGAGCGTGACGGAAGGAACTCTCCTGGGTAAAATTTAAGAAGAGAAGAAGAGAAGAAAAGTCTTTCAATTTACAACATTCAGACTTTGTACATTAGATGTTTTGTCCAGCATTACTATAAGACACACTAAGAACATTATAATGGAGATATTGCGATCTGTAACTCATTCGTGGCCAGCCGCATCTGGATGCGCAATTTAAGCCGCGCATCCAGAGGCGGCTGACCGTGAATGAGTTAACCCTTTACTGCCTGGTATAGGTCACTTTATGCATTGCTTTTTAGTAAGGTTTACGCTGGGTTGGGTTTTCCTTCTAGTGAAAAATTTGCCAGTTGCAGGGATGCAACTAAGCGTCAGACATTGGTCATAGTCCGATTACACGGATAAACTGTCCACTTGTTGTAGGTGCCAGTAGGTCAGATGTCCTATTATCTTCTTCTTCTTCTCGAACGCCGTCACACTTGGAGTTTGGCTCTCAAAATTAAATCTGTGGTCTTCTGTAGCGCCTCCACAGGCCCGTACAGTTTCTCTTGTAGAGTGGCGGGCTTTGGCCATATCTCCTCCCTCAGCGGCTGGTGGTTCCCACAGTCCTGGAGGATGTGCTCTGCGGTCTGCTCTGCTTCTCCACTGTGGAGTCTCACCAGATGTCCTATTATAATTGCCTCGAAATTGCTTATGTCCAATCACTTTTCTGTTGTCTTGGACTTTGTATATTAAATTTCACATTAGCATTCAAAGTCTGCATTGTACGCCTTGACCACTCATGAAACACTATCTTATGCACATACCTACTATACTGATGAGCAGAAGAAATGCAGCATCATTCGATGGAAACACTGAAGTGTTTCTGATGACTCGAATGATGTTGCATGTCCTTTGCTTACATTGAATATTAAATTTTTACGTGGCGGCATTGTCCTATTCACGTTGGCAAACCCAGGTTGTTTGACCCATCTGTGGAAATGTCTAGTTGCATCCCAGCAGTTGAACAGAGACCTTGCTTCACAGGTGGTTAGCCAAATCACTGCAGTAGTGGTTGACATTTCATGGGACCCTTAGTCGTTTGTTGAATGGCTGAATTAGCACATTTGATCTCCCGCCTAGATCCTTGTCTGTGATGAGAACACAGTGCGCTTTTGACCTGGGTCGGTGTGTGTATGTGATGAGTAAACTGATACCATGCATTTGATAGTAAATATTTAGTTGAGACAACTTCTTGCTGTCAGTTACTGAGTTGATTTTAATTCCTGTGATGGCATTTGTCCATAGTGAGCTCGGGTATGTATGCCTTTCCCCTTTCAGTCAGTTTTTGATGTTTCGGAGATGTATACATGTGTCGTTTTTCAGTTGCTAATGTTCCAGTAATGGAAGCTTCAGTTGTTTGTGTCATTGCTGAAACCAGTCAGTGCATTGCTCTGTGCACAAAAGCCGTGTGTGGACAAACGGCGGCTGACATAAGCTTGATAGCCTTTTGCACATTGGGTGACTCCCAGAACTAAATGACTGCCTCTCGATAGAAAGGAAGTCATTTAGTACTGGGTGTCGATGACTTAGACCAGATGCCTCCCTCCACATCAGGAAAATGGATGGAATTGAGGTCAGCAAAGAACTAACCCATTTAGCCTTGACACACTCCAGCAGGAGATGGATCGACTGATAATTCAAGGGTAGTAGCAAATCAGGTGGCAAGCTAATCTGGTGCTATCTTTGAATTATCATGGTTGATCCATTTCCCTCAACTGGTACATAGTCGTTAAATAACACTTCCAAAATTTTAGAAATAGGTCCTTGGGGTTAAATTGGTTCATAGGGGCCTGACGAGTAATGCAAATCTGCTGCGCCACTGCATAAATAGATCAAGTCAGAATACACGGGAAGAAACTAAGCACACCCGCGAAATTCTAGCCGTAGCCGGAAGTATCCCGGACCTCTTTCTCAACATCTAGAGTTGAACGTTAACCCCTTTAATAGAGTGCCGTGAAAGAGACCACTACGCACTGCAGTGCATCTATTGTTTTCTGCCGTGTTTACTCTAAATTCGAAGCGAATTACTTGAAAAGATATTGACTACTGAGCAGCGTTTAAACCAGACTCCATTAAAGTAGACCTTTTCGGGCTGGGATGAAATATGTACCTAATGTGACTGCTGCGTGCAGGTCACGAGTTCATGTCGACAGTAAGACGCAATCTTTTTTTAATTTCATTGGATATGCTAATTTACATAAACCAATGAAAAATGAGCATGGGGTATAATTTCGGCCACATCTAAAATCTGCTATGAATGATGCTTGACTGCAAAAAGCCTTGATACTAGACTATCAGTTTTGATCAGAGGATAAGGTTGGTATAGATTTGTGGCAAAATATCTACCGAGTTGTTCAGTTCAAGGTGTTAGACGGATGGTTGCTTTGAGGGTTGAAAACTGCTCTGGAATCACAGTGCTTCTCCGTTTTGTGTGCCTTTCATTTCCTTCCTTGTATTCTGACTTCAGCTTAGTAGGCGGTGGCGCGCATGTGGTGGCGCAGCGGATTTGCATTGTGTTAAGTGTTGGAGTTGTAGTCGTAGTATGATAAACACACCAGACGCACGCACGTAAGGTTCTTTTAAATAAACTTCATTCAGCTGCAACCCGTCACACGTGGCTGAAGGTTGTAGACAACACTGGAGTAACAGTTCCAACAATATTTTAATTCAGTGATGCGATTTCCACACAATGCATTCCCAAAGGCACCAACACTGATACAATGTCTCCTCTGAAAATGTTAACACTGGCGACACAAAGTTCCTCATACAACGTACACCACCGTTACGCTGCGTCTCTCACAATGTACACCCTATACGGGCCACTTACCTAGGATAAACTCTGTGTCCATACAACTGACAATGTACACACGTGCTTCCTAGCACCAACTGTTATAGTAAAACGACTTTCTAGAATAATCCAAGGAATTCATACAACGCAACCAATCAAAATGGAACGCGTAACTAAAACTAATAAATATTAATAAAAAGATCTTTCTAGAATAAACTATAACAGTCTACAGAAATACGACTGCTCATTTCAGCCCCAAATCCCAATGTAAAATGACGTCTCACAAGAGTATGGTAGGCAGTTCACGACCTAGTCGGAATTTTCTAGAAGTTTCATGATCTTTTACAACACACAAAGAACGGCTGCTAAATTCACGCGTACAAAAACAACTATGACTAAAAATATCAGAGCTTCCCTACAATATTGCCAAAATGTTGCTTACACTTTTGACGTCACATGTAAGGACACCCAACAGAGTGCGATTTCGCTCAAACGTTCTAATCTATTCTCCGCAAATCTACATAAAACAAAATCGACCGCTCTTCTCCGTGCAACTCTGCTAGAAACTTCCGGACTAATCTTAGCATATCATAATAAAGCCAATTCCGCTATCTGCGCGAACAATAAAGAATCTTACTGAAAAGGTGCGTGATTCGCAACCATGATAGCTCAAATAAATATCAGATCATTTCCTACGATTAACACATGCATGCTCTCACAGAACAACACAACCACAATCGTAACACATTGGTAAAAGCACTATCGTCAGGCCCCTATGAATGGGTTGTAGATTTTCATAAGCTCTGCTGCCTGTGTTAGCTCATGAGACTAGATGATCGGAAGTCGGTCAAAATTGCACATTTCAGCAGCAGATTAAAAGCTCTGACAAACATACCATGTTCACGCATTTAACCTATTCAACCCCATGGCCGCATGTCCAAAATTTTAGGAGGTGTCACTTAAGGCCTACAAGTTGCAGGAGACAGATCAGCCATGCTAACTCAAGGGGAGTGCCTGATGGCGCCAAGCTAATCTGGCACTGCCTTGAAGTATCATGGTTGATCCGTTGCTTTCCTATGTTGAGGCTAAAGGTTTATGCACTGTTTTCTTCAAAAGAAGCGCATTTTTTTTGCCTACTTCTGATTTCTGCCTCTTGCAGAAGGGTTGTGTACAGTGCTGAAGTGTGTCTGTGGTGTTTCAGTTGTTGGTGTTCAGATCTACGCTTCAGTTTTTGATTTTTCAGTCCGTTTGCATCATACTGGCATTGTTTTGCTTTCTTGCGTCCCAGATAATCTTGATGTTGTTATTGTTTACCTTATCGACTGTTTTTGATACCCTCTTTATTTTAAACTTGTTTTGTATTTTGATCAGCTTTTCAGATTGTTGTTGTTTTTGGTTGTACTTTCTTGTATTTTATGTAAAAATTTGTCCTTCTCAGCTTCAGTTTCAGTTATGTGTTTATGTAAATGTAAGTGTGTCAATGTTTTTTGTAATTTAGAAAAGAAACATTTTTGATTTTCAGGTCGTTTTTGTTTTTGTTTGTTTCTTTACTGTTCAAGTGGTTCAGGTTGCCTGTTTTTAATAATTCTTGTTATGCGAAAGTGTTAAAAGTGTTCTATCAGTATAACACAGAAAAAGTGTGTATTTATAGCTGGAAGACTCAAACATTTTCAATATATATACTGTACCTGTAGTAAGAAAATGAAGTACACTCTTACCACATGTTGTAAACAGCACTTGTGCTGTATAGGTCAGATTCACATGGCGCTTTCTCTATAGATGTAACGGATGGTGCAGTCAGCTTCGGATATAAACAAAGTGTGTTGTAAGCGAAGTAATTTATACACAAATACCGTGATAGGGACCTCCAACAAAGTTGTTATATCAGACTTTGGTTGTATCTGACTGTGTTATAAGTGAAGTCAACTGTATTTCACTCCATATCTCTTTTTTGGCTCACGTTCAATAGCAAAAGTGAGTGTATGTAATGGGCCTGCATCTGTCTGGCAGCAGGCATCCGGTGTCATTCGTCTGTGGTAAATTTTAGCCCTTTGCCTGTCCTTTGCAGTTTTTGTCACGATGTCTCCTAAGGAATCTGACAAAAACCGCTAAGGACACGCAAAGGGTTAATGTTAGCATTTTCTCAGAGACTATTCAAGTCTCAGACTTCATACTTGTCCCAAGGATACTTTGTGACAAAACCTTTCTAAACAGACCGGTCAAGGTCGCAGGGGTCCAGAACGGGGTAAAAAATAGCCATATTTTGACTCAAATTGTTTCTCCTCAAATACTATTTTCAACATCAAACCCAAACTTTGTACAGAGATGCCTGATGGTAAGACCTTTCCATGCATACTAATTTGGATGACCCCTCAGAAAGTTCAGGGGTCACAGGAGGTCGGCAAATGTGTGAAAAATAGTTTTTTTTTTTTTTTTTTTATAGAATTGTATAAACTTTTCAGTCAGATTTAACACAAAGGTAGCTGATCATAAGACCTTCAATGCATACTAATTGAGTAGTCCCCTTGCAACGGTCAAGGGTTGTGGTTGGGGTCCAGAAATAGGTCAGAAATAGCCGTATTTGGACAAAAGTTTTGTTTTGTTTTTTTCTCAAATACTATTTTCGACTTCAAACCCAAACTTAGTATGGAGATACCTGATGGCAAGGCCATTCTATGCATATTAATATGGATGACCCTTTGGAAATGTCAACGGTCACAAGAGGTCAGCAAGTGTGAAAATGCCAGCTTTCATTTGAACTAGTTTTTTTATCAAAGTTGTTGCAAACTTTTAATCAAATTTGGCATAAGGGTAGCTGTACATGCTAAATTAGTCAACCCTTTGCAAAGGCTCACTTGCTCAGTTCAGTGACCTGTTTGAGAGGTCAAGGTCACAAAGGTCACACTTATGTGGATTGGTCAGACACATGAGCCGTAAGGGCTTTGGCTTTCTTGTGTAAAATAATTACTGTGAAACTGCACATGAATCAGAAGACAGCAGTATTTTCTTGAGGAATACATTTTTGTGTGAGTATGATTTATGTACTATTATGCATGCATTATATATGCATTGATTCTGTAACATAACTTCTAAGTTAGCAATATGTCTTTTTAGTCTAGTCACTTTGAAATGGTGTCCTTTGCAGTGCATTCAAAGTTCACAACTCTGGAACAACTTTCTACTTTGCCTCTGAGAGACAGGATGACATGGGCAAGTGAGTATATTTTAACCCTTGCATGTTGGTTGCGGTTTTAGTCGCAATGATTTCTACAGGAATCTCTTGGCTTGACTTCGCGAACGAAGATTCTATAGGCAGGCATGGGAATTGTCCTCGGATCCGCGGTTTTCCGCGTAAAATAATTTCACATTCCTCGGGAAAAAAAGAAAAATCCTCGGATCCTATTTCTGTTGCCGCCATCTAATAGCAAAGCAGACAAGACAGGCATGGGAATTGTCCTTGGCCCGCAGCCAGAGCGTGCCGCGCGCTGCGCAGTAAACCTAGGTGGGCAGACGCGCACTGTGTTCAATTAACATGGATCAAGGTGTCGCACCCCCCCCCCCCCAACCCCTCCCCTTGTCGTTTGATTTTTCGGTCCCTTGAAGGTCTAGCGCCTACCCCCCACCGTCGTTTGATTTTTCGGTCCCTTAAAGGTCTAGCGCCTACCCCTCCCCCCCCCCCCTCCCCCGACGGTGAAAGGGAGGGGGGGGGGGGGGGGTTGGCGCTAGACCTTCAAGGGACCGAAAAATCAAATGACAAGGGGAGGGGGGGGGGCGGGGTGCGACACCTTGCTCCGTGTTAATTGAACACAGTGTGCGTCTGCCCACCTAGGTTTACTGCGCAGCGCGCGGCACGCTCTGGCTGCGGGCCAAGGACAATTCCCATGCCTGTCTTTGATATTTCGTTCCCTTGAAGGTCAAGCGCCTACCCCTCCCCCCCCCCTCCCCCCCCCCCCCCCCTGTCATTTGATTTTTCGGCCCCTGGAAACAAGGCCTTTTGTATCAGGCTGAAGGTCCCCCCCCCCCCCCCCCCCAATACTTTCAGCTGATTTTTGCTTGGGCAATTCCCATGCCTGATGGGGGTTGCCCACGTCGTCTGCAGGCATGTTCGTGGCTGCGGAGGCCAATCCAGGACAGGCAGGTTCGACCGCAGTGGCTGCAGGGGAAGGTCTGGTCAGCGTTCTGAGTTTCGACAACTCTGTTTTTTCTCCTGAGCCGCTTGTCTTAAGGCTAGCTCTGTGAGAGTCCTCAAGGGAGACGGCTGCCTTGTAAATGGTGGAGTGCCAGGTGTCGACGTCCACAGCAAGCGAAGACCACTGGCGGTGGTCGAATTGGCAGGCACTAAGTGGCTTCTTGAGACCATCTTTGTATCTCTTCTTTGGTGCCCCTCTGTTTCGGTGTCCAGTGGCGAGCTCACCGAACAGAGTGATCTTGAGTAGGCGATAATCCTCCATCCTGGAGACGTGCCCCGCCCAGCGAAGCTATGTCCGCAGCAGCAAAGCCTCGATGCTCACAGTTTCCGCCTTTTCAAGGACCTCGACGTTGGTGACATAGTCACTCTAGTGAATGCTTAGGATGGTACGCAGGCAGCGCTGGTGAAAGCGTTCGAGAAGTCATAGTTCGCTGCGGTAGAGGGCCCAGGACTCGGAACCATACAGCAGGGTGGTGAGGACAACAGCTCTGTACACGCTGTTCTTGGTGCCTTTTTTCAGCTGTTAATTGTGCCACACCCGCTTGAATAGTCACCCGAAAGCACTGTTCGCTTTTGCCAGCCTGTTGTCCAGCTCCTTGTCCAGCTTGGCGTCTGACGTGATGATGCAGCCAAGGTAGGTAAATTGGTGTACAGACTTCAGTTCGGACTCGCCGATGGTGCGGTGATGTGGGGAGGGCGATGCTCTTCCTTGGGTGCCGGCTGATGAAGGACCTCCGTCTTTTTCAGACTGACCTCGAGTCCAAAGAGCTGGGCAGCATCTGCGAAGCAGGACGTGATGCGCTGCAAGGCTCTGTGTGTGCAACGAGGGCAGCGTCATCAGCAAAGAGCAGCTCACGAATCAGTCGGTCTAGGGTTTTGGTGTGGGCCTGCAGTTGTCTGAGGTTGAACAGGATGCCATCGAGATGATACCTGATGTACACTGCGTCGTCATCGTCGAGGTCCACTGTGGCCTGCGTCAACATCATGCTAAAGAAGATGGTAAAGAGGGTCGGTGCCAGCATGCAGCCCTGCTTCACGCCGTTGAGAATGGGAAATGGTTCTGAAAGGTCACTGTTGAGTCTGACCAGGAATCATCGCGACTTAAACCGCTACCGACATGCAAAAGCTTCAAAAACCATCTGGGCATGTCTTCACTTCGCCTGACAAGAAATTTCCTTGCATTTGGTGATGGGCATTTGGATTGTTCCTTGTCTGCAGTCAGATCACATTATTTACCTTCACATTAGCCCTCTTGTGCATGCAGCCATTGGTGCTGCTTACAGTTCTGCTTGCAGAAGGAGGCTAATAAGATGCTGAAGTTAAGTCAGCTTGTGGAAAAACACTCAGTATACAAAGATTTTTAGGCTGGCACTGTACCTTGGTTTGCCTGTGTCTGTCTGCAGTCCAAAGAGGTGTTTACATATAGTAACACAACAGTGACGTGAAAGTGGTGGTGATAGTGACACAAATCCAAAACAAAAATAAAGAATGAGTGTTTCTATATGTAGCTGCGGTGTGAAAGCGTTGCAACGGGCAACAGCAGTGCGACAATCTTGTATCGCTCAGGGAGCAGTTCAGCAGTGACTTTGCCGCAATTCCGGGAGCATGGCTTTCAGTATTTGACGACAAATTGCAGCAATTTCAAACAACTTAACCCTTATCATTGGAATACACCAGTGTGTGAAACAAGTTTGACTAAAATAGTTCAAGAGTATTGCCAGAATAGCATGGCACCTCTAGGCGCCAAGCTATTCTGGCACCACCCTTGAACTAAAACCATTGGTCTATGTCCTTATCTGTAAGTACTATAATATAGCTTGCATATGGCAGTGTACAAATGTAAAGCTTTTAGCCTCAGTTTGATATGGGTTAAATTGGGGCGTGATGCTACCTGGCATGCCACTATATGGAAACACACAAAGCAATTTCCCACATGCAGCTTAACTACTTTTTTGCCGTGTCGCCTACTTCGCCACTATCGTGTAGCTGGATGGAAACACAGCTTAACACAGTCTGATAATATTAGCATGAAGAGTTTTTGCCAGGGTTCTGTCCATGTTATATCCCATTTTGCCATATACATGTACTAATGTGTGGAAAACTGAAGCTGTCAGTGACATAATGTAAACCCTTTGGCCGTGGGTAATGCTTATTGTCAAGGTGGTTCCTGCAGGAATCACCTTGACAAAAAGTGCTACCCACAGCCAAAGGATGAATTGTCTTTGTGCAGGTGGATGAACAAGATGGGTCTGGCGGCCATTAGCTTTGACACCAGCCAGATGGTCACCACGGGAGGCTTTATCAAACCTGAGCCGCGATCCAACCACCTAGGCATACAGAGTATGTGCACACATACATATCTTACATAGGAGTTAGTAGAATACATGTTATACCTATGCCCACTGTGATGGAAATTTGGGTGAATAGCATTACCCCTCAAGCAGATGTAGGTAAGACAATGCACAAAGTTAACACATTCAGTGCAATCAACTAGTGAAGGGGTTAACTCTTGAAGACAAGGATAGCCGCAGTGCTAACCAAACCGTTGTCAACGCGTCGGTGACACATCTGCGACAATTTCAAAGATTTTTGCTAGGCCAACTATGGTCTATGGGAAGAAACCGTATACGTCGTTAGAAAACCCAGGCCATCTGGATTTTAGAAATTACTTCCCTCTGTTTAGACTAACACTCGTCTAGGTTTGCGGGAGGTTGGAATGTGTACCTCACAAAGCGCTGGCTATGTTCTATGACTAAACAAGTTTTTTATTTAAAGTCAAATTTGTGGGGGTATTTCACTCAAAGTGTAAGGTAAGATGCTTGTTTTGTGTGCATATGTAACACATTTCTTAGTAGGAAGATGCAATTTTTAATGATATTATTACCTGTCTGTATCTGAAGTTTACTTTAAGAACAATTTTAGGACAAATGTGCGTCACCAATTTACGCAGTAGAGCTGAAATGTGCATCTTCAGAGTGTTAACCCGTTTAGCCCCACGGGTGCTTTTCACAGATTTTGGAAGTGTCACTGAACGACTATATACCAGTTGCATGAGATGGATTGATCATGATAATTCAAGGGTAGTGCCAGATGAGCTTGGTGCCTAAAGGCGCCAAGCTCATCTGGCACTACCCTTGAATTATCATGATCAATCCATCTCCTGCTGCAGGGTCCTGGGGTTAAATGGTTTAGATTTTAGAAACACTGTTTGTGACTAATTGCAGTGAAAGCGGTTAATGTTGTTTGCCATGATTCCTGTCTCTGCAGACACATACTACAGTGAGAGTGAGGATGAAGTAGACGATGCTGCCTCCAGTATTTTCGGCAGCACGGCTTCCCTCCAGAGCCTGTCCTCCATCAGCAGTACCTCCACCATCCAGGCCTCGCCTCCAGGGCATCGACGGGTCATGGCCCTTGTCAGCGACCCTGGAAGTCACGGCCAGTCGGGGTCGGGGTCACCGCCGCAGACAAGGCGGGAACAGTACGGGAGGATGGGTGATTTAAGAGGTAAGAATATTTTGGGTGGTCACTGTTTAGAAAAAAGACACTGTTTTCAAAGCTTCCAGCACCAACTGAGGGAGAAGGGTTGAATTCAACAGCTCAAGGTAGTGGCTGAAAAGTGGGAGACAGCTATTCATGTATCTCTCTGATCAAAGAAAAATTGCCTTAATCTTTTGGCATGGGACAAGAAAGTTTTCTGCATGTAATCAGATTGGTGCCTCCGGAGCTCAAGAGTAGTGACTGATTAACTTGGTGCCTTGCAGCGCCAAGTTGATAAGTCACTGCTCTTGAGCTACTGTCAAACCTGTCGACGTGACCAACTGTAAAAGGTGTCCACCTGTCAAACCCACTTAGCTCTGACGCAGTACAAAGTATAGATTGACCATAGCTCAAGGGTAGTGCCAAAATCGCATGGTCTCTGTAGCACCAAGCCACACTGGCACATCCATGAACTGTTGTGTTGAATTCATCTTCTAAACTGTAAAGTAATGTTAAGATGACAGTCTCTGCTAAAAAAAAATTTCAACTTGATTTCAATAAAAATTTCAACTTAAAGGTTGAATGTGCCAAAGGAGATGGCTTGTCCACTGTGCCTTTAGTAGTGGCCTGATGCAGGCTGACGGAGCTGCATCATTGATGACTAATCACTCGCTGTCTTAGAGCTGTTATGGTCAGTCCATCTCCAGCCAGTAGCTTGTGTGTAGTGCTCGGCACAGTGCTGAAGTGCTGTTCATTTGGTGCTGGAAGCGATAGGATTGCAATGTTGAGTGTGTGGGATGTGACTAACCTAGTGTAAATATGTACAGTACATGAAATGTTAGAATGCCCAAGTCATCTTTTATTTCTGCACAGAACTGTTTTGCAATGTATGCTTATACATCAGAATCTGTTTTGAATGAACACCCTCATGAGAGGTCACCTGTCATTGAAAACCATCATTGAGGTGGCTGTAGCTGTGACTGTGGCTGTAGCCACCTAGACGATGGTCTTTAATGACAGGTAACACTCTTTGCCTTTCAAGACTACTTTTGTGTCTTACAAGACTTTTTTTCATGTGCAAAAGGGTGGTTGCTCAAAACAGGTTTCACTGTACCGTAGCTGGTGATTTGACAGTTGTCAGCTTTTGGCATGGCTTAGGGATAGGTTAGGGTGTACTGTGAATGCAATGCATTGTGAGGGATTCATCAATCCGTGGATGGGTGGGGATGAGATGGGGGTGGGAGATTTTTTGGGAAATATTTTTTTTTTTTTTATCACTGGTTTCAAAGTGTAATAAGCCTAATAAAAATACTAGAAGCTTGTTTTCATTTACATTATCATTTTTGCCTGCATGGTTGTGCACATACCAAAACATCTTCAGTTGATTATGGCATGGTGGATTTGTTGTGTTGTCCCTACTGTGTGTTGTGGTCAGCTCTGTTGTAACACCTGGTGAAAAAAAGATCAACTCTGCACAAGACACAGACCATTGCCTTGACCATTTAGTATCAGAGCTGTAGGTTACAAGCCTGACTCAAAGTCTGATGTACTTGTATACTACTTAAAATAACTTAAGGTCACCCTGAAAATTTTTTTCAAATAAGCACAACTCGGTAAAATGTTAACCCTATGCATGTCGGTAGCAGTTTTGCAACTAAAACTGCTACCAGCACACAAAGGGTTAACTCATTCGAGACATGACGCATCCGGACACACTGCCTTAGGCCGCGTGTCCGGATGAGGCACATCTCAATTGAGTTAAGATTTTTTGTCTTGGAATATTTGGACAAAACTTGTGTGTCTAAAGTCTGCAGTCTTGTCCAAAATCCTACAAGAAAACGTCTTAATCATTTGTGTGCCGGTAGCGGTTTTAGTTGTGATGATTCTGTGTCGGTAGTGGTTGTAGTCTTGATGATTCCTGCAGGAATCATCGAGACTGAAATTGCTACCGATGTCCAAAGTGTTAAAATTTGACAGTGTTGTGTGTTTAGTCTACCGTCCTGTAAAAAAAAATTCCAAGACAAAATCTTACAATTGGACTGAGTAGTGCATATTTGAAAATCATGACCATGTTTCATAGTGGCCCTACCTTTTCCCATCATAACGCGCCAGGTTAGCGTTAGCCCCTATATCCCTAGCCATCATAATGCTAGCCGCTTAGCGTTCTGCTTGTGCCTTTTACTGACCAGACGCTAGTATTCTAGCATTGCGTTTTTAAAAGAAAATGCGTGAAGCAGATCTATCGGTCTAAGGGAAGCAACCACTATAATATGTTTCACCAATCATTTCTAAAATATCTGAAAGTGAATGCTCTTGTTGGATGGCGTCGGAACAAGGCCAAAGTAGCCGACACAGTGCCTTGGATCGTCTCTGACAATGAGCTTGTTCGATCCTCATGCGCACGGTTTCAACAGTGATTTTTAGCTCGTGAAATTGTGATTCAAGAAAGGACAGATCTCTTGTGTGATTTCTTTGCTTGTGGAATACTTTTTTCTGCCATGTTGGTGAGTAAATCTTGGTTTTTCGTTGCATGTGCTTAAACTGTTGCTACCAAAACCGTGTTTCTCATTTTTGGCTCCGCCATGTTTGTTTTGTTGCATAATAATCAAATTGGTTTGACTTCCCACTAAACTGATGCACAAACACGCGCATTTTTAAAAGGTACTTTTAATGCTCTTTCCAAAAATACGCAATTTATCTATGGTTGTTAGCTTGGGAGGCTGTGAAAATTAATTCAATCTACCCCAAAAATGTACGTCACTAGGGAACACATGTTTTCCCTGATCCGTCTGCAGGGAAGTAACTAGCTGAGCACTGTTACGATGGGTAAGAGTTAACTTATTGTGAGGAGTATAATGGGCTGATTTCTGCGAGAAGGGAGCATGGATTCTTGTGAGTCGCTGCATTACCTGTAAGGTGAAGGTCTCATGTGTACATATTTTTGTCATTGTGCCCATTCATTACATCTTCAACATTAAATTTTCTCCCATGCACTTTCAGTGTGACTATTTGTACAGTTGTTTCTTGGACAGATCTGCTATTTGACGGTTGTTGGAAAGGGGGTGGTTGGTGTGGAGGTATGCAGAGATTTCGGGCACAAACTTTGTTCTCCACAGTCTTTATTTCATTTTATGTATCACCTTCGCGTTCAGCAAAACGCTGTCTGTTCTTTACCAGCAGTAGCACAATGAATCGGTTTCCGACTTGCTGTTAACTAGCTTTTGTTGAATAAGGATTGTAAACTGCTGTGTTGCTAGTTGCTTTCTCTGCAAGTGCTAAACTAGAAATATACTTTTAACTCTTAAACTCCAAGAACTAAGTAACTTCCATTCTATAGAATGGAATAAGCAATCCAGACCAAAAAGGTGACTGCCAAGCATGTAAAATGCAAAGAAGTACCCAACGGAGAAAGAAACAGGCTTAGGAATGGCCACATTCCTTCTGCAAAAGAAGATAAGTAGCGGCTGATCTCTCTGTTTGTTTGTCTATTTTGACAAAGGGTATTTACCCAAAATATTAATAAATTGTGTTGTACCCATCTTTTTTAAGCGTGTTTCTTTCTCCGTTGGGTACATCTTTATAGAATGGAAGTCACTTAGTTCAGGGCATTTAACTCATTCTACCCCAGACACCACAGGAAGATAAAGATCGACCATGATAGTTCAAGGGTGATGCCAAGCTATTCTGGCATCACCCTTGAACTATCATGGTCGATCTGTGTCCTGCGCTGCAATGCAGTCTTTAGAGGACAACGGCAAAATTTAAGAATTTTGGTGTTGGGGTAGAATGAGTTAAGAGGCCTTGTTGTCGTGCACACACATTGTACCAGAACGTTTCATAAAATGCACCGTGCCTGCTAGATTCACTTGCATGACACGTACGACCTAAGCTTACAACCTATATACATAAGCTTGCTTCATACATCATGTAACTCATCGTGCACTAAAGTTGACATTGCCCAATTCGGCAGGTGCCCTCAGAAGTCAACAGAAAATATCTGGAGACAAATTCATCATGATAGTTCAAGGTTGGTGCCACAATAGCTTGGCGCCTTGGGGTGCCAAGCTATTCTAGCTCCACCCTTGAACTATCATGGTCCCTTCTGTGTCCTGTTATGTGTCTGTGCTGAATGGGTTAACTGCGCCATGTGCACAGCTTGTAAACTCATTCCGCAAGACTCTTCCTACACGCTGCCAGTGTCGCGCTAGTCTTGTTGACAAGATAACGCGTATTTTTTCCACTCTCTCACTCTGCCGGTTCCATCTGCGGAAGGCATCAGTGTTCCCCATAGATATTGGTGGTGGTTTATTTTATGATGGCTACAGGGCACAATGCCACCCTGCCTATGTTACCCAGTTAGTTGTTGAAACCATTTTCTGAGAGCTGTCTAAAATTCAAGATTTAACCCCCTCACTGCTGAGAAGTATTAAGCACCACACAAACTGCAAGAGGTATAGATCATCTGGAGCTGCGGCAGTTGCAGGGGCTCATGAGGATTTATGTCTGTTGCTAACACCACATTATATTCATGGTCCTTGGACAGCTAACACTCTTTGGTGTTGAGTTTAGCAACGATTTCTGTAAAAGACAATCTGTGTCTACTGTCAGTGACGGGATTAATTAGTTGATCATGATCATAATATGGATGCTACTGGTAAATTGGGGACTGTACCTCCAAATGGTGGAGACATTTACACTTTGTGAGCTGAAGCTGATAAGTGTACCTACATGAACCATGCACATTCACTCACCAGCTGAATAGAAATGCCAGACAAATTTTCAATTCGGGGTGCATATTGTTTAATGAACACAGCTGTGCATGTATTTTTGTCACCTTCCCTGCGTTTTCCTTGTTGACATGTTCATACCATGGTAGCACAAGGGGACCTCCAAATTTGGGAATTCCGACTTCAGGACTGTGTTAAGATATTTGTGGAAATAGTCATATTCGGACTGTAAGACCGCTCCCCTCTGTGTAATTTGCAGAGGTTCCATCAGACAGTGTGGAAGACCTCCACAGTGTACTGAGAGCCATACACCACCAGGATTTAACCATTGACGGGGTGAATCGCAGCTCTAGACGCAGTCGCAACATTAGCAGCATGGTGGGGGGCCAACTAACAGATGATCGTAACGCTAGGATGAGCAAAGTGCGCAGGCTCTTGGCTCTGGAGCGAACACTCAAGGTACAGCCAGTTTCCTGTCCACTGCATTCGCACTTCTTACTATTCCCCTTTATTTAGCCACTTTGTGCATGCAGCCAACCAGTACTGCTCACAGCACTAGTGGCTGCAGGTACAAGGTGGTTAATCCATTTAACCCCAGGGTCCCATTTCCCAAATTTTGGAGGTGTTACCTACCGACTGTGTACCAGCTGCAGGAGATGGATCGACCATGATAATTCAAGGGTAGTGCCAGATGAGCTTGGCGCCTGAAGGCGCCAAGCTCATCCGGCGCTACACTTGAATTATCATGGTCGACCCATCTCCTGCTGTAGGGACTCGGGGCTAAATGGGTTAAAATGGCTTTCAATTAAACCCTATATTCTGGCAGCAGATGTAAGTTCTTGCGCAATGCTATGTATTAAATTCATATTTTGATGTATACAGCTTTCTTACGCTGTGTTTGTATTTCATTGTACTTGTGCTGGTCTGTGGTTTTGGACAGTACAGCATAGAACTGTTAGGCTGAGAGTCATAGACAAGCACAATACATGTACATTTTATTACATATGGCTATTTTAACCCCCTTTACTGATGGCCAGATTTTGTTGGGTCTTTCAAGTGTATTTACACATTATTATACACGCGGCTCTAAACCCATTGAGCCCCAACGCATCAGAGCAGGAGACAGATCAACTGTGATAATTCAAAAGTAGTACCAGAATAGCTTGCCACAATCAGGCGCCAAGCTAATCTGCCACTACCCTTGAATTATCACAGTCGAACCATCATGTGCAACTGGTACATAGTCGTTAGGTGACACCTCCAAAATTTGACCATGGGCTTAAGTGGGTTAACCTCTTTTACTGTTCTTTTTTTTTTAATTCTTTAACTCCACTATTATATGGCCTTAGTTGCCTGCTCAGCGCTAATAACTATTAACCCATTACACCCTGAGGCTGATTTTTAAGAAAAATTTGCTTATTGTCCTATGAACTAATGAAGGCTACATTACAAATAAGGAGATAGATCGGCCGGTATAGTTCAAGGGTGGTGCCAGAATTGCTTCTGGCACCACCCTTGAACTAGCATAGTCAAATTTATTTCAAGCAACGGCTGTATCAGGATGAAATGGGTTAACCCCTAACCTGCTGCTGGCAATACTGTGCGGCAGAAAAGATGCATGGTAATGCTTCATTTCTTCCAAGCAGCATCGGCAGCAGCAGTCGCGTTTTCTGCTGGTAATGGTAAAAGTTGGTATTGGTTCCTTGAAGATGGACCGCAGCTTGCACTTTTTTGTTTGCAGTGTATTGCTGGTAGCCCCCCCCCCCCCCCCCCCCCCCCCCCCCAGAATAGTCAAAAGAAAGAGGAGAAGAACCGTCGCTGCTGGTAGTACTAGTGTCGGTGGAGTTTGTGGAAGCATTCAGTGGGAACAGGGGTGGGGGGGGGGGGGGGAAGGCATGGGGTTGAATTCACTGTTGGGCATGAGAGCGCTGGAATATCTATCCCCCTAGGCACACAGACTAAGTCACATCATCAGCTTCATCAATTTCCTCAGTGAAACACACAGTGGAACCTGTTTTGAGCAACCACCTTTATTGCGAGGACAAGACGGTCTTGAAAGACAGGTCCTCTCTAAATAAGAGAAGGCTTCAAGGGCAAAATGTGTCACCTGTCATTAAAGACCATCATTCAGGTGGCTGTAGCCACCTGAATGATGGTCTTTAATGACAGGTTCTGCTGTAGAATATTCCTTCTATCACCCAAATAAACACCACAATGCTGACTTGAATGAACAAGTCAATGCACTGCAGATAGCTCCCGCAGGAGACTTACTGTAGGAAATTAAACACGAAAGTGACACCAGACAAAATACTAAACATTGGATAAAAGGAGAAAACGACAGGTATTTGATAGGACACAGCAAAACACAAGCACTGGATGAGGACAAAACAGGTGTTTGAAACAAAATTGTTTACAAGAAAATCTGTGACTGGTTGCTGGTAATTTTGATTGGCGGATGCTTGCCAGCTGTTGACCTAAAGGTGTTGTTTCAGCCCCTTGCAAAGAGCTGAAAACGACACAGATAGGCCCACAGATGGTAGATGCTGGCCACTGGAATTATGTGCAGCTATTTTGTGGTTTTAACGTGTGTCATGGTGTGTTGCGTAACAAAACAACTTAGTGAACTTTCACATTATGGATTTTGCTTTTGTGGGCATCTCTGCATGTACATGTTGTAAATATGGCATAGAACAATGTCTGTCACACACGTTACACAAATTGACAAAAGGAAAACTAATCGGAGCAATGCTCTTCGGTCAGTCTGCCCTGCAGGAGATGAACTATGATAGCTTAATGGTAGTGTCTGAAAAGCTGTGACGTCCACTATGTTAACCCATTTAGCCTCGATGCTCCACAGCAGGAGATGAATTGACCATGATAATGCCTGGCACTACCCTTGAATTGTCATGGTCAATTCATCTCCTGCAACTAGTACATAAATCAATCCAGACCAAAAAGGTGACTGCCAAGCGTGTAATATGCAAAGAAGTACCCAACGGAGAAAGAAACACGCTTAGAAAAGACGGGTACAACACAATTTATTAATATTTCGGGTAAATACCCTTTGTCAAAATAGACAAACAAACAAACATAGTAAACTAGTACATAGTCATTAGGTAATACCTCCAAATGCGACCTGGGGTTAAGTGGGTTAAACCTTATCAGCCAGAACACAATAAACAGCATGCAACAGAAAGAGGAGTGGGCCCTATGAACATTTATGCATGCGTTCTTGTGGGTCTGTGGTTTGTCTTACGTTACTTATATCAATGTTTCTCAGGCTTTTTAACTACATGTACTTCTTTGGAGGGCCACAAATGAAAGAAGGAAGAGTTCAGTGTGATTGCATACATTATTTGGTATCAGTTTCAGCCAACTTAATAAAATTTCAAATACAAAACGATTTCCAAATACCGTGTAGCTCGCTTGAGCTTGCCCTTAGCACCACGTGAATGTTCTGTGTTTACGTACAGTGTGTGAGTAAATGCGTGTGATTCACGTGAGCGTGCTTGTTGGGTTCAGTTCGCGGCTACATTCTGCGCATTGAGTTATATTATAAATATGAGAAATGCGCCATATAAATGCTATGCATTAATGATGTGTACATTATGATGCATGCATTATTTATATGAATGTAAAGCCATACAATCTGTAGTTATGTTGGCAGTGGCCATTCTTGTAAATATCTTTTTGTTGCGACCATTATTATTCTTGTCTTTTGGGCTTACAGATTCCGTTATAGGGCAGGAAATGCAGACATTTTCCTCATTCAATATTAAACCCTTTGACTGTTGGTAGCGGTTTTTGTTGTTATGATACTTGCAGGAGTCATTGTGACAAACACCGCTACCAACAATGAAAGGGTTAAAACTTGCACTGTGAGGGTAAAAATTGATGAAGTTGGGAGTTGTCTTGCAAAGACTTCACACCAGTACTTGTTGAGACGAGAGGGAGGTCAGCCATGATAGTTCAAGGGTGTTGCCAGGATAGCTTGGCACCTCCAGGCGCGAAGCTGCTCTGGCACCACCCTTTATGATTTTATCTGTCATGGTTGATACAGATCGTGGTTTAGTGCTTTAGGGCTTAATTGGTGAATCATTCTACGAATTAGGAGCTGTGCATTGACTGTTGTTTTTCTGTTGCAGGTGAAAGAGCGGGAAATGCGAAACATTGAGCGTCTGCTGAGTGTCCCCATAACGGCCCGTGAACTGCGAAACTATGTGAAGAACCACCCTCATATACTGTCTGAATTTAAGGATGACACGTGATTTCATTTCTTGAGTGATGTGGACTTGAAACTTTAACCCCCTCGTGCATGCAGCCACTGGCACTTTGCACATTATGGGTGGTTGCATGCTTAAGGTTTAACTCTTTTCACCCCAAGGCTGCATTTCCCAAATGTTAGAGGTGTCACCTAAGGACTGTGTACCAGTTGCAGGAGATGGATCCACCATGATAACTCAAGGGTAGTGCCAGATTAGCTTGGTGCCATCAGGCACCAAGCTAATCTGGCACTACCCTTCAATTATCATGGTCAATCCGCCTCCTGTTGTGCGTTGGGGTTAAATGGGTTGATGACGGATGTTTCTGTGAAGGACTGTCTGAATTCAGCCAGAGCTATTTTTGGTTTGGCTTCCATTGTGATGTGGATGCTAAATATTTATGGCGTTTTTTTGTCAATAACCACATGCAGATACTTGTACTGCCCAAATTTTGGAATGAGAGATGTAGTTTCTTTCACAATGTGGACATTAAACATTTATGACATAGTAGTTCCTGTGAATATACCCTCAGAAACTATCAGAATTTAACCAGGGAAAATGGCACATGATTCAATACTATTTGAAAAGCAAGACGTGATTTGGTGCCTCTTCTGATGTGGACGTAAAACATAACATGGATGATTTTTATGAAGGATCACCCACACATGCTGCCAGAAGTTAGTCAGAGGGAGGACTCGTGATTTTATTATTTTCGTGATGTGAGCACATTATGCCATGGATGTTTTGTAAAGAACCATCCACAGATACTGATTATAGATTTTGTTTTTTTATGTGTACATTACCCTTCCCTCCCCCCCTTCCCCCCACATGCAGCATCCATTACTGTTAACAGTACTATTGGCTGCATACACAAGGGTGAAAAACAAGTTTGACATACTGTACATGTTAACCCATTTAACCCCACTGCCATATTTTACAAATTGTGGAGGTGTTATCCAATGACTAATATACCAGTTGCAGGAGATTGATCGAGCATGGTAACTCAAGGGTAGTGTCAGATTAGCTTGACTCCATCAGGCGCCAAGTTAATCTGGCACTACCCATGAACTATCATGCTCGATCTATCTCCTGCTCTAGTGTGTTGCAGTCTAATGGGTTAATCTCTTCACTGCCAGGGAAACCATCGCTAATAATCAATACAAGCTTGCTGCGAGGTAGCCTCTGTTGCTAGCACAACATTAAACCCTTCACAGCCGAGAAAACGTGAACACGATAGATCCTCATGAGCCCTCGTCATGTGGGCTGATAAGGATTTATGTCCTATGCAGAGATTAATTTTGTGTCCGTTTTCTTAGGAGGGTTGTGGCTTTAGGTCATTGAATGAACAAAGACTTCAGAACTTAAGAAACAATACTGTAATGATAGGGTATCCAGCACGTACTGGACTTAAGAGAGAAAGACAAAAGTGAGAATGGACATAATGGAGATCAACAGAAAGACGAAAGAGACGAAGACAAAAGGGAAATAGACTGAAAGGAGAATGACAACATAGACATAAAATAACAAGAAAGTTGCACACATAGATACACCAACATGTGAAACTCAATTTTTTTTGTTAGTGGAACATATTTGTTAACCCATGACATCCTGAGGCTGATTTTGTAAAATTTATTGACCTTTGAAAGCTACATTACAGATTATGAGATAGATAACCATTTTAGTTCAAGGGTGGAGCCAGAATAGCTTGACACCATTGGCGCCAAGCTATTCTGGCACCCCCTTGAACTGTCGGCCAATATATTTCAAGCAATAGGTGTATCAGGATGAAAAGGGTTAATATATCATGAGAACAAATTTAAAGTTTCACAAAAGCCACAGCTGTCATCGTGTGTGCCAAGCATTCTGTCCTCTCCTGTATTACACATCTAATACAGGATCAAGGTTATTTCAATAGTCCCCAGTAGCAAAACGCCTTCAGGCCCAAAACGGCCGCAGTGGGCCCGTGCACAGCAGTGCGCGGGCCCACTTCGGCTGTCATGAGCTTGATGATTTTTACTTACTGGGGTTAGCTTTCATTAGATGGAAGAAGCTCAATTCAACAGAAACGTTGAGAAAAAAGCCATTCAGTGGTGCGAGAAGCAGTGCGTTCAATATCTGATCTGAAAATGGCTTTGGTCAATGAAATTTTTTCTACACAATTATCTCAAAAGAAGACATGTAGATTGGCTGATATTTTCATGGCAACAAACAAAATGTCGGACGTATAGGAATAGATATTTACTTATTCTGATTCTGGCTAAGACATGATAGAAACAAAAATAACATTCTGAACCAAGATGTACTCACTGGTAAATCTCTGGGATATTTTGACTGTGGCTCACAGGCTTTTGAGGGAGTTGGCGTCACTGAGATGGGAGGTTATGGATGCTGCCATTGATTTCACTATGAATTGTGTACAGCTGCATGAACATGATACAGAAAAGGTATCTGCCATACCGAATAGAACTTGTGCTGAGCCTGGTGAGGTTTGCACACCTCCTATATGATCATTGAAGATGGCCCAGTTATTTCCTGCATGTGAAGAAACCCACCAATCTTCAAGGAGATATCTGCTGGTGAGCTTGGCACCGCATACAGAAACTTGCCCTGTGCTCTTGGGATGATTCTCAAAGTTTGAATCGACAGATTTGACATTTTGTCGTGGTTTTTATTCATTCTCCCTTGTTTTTGCCTCTTGGTGCTTGATGTGATCAGAAAATTGTGCAGACCTTTTAGTTGACGATCGAGAAGCAGCCCTTTAGAAGCTGTTGACAGACTTTGCAGATACATGTAGTCTGTGTGTAGGTCTTTCAAGATTTTGTGAGGCATACTTGCTGTTTTTCCTTACTGTTTGCTGACAAGTTTCTTGTCTGGTAGTGTAGTTGTTGTCTTGAAAATGGTACTGCCCACTCTCCACCATTTTTTTACCTTGTTTTCTTCTTCGACTTTAGAGGGATGAGCAGGCTGTGTCTTCACCGTCTGTGCTCTTGCTAGCAAGACTCCCATTGCTTTTCATGACCGTGAGGAGCAACCTCCTTGTATGGCATTCTTTACTGGAATTTATTTTTTAAACCATCAAACTAAAGTCAGAGGCTCCCAGCGTGCTGCATGTCTTTGTGTGCATCTTCACAGGTGTAATTGTTTTGGTGGTGGTTTTGTATAGTGGCCATAGAGCACATTGCCACCCTTCCTACATTTTAGTCACGATGATTCTGACGGGAACCGCTGCCGACGCCCAAATGGTTAACAGTTGCAACAAATTTCGGAGGGCTGTCAAAATTTGAGATTTAACTCCTTCAATGCTAAAAATTGAAAAACATCCAATCTGCAAGAGATATAGATCTTCATGATCACCTGCAGTTGCGGGGTTTGAGGATCTACGCCTTTTGCTGAAACCAGTTTGTATGTGTTCCTTTGACGGCTGGGGATCTTTGGCATTGAATTTAAAAATGATTTCAGAAACACAATCTACAGATCTTGGACATTCAATTTACCATGATTTCACAAACACAATCTGCGTCCACTAACAATGAAGGGGTAAAATGTTTACTTCGCATTGACTCCACTTTCTATACTGGAGGGTCTGCTGTAGAAGAGCTGTGTCGGCAAGAGGCATAGAATCATGAATCCCTGCAGCTGCTTGGGGCTCATGTGAATCTGTCTCTTGCAGGTTAGAACGGAAGTAGGTCAAGGGTGGTTTAGCCCTTGATCATTTCGTCAACCTTGCTTGCATGATGATGATCAAGGCGACGCAATGGGTTGGCATTTTTGATGGGCCGTTCACTGCTGTGATGGCACAGTGTGTCCAGAATTATGATTAACTCTTAAACTCCCAGAACTAAATGACTTTCATTCCATAGAATGAAAGTTATTTAGTTCTTGGGAGTTTACGAGTTAATTTATTTTCTGTGTCTTAATTGGATATTCCCGTTGTGGTAGCAAATGATCTTCATTGTTGAAACCACATGTTGACATGTTAGCGCAAGTTTTCTCTTGTAGATATGTTACTTATATGGCACAGGTGTCTGCAACTGCTGTGTGTGTACGAGTATACAAGTGTGTTCAAATAAATCCGAGATTTGTTCTTGTTATATTTGTTTACCGCATCATGTATTTGTGTTTCGCCTTGAAACATAAACTGTTACTGGTAAACCCATCTCCCTCGCTCGGTTTGAGTCTCCAGATGCAAGGCTAGATATGTTATGGGAATGCACACACCTTTTTTGGTGATCGTTTTCTTTTGGGCAAAGAAATAAGGAAGAGGAAGAAACGTGGTCGAAATGCAGTAGCTAAAACGGTAAACTGCTTCGCTGTGGTTATTCCAAAGCTTTTCTTTTACGCCGGTTATTTCCCTGCATCTGTGGCTTATTTGTCTGTTTACCCTTTGGCTGTCAGCAGCGTGTTTTGTCACAGTTATTCCTGTAGGAATCGCCATGACAAAAGGCACTACTGACAGCAAAAACCTCTACCGATAGCAAAAGGAAGACTTTCTTTAGTTTTGTTACAGTTGCAATGCTAAGGTCTTGAATTATCACAACCATGCAGGAATGTTTTTTTTTTCTTACTTGTTGGGTTACAAGTAATTCAAACTTGGACAGTATTTTGCATTTTCTTTTCATGCGTATGTACGAGTAATTCATTTTCAATTGCCTGAATAGCATCCATTGTGTACTTTCATGCTACAGTACATCATAATTCTATTGATGAACTTGCAAAACTTTCTTGCTTTGTGCATTATTAGACTGGGGTGATATTAAAGGTATTCGTTTAGCAATTCTGTATGCTAAAGAAAAAAGCACTGTATGTTATGATATGTTCAATAAACCTAATTTATATCATTGCTTTATGTGGTTTTCTTTTTGTGTGAAAGAGGAACAAACACTTTGCATCCCCCCCCTCCCCCCCCACCACTTGGACCACATACATACAAGCAAATCACATTTTTGTTGAAAGGTTTATTTCTGCCTCTAATGTTAGGATTCCATGAGGTGGATATGGGCAAGATATGGTTGGTTGTATATTGCTTAACGTCCGGACAGTAACAAGACTTTCTCAGGACGTGCCTCCACTGCTTGTGAAAAAAAAACTAAACAGAATATTGAATGTATGTCGCCAGCTGGTCTAATACGCTAAATAAACCTAAGACCATGTAGCAACATAAATCCAATATTAAGAGCTACAGATAGCGCAGACAGGGAGAGTTTAAAAAAAGAAAAATACAGGTGAATGGACCAATAGACAGAAACACATGCCCCAGAATAGAGGGGAAGCCTACCCTGTGGGGCTGACCAGGGTGACCTTGGGAACTAAAAAGTAGATAACCCCACCCAAGTCCCGGGTGGTGAGCAAGATATGGATCAACCATGATAGTTCAAGGGTGGTGCCAGAATAGCTTGGCGTCCATGAGCGCCAAGCTATTCTGACACCACCCTTGAACTACCATGGTCGATCTCTCTCTGAACTGTAATGCAGTTCTCAGAGGTCAACTCCAAAATTTGGGGATTACAACCTCAGGACACAATGGGTTAATTTAAGCACAGTGTATAAACTAGAAACTGCAGTCACTGCTTCTGTTCAAAGTACTAATGCCTGCATGCACAGGTCAGTAAATATCAGTAGATCACTAGTAAAGTGTATTTCTTGTTCAAAGACTTGTTAACCTGTCATCAACTGGAATTAAGCGTGTAAAAATCAAAACTCACATAAATTCTTCAAAGAAAAGAGCATTTATCACAATATGATACATGCACACAATGGTAGATGAAAATATGGCAACTTTTATGCACCATCACAAATGAAGACCATAAAAAGAACAAAAGCACCATCACACTATGATGTACTGTCAGCTGCCTGTACCACTATACTGCTTGGCGCAAAGCTAATCTGGCACTACCCTTGAATTATCATGGTCAATCCACCTCCTGCAAGTGGTACATAGTCGTTAAACAACACTTCCCAAATTCGGGAAATGCGCCCATGGTGCTAAAAGGGTTAATAATTTAATACATGTATGTATTTTCCATATCCGCTTACTGATGATACAAAACAGACATATGGCCCGATAGCCTTTTGCATACTGGGCATGGGTTTTCAAGTAAACTTGACCAAACCTCATTTCGTTTTATGCTTTGACATGCATACCTCAAACATGAACAAACTGTACAGAAAACAGAAGTGTACTTGCATAATGAAATGTAGTCCTACCCTATATAATAAATCAAAGATTGCTAAGAGTGCACAAGAAGGAGAAAATAAACATTTTAACTATGTCTACACAAGAAATCATCAAAAGCACATGAGCATGTATCATCTTAAAAGTCTGCGTATTTTCAGCGCTTTTTGTCAAGGTGATTCAGGAATCATCTTGATCAAAAGTGCCACAAACACCAAATTTTTTTTTAAAAAAAAGATATTTCAAAATAAATTACGAACACCCTGTCATACTTATACATGTATATATAACGTGGTCATCACATTCCACTGTCTCTTCATCTTGTAATAACAGTCAAAAATACTGAGTCGATACCATGTACACAATGACAGGCTCATGATGTAGGTTGTGTATGTAAAAAGAATGGAACCTGAGGTGGCGCAAAAAGTTAGCATGCCACCATCAACTTGATGTACATTCAAGTATTGTTTTGAACTGAAACAGCCATCCAAACCCCGTCCATCCCCCACCCCCTCCCTTTGTGCACTTAAAACCTTTGGCTGTCAGTAGCCATTTTAGTCACAATAATTCATGCAGGAATCAATCGTGACAAAACCGCTACCGACAGCCAAAGGGTTAACAATGCCATGATGCAAAGTCCACAATGATGTCATTTTGCACAGTGCATGTGATATTTTGTTCCACTGAATGGCTGGGGACAGATTCCTTCAATTTCATGTACTGGTAAAGTAGTACATGTATTTTTTAAAATAGCATACTTGGTTCCCCAGTGAAAGTACATACACCGACTGCCATACAAAACGCAAAACTTTCAAACGTTGTTTCCAATACTAAAACATCTTAACTGTAAAGAGTGAACTTGCACACCATGCAGACCGAAGTTAACCGGTTGGCAGTACTCAGATACATGTCACACAAGTTAACTCTTTACAGTTAAGATGTTTTAGTATGGGAAACAATGTTTGAATTTTTTGCATTTTTCATGGAAGTCAATATCTGCATCCCTATACTTTTGTGATCACTGGCACCTAGACTTTATGTCAGGGTCAAAAGTCAACTGATTGTCTAACGTTTTTACTGTGCAGCTAGATATTAAGAGAATTGTTGCATGAGGTACCTGTATCTTTGGCTGCTACAGACGATACCACCAGACAGAAAGGTGCGTCACCACGCAACTTTTCTGCCAAATGGGATTGTCGGCAAAATTAATTCTTCCCGACCCGCACTTGACGACCGAGGAAAAACTCAGTAAAGCTGGATTCCTGCCCCTTCAAAATCATTTTAAATATAACAAAGGGGTACTGATGTTTAAGGTGTGGAACCATAGTGCACCAGAATATCTAACAGAGTCGTTTAAAAAATCAGATTCCTGCTATGGGAACATGAGAGATCTTTATATTGTTCCAAAACCCCGAATAGATATATTTAAATCTACTTTGTCATTTGCGGGTTCCACACTGTGGAACTCACTCCTACATCACGTTAAAGCCACTCAGACATTATCTCGTTTCAAGGCAAGTCTTTATAAGTATCTGACATTACTCAAATAATAATATCTAGTTATTTGTACACATGAATGTACGTGTATATTCTAATAATCATGTGTGTGTGTGTGCATGTGTGTGGATGCGTGAGTGCGTTTGTGCGTGGCGTATGCGCGTGTTTGTGTTTAGTGGACTATATATTTTGTATCACTGTGCTTTGATGTCCCTTTTTATGTATATTTTGTACTTAGTTAGTCGTAGTTGTAGCAACGGCAGGTACGAAAAATGACATAGTCACTGACTGTGTTAATATCTTCACCGTTGTAAAATAAAGATTCATTGATTCTCTATTGAAACTGATTGGTTTGTTTTTTTTCAAATGCTGACACTTATCAACCCTTTCACTTTTACATGTGGGAGACGAATTGTACATGTTCTGTTCAAAGTAATCGAGCACAAACTTTCAGCTGTTACAGTCCATCCGTGGTCCACTGAATCAGGAATTAAACCCGTTATAATGAATGAGCTCTCAAATACATAGCTTGACCAGCAACGACCATTATAATGAATGAGCTCTCAAATACATAGCTTGACCAGCAACGACCGTTATAATGAATGAGCTCTCAAATACATAGCTTGACCAGCAACGACTTGAGGTAACACATTGAGCCGTATGGCCGAGAGTCCCAAAATTCAATTTGGAGATGCCCTCTTGAAGATCAGATACAAGTTTAGGAGAATGATTTACATGACTGATAGTCCCAAAGTGGTACCAGAATAGCTAGGCGCCTTCTTGGCACCAAGCTATTCTGGCACCAGCCTTGGACTATTATGGTTGAAATAAATGTTGTCGAAGTGCGTCAGGGAGGAAGGGTGAAGGTTAAGGTGATGTTACTGATGGTGAATGGTAGCCCATCAATTTTTTCAGCTGCCGTCGTAGAGTAGAGACCTCTTCCTTCAAGTACTGCCCCATGGGTCTATTCAGAGTGGTGTGGGTATTGTTCAGCAGTGCTGTGCTAATCGTGCCATCAGTAAAGCTCACTCCGTAAGGCCAGCTAAGCAGGAACATGGTCACAAAGTGGCTCAGACACATGTCCTGGTTCAGATCACAAGGCTCTCCTTGATCGCGGCCTTCTTGCTTTTCCCTGCACATTTTTCCTGTATCCCTGCTTATGTTCCCTGTCTCCGCCTCATTAATTGAAACTCTTGGCCACTTACCGAAGATGTTTTCCAACTTGTTGATGTCCGACTTGTCTAGCTTCTCAGCTTCTCTGCAAATGGATTTAAACATCGGGGTCTCCTCGAGTGAGGTTAGCAAGTCGCCAACCGCGCACTGAACTTTAGCTGTTTTCACGCAGCGGATGTGTCGCTGAGTGGTCAGCACAATGTTTTCCGCAGAAAGCTTCAGGGCAAAGCTCAGGAACCCTTGTAAAGTCTCGGATATGACTACATCCAGCTGAGCCCCATCTGCAGAGTTTGTAGGGCTTTTGAGAAACCGCATCCAGGTAGAGAGGAATGCCTGGTAGTTATCCACCGTCTCTGGTGCCGAGTTCACGCTGAAGCCGTGAGAAATCTTGAACAGCAGCAGAGCTTTGCTGTCACGGGATGGCCGCACAGTGATGTAACCCCTGGGCAAACCTGTGAAGAAAATAGCAAAAAATGTGGACAAAAAAGAACACTCCAAACAGATCTCATCTACGAACATCCCCCCCTCACCCTCAATTTGATATGTCGTTTTACATAACACGTTTTTCCCCTAAAGATTCTACCTAAATATTAACTCTGTGAAGAAAAAAGGGATAATACTTCAAATCATTACAGGCTTAAAGAGTCTGTCTGTGTATACATGTGTGCGTGCATGTGTGCATCTGTGTATTTATGCGAAACCATTCTTAAAAAGTGAAAGGTGTTCGACTGCCTTGAGGTAACCGGCATATATCACCGCATCTGCAGGCACTCATGAGGACCTGTGCCTATTAACCCATTAGTCTCACGGCAACATGTCCCGAATTTCGGAGGTGTTACCTAATTCCTATGTACCAGTTGCAGGAGATAGATTGACTATGGTAATTCAAGGGTAGTGCCAGACTATTTGGCGCCTTTAGGCACCAAGCCAATCTGGCACTACCCTTGAATTATCATGGTCAATCCATCTCCTGCTCTAGGGCATTGGGGCTAAATGGGTTAAGTATAAATCAAATGTTATACCTGTCTCTCGATCCACAGCCTGCATGGATCTGAACAGGAGAGGGAGTGAGACCCAGTGCGGGGGGTATTTAAACCTGGCTGTGTCCAAAATGAGCACCAAATCTCTCCCAGGGTGGTACCCGGACACTGGCGCAAAGTGGCCATCTCCAGTCTGCCCCAGCCCAGGACGTGAATATGACACAATCAGGAACACGTCATCTTTTGTTGTGGTTGACATTACCAGCTGCCTGAAGGCCTCCTCGCTTGCCGAATCGTCTGCTCTTAAAAAATCTGTGTCAAGCGAGTTGCAGTTAGCCAGGCAGACAAACTCGTCAAAAGTGATGCCCTGCTTACGGACCAGCTCTGTGGGGATGCAACAGTCTAGCATGTCCTCATGGTACCACTTCCATGGGCCTGAAAAACATGTATGTGCAGTCAATTCATTTGTCCTCAGAAAAAGCTCACTTGTATTCCATTTCATCTGAGGTGTTTCCCCAGAAGATGGTAAATAAAAAGTTTTACACCATAGGCATGTACTCAGAATTAATCCCTCGACAGCCAAGGAAAGGTCAACATGTTCAAGCTGCACGAGGCATAAGACATAGATCCTCACAAGCCCCCGCAGTTGCAGGGACTCATGAGGATCCATGCCTCTTGCTAATGCCACCTTGAATTCATCTTAGGACGGCTGGGGCTCTTCAGCATTGAAAAAAAAAAGAGATTTGAGAAACGCAATCTGCCTCAATTGGCAGTGAAGGGGTTAAAGCCATTTGCTAAGCGCCCACACAAATGTGAAAGACCAATAAACTTTGGTATCTTAACCTATTCAGCCCTGACGCAGCAGTTGCAGGAGATGGGTCGACCATGATAATTCAAGGGCAGTGTCAGATTAGCTTGGCGCCTGTCGGCGCCAAGCTAATCTGGCACTGCCCTTGAATTATCATGTTCGATCCATCTCCTGCAACTGGTGCGTAGTCATTAGACGACGCCTCCAAAATTTGGGAAATACGGCCGTCGGGCTGAAAGAGTTAAGGGTAGGGTCCGATTATCCTGGCGTCTCTTCTTCAAATTTGACCTATCAACATCTCACTCTCAGTTTCCGCACACAAACTGCTTTCATGAAAATCAAATAGGTTCTGTGCTAGTTATAGCACCCGCATTATGAGCAACAACAGCCGTCTCACACGCACATGTAACCAACAAAAAAAAACGCCTCGAATTCAAAGCAATCTGCTCCATGGCAGGCACTGACTGCTAACATTTGCCAATGGAACGTTGTCTTGCCTCCACTAACACTTTCCTACCCTTCTATTCATAATCCTGTGAGTAGGCACATCTCAGAGGTTTAATGGAAGGAAATCTCCTACACCATGAAGGAGAAAAACAGCAGAATCTTATTTCATTTTATGACATGAAAAACATCACAATTTAAGTTAGTCTAATTTTTGTCCAGCAGCATTGTAAGACATACTTAGAACATTAATAATGAAGATATGGCAACGGATTACGAACAAACTGGCTGACATTCTTGATGACAAAACGCATCCACTTCGATATGAATTTGACAGCAGACGTATCGAACGAAGTGGCAGACTTCGAGTACCCAAAAGTAGTACATCACGTTATGCCAACTCTTTTGTCCCTCAGGCTCTTACCCTCTTCAACAGGAATATCAGTAGATAGTGTCTGTCAACATTCTTTAGTTCTTTAGTACTAGCCCTTTCCATAGTTCACTGCAACATTGCTGACACCAGAAGCACAGGGGGAATCTACCATAAGTGTTTCTGATGCCAAAAGTGTTAAAAAGGTAACAATACGTCTGTTACAGTTCATCTCTTTAATTGAGCATTATGGGTTATTTAATTATTTCCATGAGTGATTGCGGGTGATGCCATGTGTTCTATGGGCAGACAGTGAATTTCCCCATGAGGTATTAATAAAGTATTATTGTATTGTATTTACCCTTTACTGCCTGGAGTAGGTTGCTTCATTTTAAGATACAGCTTTAGCTGATTTTGTTCAGCAAGATGCATAGATTCTAATGAGCAACTGTGGCTGCAGGGGCTCATAACTGACAAGAATCTATGCCTCTTGCTGATGGCAATAAAAGGGACATCACTTATTCAATTAACATCCTTGTGCATGGACACTTTTTGGAGTAAACAAAAGCAGGTCTTGTGACCTTGCCTATGCAATTGAGGATTCTTGGTCGCCTCAAATCACAACATTGCTTTGACATCATTTTTTGCAACTTTCTTCTGTTATTGTTTCACAATGCAACATCTCTTGGATTCATGGTCTGCAGTGACGTTTAACTAAAAATAACCTTAACTATATAATAATAATATTATCAACTAAGCCTCAAATTGAAAGTGACGCTTGCTGTCACCTTCACCTCTTGAATATTTCAAATAGCAACCCACCGGTGCTGTGTTAGCAGTGATTACAGGCACATCGGAGTTAACCTCTTGACTGCTGAAAAAACCTAACACAACCCAACTGCAAGAGATATACTCACAAACATATATATAGGTGAGGCTAGCGCTGGTAGAATTGTACACATACCAAGGGGAATTACTCAGCACTGGACAGACAAACAGTTAGATCACCTGCCCCCTTAAAGTGTAGCTCTTGGGTGCCCAGCTGCATTTCATCAAATCATGAAATACAGTCATTTTGTGATATAAAATATATTTATCCAACTGAAAAAAGCACGAGGAATGGAAATATGTGCACGGTTTATTTTGCCTTTGCGTAGATACTTTGATATTAGCAAAAATAAAACCTGGCCTCCAAAAAAAAAAAATCTTCAGCAATCTTCGGAAAAGTCACGTGACATAACGTCACAAGCATGACGCGCTGGGTCCCATCCGCTCCCGTTTGTCGAAGTATCAACACATGGACTGTACGCAGTGTGATAATTGTATTGTTTTCAGTTTTGCGCGAACTCTTTGTGTGGTGATCTAGAAATATGCCGGGGCAAGTTTGTGTTGTTGGTGGATGCAGCAACAGAGCAACCGAAGAAAGATCTCTCCACACGTACACGGCGTACCCCGGCAGATCAAACTTTGTGGCCGCCGTGTGACCGCTTCGTCCGTTCCACTCGCAGAGACTTCCAGAAGGAAAATAAAAGGACGATAATGTGCTCCGCACATTTCAAGGAGGACGATTTTTCCAACCTAATGAAATTCAGGATAAAATTTGCGAAAATGTTGTTATTAAAACCCGGAGCCATTCCAAGCATCTGGCCGATCGGCACTTCATCAACACCGTCCATCGCAGCGGAGAAGAAGCACAGAAATGTCCTCGCAATGAAGCTGCAACTGGCGAGAGAGGTAAGCCACAGTATCATATTCTGAATATTTTAGGTAGAGGAAGATAAAAGTTTAGTGTGTGTGTTTGTTGGGAGAGTGTGGGGGAGGGGCCGTTTGTGACGCAGGCTTGGCTCTCATCAACCAGCTGGTACTAAGTGGTAGTGTTGACACTACTGCCGATTGGAATTCAATCTATAAATTGCAGTTTGTATACGTGCATGCATAATGTTGCATGGTGATATACTACACAGGAAAGAGTTCCAGCTTTTGCCTGCTTATCCTTGTGAAATCTTTTGTGCGGATATACATTTGTATTCCACGTTTTCTTTTGAGTGAATAGCACATTTGTATAATAATTGAATAAGACTCTCAGTATAAAGCAGTTACATTTTAATTAATTTACACAGTAGGTGTGTAAGCTTTATCATCTTTGGATGAGTTAAAATTCTTTTAATTGCTTTAATTGCAGGCTACAGAAAACAGACACTGTGCAGGGAGACATACAAGCAAAGTCACCCCCAGCGTGTACATCAGTAGCACCCGATCAGGCCAGCATGTCTGATGATGACTTTGAAGACGATTACGAGCTCAACGTCAGCGAAGAAATCCCCATGCCCCATGCAGGAGCAGAGGGTGGGTGTGGTGTGTGTAAATTACACCTTTGTTTACATTTCTATACAGATGTGTGTTGACAGTTACATACTGATACATACAGGAATGTAATGTTTATTTCTGCCAGTTTCTACTTTTTAGATGCATCTGGGCAACAGACGGTATCTAAAAAAATTGTAGTATTCATTGTTATTGCTATTCATAGTGTGGTCATACTACAGGTGGATGCAGTATAGTTTATTTGTAACATCAAACTAATCTGGCCCAGCTGGCTTTTTGTTGTATCCAAAGTTTGCTGTACCTATTTAGGATGGGATTTCATGCTTTACTATGTTATAACTTAGTGATTAATGAGTTTGTCAACAGGAGATCATCAGACAACTGAAAGATGATGGTCACTGTTGGTGCTTGTTGGAAACGGGCAATCCGACAGCCCTGGGCACTGCGCGAAATATGGATCCTACATGGTTATAGATCAGTGCATCAACAAAGTCATTGATGTACAGGTGGTGCAGGTCAGTGTGTCAGCTGTTGCATTCAGGTTTTATCTCCTTTTTCTACATGTATTTGCTTTTTTTACATATGTGGTAATTAATTTCTGTGTAGCCTGAAACAACTTTTTTAACATGACTTGGTTCACTTCTGTTGTGAAAAATGGACATGTCTTTTTGTAAATTAGTGAATACATTTTACTGACAGCATGGTGTTGCATTCTCCTCAGTAGGCCCCTTCAACCTGAATACACTACAGCAGGAAACAGATGGCACCATCCTTGAAGTTGCACTGGTGTCCCTGCTGAATGTGAACTTGTCTGTAATCTACAGAGGACAAAATTGACTTTTGGGACTGATTCAGTATATGTTACTTTGTTAGGATGAAAATTTATTGTTTTTGGTGTGTATTAGAGCAATGAAGTAAAAAATTCCATGTGGTGCGAACTGGAGGGCTTACAGCGGACTCTGGCAGTGTTGACCGACAGAGGACTCAGGGTGAACACAATTGTCACCGATCGACATCCGCAGATTACGAAATATCTGTGGGACCGTCATGATGGCGTGCAGCACCTGTTTGACATTGGCATGTGGCGAAAGGTACCATATAATTATAATTTATATGCTTTGGAACATTTGTTGATATGTGTACACAGTGTTTTGTGTTATAGTCTCTCATACTAAATCTGTTTATATTGCTGCTTTCAATTCTGCATAATAAACTGCATGACTTACATGATTCTCAACCGCCAACCTGCCATCTTTATTGACTCGTACGTTAAGTTTTAGAAACTTATTCTTCTGTTTTAATTCCAGGGGTGTGGAAAAAACTTGACAAGCTGAGTCTGGCGACCAGACCTCGAACCTGGAGGCCTTTCATAGCTTGCTGCTGCACTTCTCTCCCAAGCACACTGCCTTCAGTTGGCTGGGAATGCGAACAAGGTCAGTCTCCTGTGTATTCTCAGGGTTGGGCTTTGGATGCAGTGCAGGGCATCTTCCTGCTAGATAAAATTAGTTTTCTGCAAGGCATTGTGCTGCGAACTGCGAAAAGGGCTGCTCATTGCAACAGAGGATATGGTCACATTTTATGCACTGCCTTGTTTAATGTAAGGGGTTCAGTTCAGAAGAATGCCGCAATATCATACAGAGATTGTATGTCGCTATAGATGGTATCACGGGTAACTGATGCATGTATTTATTCTGGAAAGGTGTCCTGCATATCTGTATAATTCATACTGCTACCATCATACTGAAGAGACCACTGGACTCATGTGTGATTTTGCTTACATGCAAAGCATCAAACTTGTTTGTCTATTATTAGTATTAACTGCCATTCCACCATGGATCTCTATTATACCTACTATATATGTGTTACAGGCACAAACTGGCGGCCATGCATTATAATGAAAACAACAACAGGGACCAGGCGACCACCAAGGAAGGAGAACCAAGATTCCAGGTCTACTATGGCAAGGCCAAAAACTGAAGCGCATGTAAGGCCAGTCACAACAGAACACATACAGTAAAGAAACTGTTATGTTACCATACGTTATTTGAATTACAATGGCAAACACTGCTGTCATTTAAGATGTTATGGACGTGGCGCCTGCAGGGTGATGTCAACTTGTAATGCGCATCCACTCCATGCCAGCAGCAGGGTGCATCAACAGGGCCTCAGATCCACGTCAGACATCGGACAATTGTCCGATAAAAAATCCAAATGTCCTATTAAATTTGCCTTCAATCTGTCAAATGTCTTATTGCTTTTTAACCCATATCCATCTGGAAGACACTTCCAGTCAGGCACTCTGTGAGCTAAGAGGCCTTACAGAGAGTGCCTGCTCAGAGCTGACCGTTTTTTAGGAAATTTTAGTGCACGAGTGGTAGTTGTATAAAAGGCTTAAAACAGTCTCAACCCCACCCTAAAACATTAAGTGTTGCATATCAGCAGATTCAGCATTGAATATACTAGCTATCCATGTAAAAATAAACTGAGAAAAAGAAAACAGAAAAAAAAAATTTTAGTGTAAAAGTGAGTTTATTGCAAAAATGTTCACATACCTTGTGTTCAAATACATTATTTCAATAGAAGGATCCAAAATCACTGCAGCATATATGCCTGTAAAATATACATACTTCTATTTTCTGCCTAATAAAAAAAGAATGAATGAAATCCATTAAGTGGTTTGAAAACTACACATTTTCTATTGACGCAAGGAATAAAATTGTCACGTTGCCAGCCATCTTGAAACCCAGGAAAATCATCGTTGTCTTCCTCACTATCGCCAAAAATTTGACGAACTAAATCACTCAACTCATCGTAAACTTGTACATCTCGAATCTCCACCAATTCTTCATCTTCCCCTAATATGTTGTCGTCAGGATCTAATTCAAAATCGCCGCTTGTATCGCTCACGTCCTCTCTCTCACCTGGCTCGGCCATCATGCTCGATGTATTCACTCTAACACGCGGCGAAAATTAGCGTAAAAAAGGCTTACAACTTCCGGCAAATTCTCAGTCGGAACTGGGAAAAGTGCACATATTTCGATGACGTTTAGAGCACTAACCTGTGATGTCATGGGAAGTAGGGCTTTACGTGTACACAGAGGGACACAGGGGAACCACCTAAACTACGCGTCGGCGAGTATACCGTCGGAAAGGGGGGCCTACGCGCGGCGGAGTATTCCGATGGAAATGGGTGTGTACGCACGCGGGCGTATACCGATGGATATGGGTTAATGAAGGCGGTCATTGTCCGATCGAAGCTGCGTAAAGGCCGGACATCGTTCGTTCATTTTAATAACTGCGTTACCCGTTACTGGCCGTTAGGCCTACATCGCGACATTCAACTTGAAAAAGGACTAGCCTAGTGCACTCGCCCTTTCCTCTTTGCGAAACCGATCGATAAAGGATAGGCTTAGTTAGTGCAGTCGTAACCATGCACTGGTTGGTTGTCATGTGCAGAGTGGTTTCCCTTACACAGCTTTCGTTTTCGATACTCGCGAATCCGACTGGCGATGCCTCCGAAAAAGAAAATAAAAGCTGATTCAAAGCAGCAACAGCTGAAAAACTTCGGTTTTGGTAAAACCGTTAAAGATGTGAGAGAAGAAACTAATGCATCCGACCAAACAAGCGCTTCTCAAGCGACAGAAGAAGAAAGAAGAGAGGTGAGAGATGTGATAGATCTAGATATGACCGGCGACGCTCCCGATCCACAGCCATCTACATCATGTGATCTCTCTCTTGGCTTGACTTCGCGAACGAAGATTTTATAGGAGTTGCCCACGACGTCTGCAGGCTTGTTCGTGGCTGCGGAGGCCAATCCGAGACAGGCAGGTTCGACCGCAGTGGCTGCAGGGGAAGGTATGGCCAGGGTCCTGAGCTGCGGCATCTCTGTTTTTTCTCCTGAGCCGCTTGTCCTTAAGACTAGCTCTGTGAGAGTCCTCAAAGGAGACAGCTGCCTTGTAAATGGTGGAGCGCCAGGTGTCACGGTCCGCAGCAAGAGAAGACCACTGGTGGTGGTCGATTTGGCAGGCACTAAGTGACTTCTTGAGACAGTCTTTGTATCTCTTCTTTGGTGCCCCTCTGTCACGGTGTCCAGTAGCAAGCTCGCCAAACAGGGTGATCTTTGGTAGGCGGTGATCCTCCATCCTGGAGACATGCCCCGCCCAGCGGAGCTGTGTCCGCAGCAGCAAAGCCTCGATGCTCACAGTTTCAGCCTGTTCAAGGACCTCGACGTTGGTGACATAGTCACTCCAGTGAATGCCCAGGATGGTACGCAGGCAGCGCTGGTGGAAGCGTTCGAGGAGTCGTAGTTGGCTGCGGTAGAGGGCCCAGGACTCGGAACCATACAGCAGGGTGGTGAGGACCACAGCTCTGTACACGCTGATCTTGGTGCCTGTTTTCAGCTGTTGATTGTGCCACACCCGCTTGAAAAGTCGCCCGAAAGCGCTGTTCGCTTTTGCCAGCCTGCTGTCAAGCTCCTTGTCCAGCTTGGCGTCCGACGTGATAATGCAGCCAAGGTAGGTAAACTGGTGCACTGACTTTAGTTCAGACTCGCCAATGGTGATGTGAGGAGGGCGATACACTGTCTTGGGTGCCGGCTAATGGAGGACCTCTGTCTTTTTCAGACTGACCTCAAGTCCAAAGAGCTGGGCAGCATCTGCGAAGCAAGACGTGATGCACTGCAGGGCTCTCTCTGTGTGTGCAACGAGGGCAGCATCATCAGCAAAAAGCAGCTCACGAATCAGTTGGTCTAGGGTTTTCGTGTGGGCCTGCAGTCGTCTGAGGTTGAACAGGCTGCCATCGAGACGATACCTGATGTACACTGCATCGTCATCATCGAGGTCCACTGTGGCCTGCTTCAACATCATGCTAAAAAAGATGGTGAAGAGGGTTGGTGCCAGCACGCAGCCCTGCTTTACGCCGTTGAGAATAGGGAATGGTTCTGAGAGGTCATTGTTGAGTCTGACCTGGCCTTGCTGGTCCTCGTGTAGCTGGACAATCATGTTGAGGAACTTTGGGGGACAGCCAAGTCGCTCCAGGATCTGCCACATGCCTTGCCTGCTCACAGTGTCGAACGCTTTTGTTAGGTCGACAAATGTTACGTACAGCCCTTTGTTCTGCTCGCGGCACTTCTCCTGTAGCTGTCTCAGCACAAAGACCATATCGGTGGTGCTCCTGTTTGCTCTGAAGCCACACTGGCCCTCTGGGAGTTGGTCTTCAGCGATGGCAGGTACCAGCCGATTCAGGAGCAGCCTTGCAAGGATTTTCCCAGCAATGGACAGCAGGGTAATTCCCCGATAGTTGGAACAGTCAGACTTCTCGCCTAATGTGTGTCTGTGAAATAACCAATGCTTTTAAATTATGTGATAATGCACAAACAAAACAGGCAGAACCAGCCGAAAAAGAAGAATCCACTACTACTAGAAAGTTTGTGCAAGCGTGGACACTTTCTTTTAAATGGTTATGTTATGAGAACGAAAAGATGTTTTGCACTGCATGTAACAATGGAAACATGAAAAATGCCTTCACAAGCGGATGCATCAATTTTCGCAAGTCGGCGCTTTCAGACCATGAAGTAACAAAAGAACACAGGGACAGCTTGAAAGTTCCTGCCCTTCAGAAAAACACTGAAGAGATAGCAATCCGCCTTCTATCTGCTCAAGAGAAAGGGGCTGCAGTTGCCATACGAGCTGCATACTGGATTATCAAGGAGAATTTAGCATGCAGTAAATTCAAGTCATTGCTCAACTTGCTTAAGTCCGTGGAAACACCATTTGTCAAACAAATTGAAATCTCAGAGTCAACAAAATATGAAAGCACTGAATCATTCTATGAGTTTTTGAAGGCAATGTCTGACACTATCGAAACACAAGTGGCAGAACACATTGAAAACTCTCATGTTGTCACTCTCAAAGTCGACGAGTCCATTGACCGAACAAATACCAAGCGCTTTGCTATACTGGTTAGAGTGATTAATTTTCAAATGAAGCCTATCACTCACTACTTGGCCAATGTGCAAGTACCTGATGGCACCGGATGCAAAGGATGCTGCTAACCAAAGCGCATTCTAAGTAATGTTCTACTCAACAAGACTGACTGCAACCATTGTTATTATTTATTTTACATATCAATAATGATTTGATCCTCCCCATGGAACATCATTAACATTTTGAATTGGACAGTATTATCAGTATTATTTTTTGCTCCAATGTTATTTTTCAAAGGGAATTTGGGAAGAATTGATATTCAAGTTTGTATTTGTTAAATTTAATTTTTTTTCGTGTGTGTGTGTGTGTGTCTGTGAAATAACCAATGCTTTTAAATTATTTATTTTTTCTCATATATTCAATAAACATAAAAAATTTTGTGCACCAAAATGTCTTATTGATTCAATGGTTTGAGGACAAAAATGTCCTATTGGTTTTTCTCAGGCAGGACAAATGACCTATTGAACCAATGTTGTTCAGGACAAATGTCCTATTGAAGCCCTCGTGGATCTGAGGCTCTGCATCAACATAAAAAATGGAATCTAAAATTTGAGACTTGTCCTCAGAAAGACTATAATTGCAATGTCATCACTTTCCTTGCATTTTTCCCCCACCCAGGTCTGCCCTGGGGGACTTGGGTGGGGTTAACTACTTTTTAGTTCCCCGGGTCACCCTGGTCAGCCCCACAGGGTGGGTTTCCCCCTCTTTTCTGGGGCATGTGTTTCTGCCTAACCTTGGTTCATTCACCTGACCTGTAATTTCCTTTTTTAAACTCTCCCTACTGTCTGCGCTGCCTGTAACTCTTGATATTGGATGTGTGTTGCTAAATAGATTTGGTTTATTTAGCATATTAGACTGGCTGGCGACATACATTCAATATTCTGTTTAGTTTTTTTTTCACAAGCAGTGCAGGCACGTCCTGAGAAAGTCTTGTTGCTGTCCGGACATTAAGCTATGTACAACCATCCTTGCATTCTGGGTGCTGTTTACTACCTACCGAAATTACAGCTGTGCGTTTATTGTAATGTTACACCGAGATGTCCGAATTTCTGTTTATGTAATTCTAGCCCCAGTTTAAGTGGAAAAGAAGCTGATATTAAGTTATTTTTTCTATGATATGCTGTTAAACTGCAAGGGGCCCTCCTCCAGAGGTACAGTGAAGGTCCTGGGGACCCTCCGCAAAAGCATTGACTACATCCGAGAGGAAGGGTCTGGCTACCTGACCAAGAAGGCAGTCCGTGTGCCAAGAGATGAGGCGGTAGCCAAGCATTTACATAGGTTTCGCCCCAGACAGACCATGTGTGATGGCAGTGATGTCCCCGACGCTGATTTTGATGGCCCTGCAGATGATAGTTATCTGTCGGAGTTACTTTTGTTGTTGCAGGTTTTGCTGGATGCAGGCCAGCTCAGCGGTTTTGTCTTTTGCTGTAATAATTGCACAAAGAAATTTCCATCTCATGATCAATAAAGTGATTTGTTATTGTAACTGTCAGCGTGCAAAGAGCACACTGTCAGCACTTTTTTTTTTAATAGCTGATTTCACAGGTACCTGATGCATGTATTTATTCTTTTGCAACATGGAAAGGTGTTCTACATGTCTGTATGATTCATACTGCTACTGTCATACTGAAGAGAACACTGGACTCGTGTGATTTTGCTAACACGCAAAGCATCAAACTTACTTACTTACTTACTTACGCCTGTCACCCCTACCCGGGTATAGGCCGTCGACGAGAGACCTCCAGCAACTCCTGTCCTGTGCTTCTCCTTCGATTCTACTCCAGGTGGTTCCCAGTCTCTTGATGTCTGCTTGGAGGTCTCGACGCCAGAAGCATCAAACTTGTTTAACTATTATTAGTATTAACTTGGACATGCTAGGACATGTTGTGGATTGACTGTGATAGTTCAAGGCTGGCAGCAGAATAGTTTGGCGTCTGCAGGCACAAGCAATTCTGACTATCTGTGAATTATAATGGTCAATTTGTCTTGACCTTGACATGTATCTCGAAGGAAAATAATTTATAATCTCATCCTCAGCATGTGGAAAACTCTAAACAGAAAACTGAATGCATGTTGTTGGATGCACTATAGTAAATACTGCAATGTTTCTTAAATAATGAAACATGAAAAATATATTTTATTTATTCAATGAACATGATTGGTGGCTTTTTTTCCTTCCTGTTCATCCGAGTGCATAAACCTGTTGATTAAAATGATAACCTATATATATATATAATATATATATATATATATGCTCATGGGTGAAGTTGGCAAATGTGAAATACAGATTCAGAAAGAGGACTACTTTGCACTTTCCAAACATCTTTGTTGCTTTGTCTTCAACATAGGTGTGACATTCCTATTTTTCTTTTAGCGCATAGGGTTTACTTTTGTAAATATGTAAGTTTCCATACACAAGAGTAATAATGTACTGTTTTCTGTCTTTCCATCTGCCAACTTGTACACATGAATACTTGAGCATAAGAAATGTGACCCAATAGATGCACAAATTTAAATCGAGTTTTTGTACATGCATACTTTTGACACATAATAACATGCACACCCCTTGCTGCATTTCTTTTGCTCACAAATAGTCACCAATGTTACCTCTCTGACAGAATGGGTACATAGAACTGGTCTAAGTAATGAACAAGCCAAAATAGTTAGCTTTACAAATTTTTATTTCATCTACATGCACTCTCAGCATAATTCACCCATTTGTGCATGGTAGTTATCTGTCGGAGTTACTTTTGTTGTAGTAGGTTGTGCTGTATGCAGGCCAGCACGTTTTTTTCTTTTGCTGTAATAATTGCACAATGAAATTTCCATCTCGTGGACAATAAAGTGATGTGTAATTGTAACTGTCAGCATGCAAAGAGTGTCAGCACTGTTTTTTTGTTTTTTTTTTACTACCCGATTTCACAGATACCTGATGCATGTATTTATTATTTTGCCACCTGGAAAGGTGTTTTACATGTCAGTACGATTCATACTGAAGAGACCACTGGACTCGTGTTGCGTGATTTTGCTAACACATAAAGCATCAAACTTGTTTATCTATTATTAGTATTATCTTGGACATGCTTGGGCAGGTTGTGGATTGACTGTGATAGTTCAAGGCTGGCAGCAGAATAGTTTGGCATCTGTAGGCGCCAAGCTATTCTGACACTATCTGTGAATTATATTAAAAATAATGGTCCATTTGTCCAGACCTTGACAAGGATCTCGAAGGAAAATAATTTGCAATTTCATCCACAGCATGTGATGAGTTAACAGTTTGCTCATGAGTATGCATGTGGAAAACTCTAAACAGAAAAATGAATGCTTGTTGTTGGATGCACTGTAGTAAATACTGCAATGTTTCTTAAATAATGAAACATGAAAATATATTTTCTTTATTCAATGAACATGACTGATGGTTTTTTTTTCTTCCTGTTCATCTGAGTGTGTGACCTGTTGATTAAAATGATAACATATATATATATATATATATATATATGCTTGTGAGTGAAGTTGGCAAATGTGAAATTGAGATTCAGAAAGAGGACTACTTTGCGCTTTCCAAGCATTTTTGTTGCTTTGTCTTTAACGTAGGTGTGACATTTCTAATGAACAAGCCAAAATAGGTAGCTCTAGAAATGTTTATTTCATCTACATGCACACACAGCACAATTCAACCCTTTCTGCATGCCGACATTGGTACGATCTACAAGACCTGTGCCTGCATGCAGACATTGGTGCGATTTACAAGACCTGTGCCTGCATACCGACATTGGTACGATCTACAAGACCTGTGCCTGCACGCACATGGGGATTAATGAGCTAAGGTAGTCGTGACGTCGTATGCAAGTTCTTGTGGAAAGCAGGTTTGTCAGCTTCTGTCCACAAATTTAAAGCCCTTGTAGCCTTTTTTCCCTGCTGGAAATCTCTCACGAATCTTGTGCATGGCACACGATGGCAAAGGCTTTCGGTTGTGTTTTCCAAGCCATCCGTAACACCAGCGGATGACTTGCCTGTATGCTGTGTATCTCATGGTCCTGTAACAAATAATTACGGATTCAAAGTAAGCGTTTCTTGCAGTAAAAGCAAAATATCACTACCAATTTCATGCTATTTTCACAAACACACATATTCTCAATGTCACAGGTGTGGTCACTGAAAACCTGAAAAACAAACCATAGGTGATGGTGTACCTAGGGTGTAGTTTTGTCCTGTATCCCACTTAATTTTCACTGGTGAGGTGGGGAACAGGCTCCACTGGAACAGTCTCATATGTGTACACTGTCTCATGTGACAGAGTATTGCATGGTAAAGTGAAAAGTATAGTGACAACACTAATAAGTTATGTACTAACGTAGTACTAGCAGTGGACTAGTAGTAGTACTAATACTGAAACAGTGACCACTGCAACTTTATATAACTTTCTCATAATAGTACAAATAAAAATCTTTTTCACAGAGCAGTTCCACCCGACCTCCCCACACAGACTTGACTGCACTATTTTAAGTACTCACTGTCATCATGATTTTTAGTGCATGTATTAATCCAGTGGAAAAGTACCATGAACTATTCATCAGACTGCTCCCACCTCCCTTTCATTTTTCTTGCCCTTAATCACTTCACATAGATCTTAAATTTCTTTAAAATGTTGCAGATATTTGTTCCTGTAGATATTGTCCCACACACAAACGCCAGAAGTAACTCACTCATCCTCAGTATGTTGCCTTTCTGCTTCATTGTTCTGTCGCATTTGATAGTAAGCCATGCGCAGCACATCCATGTTTAGGCATACTGCTGCCTAGTGATGCAGGAAAATTCAGTGTTGGCCTCCACCTTGCCATCTTCAATCTGTTCGTGAAAACAGTCATCCTCAAGGCAACAGAATCGACCAGAGCACCTGAAGACATGGGAAAAGATAGTTTTCTGGTCAAAATTGCATTTTAAATATTCAGATACCAGCTATTAGTATTAGTTTACAGCTTGTGAACCAATCCATTCGTGCACCTGGATATATATATCTCATAAGTGTGTGTACACACATTCCAGCACCCTATAAACACAGCAGATCAAACCTTTCAAGTGTATAAGTATGAACTGAAGTACACATTTTTGAACAACAAATAAACTTGTGGATCAAATCATCAATTGGTGCATTTAGTGGCAATTCAGAAATGATACCTTTATTTACAAAACAACAAAAAAGCAAACAAACAAACAAAACACAGTAATATGATTGAGATAACCATTCAATTTTTGTTTACATTAGCATAGGTCACTAGGTGCAGTGAACATGTGAGAAACTTGAGGCAGTCTTAGGCCAGGCTCTGAGCATACGGTAAACTTCAGCAATGTCACATCATTAACTTCGACATTAATAACGACGATAATAAAACACAAGTGCACATGAAAATATAATACAATGAATGTATTGTACTATGTATGCTTACCAGTCCGTGGGGTTTTCGCAGCGCACTTGCTTTTCCGGCGTGGTTGGTCTTTCCATACGCTCTTTTCTATTTGTCTGTGCAAGAGGCTCAAACATATAAGGTTTGAGGCCTCGCGGTGCACCTGGTTCAAAACACTCATTTTCCGACGAATCCACGTAATAGTCCGAATCAGAACTTTCAGCTGATGAGCTCATTTTCTCTGTCACAAGTTAGCATGCTGTCCGGCTAGGCGTAAACAAACTGAGTCATGCATGTGATGTCACTTCCGCCGAGCGGCAAATCTGAAAATTTCTTCGGCAGTCTCCGGAAACGGGTACCGTGAATTAGAGACGATTTGTGACTTCTGATCTTATGTGTTTTTCTGCTCTAACTGTACACAAGTAAGTACGCTTTGTGGACTGAAAGTGACTTTGATATGTTTATTTTGTGGCTGATTGATCGTAAGTTAGATTCATTGCATCAACACGAAGCTCCATGCCGAAATGGTAAAGCGACCCATCGCCGGGACCACCATTTTACTAGAGAGCTGCCCTTTAAGGGATGTAGATGATCGTCTGGTTCTATACCTGCGTATTTTTCTGTGGGATGGCGATTGGGTGCCTGATAGGCGGGGGCAGGGGATCTAACTGTTTGTCTGTCCAGCGCTGAGTAATTCTCCTTGGTATGTGTGCAAGAGACATAGATCCCTATCCCTATAGGATCTATGCCTCTTGCTGAGACCAATTTGTATCCATGTTTCTTGGACGGTTGCAGCTTTTGGTCATTAAATTAACAAAAACTTCAGAAACAGAAATGTGCATACAGTGGCAGGGAAGGGATTAATATCAAGCAGTTGTGTACCTTTCCACACACGACCAGGGTCGATCTCCAGCGCGTTGAGGACCATGACCAGTGTTGCCAGCCCACAGTAGGCTGGCTCATCCTGAGTCCGGAACTGGGAGGCCAGGCGAAAGTAACAGTTCATATGCTCTGAAATTGAAAACAAAGATTTGAAAAAAAAAATCTGCAAATGTGTGCAAGTCTGTAATTCTCCCAGCCTGAGGCCATAAGAAAGGTAAAAAATTGCACGTTTGACATTAACAGTGAATTTAAAACCAGACAAACATGCAAGGGCATGTTTGTCAGGGCTTTTAATCCACTATCCACAATGACAGAGAAAGGTACAAACAAGCCAGGTATGCAGTACTAAAAGCAATTAAGACTGCCAAGCGCAACTTCAGATACAGACTAGAACAGAAAATCGCAGCTAGTAACCCTAGAGATATTTGGCAAGGCCTCAAAGACATTACAAACTATAAACCAGCTTCCAAGACTGCTGATGTTACTGATGCGTCTCTTCCAGACACTCTGAATGACTTTTATAGTCGTTTTGACAAAAAGAATATGACCCCACCTCCTTCTGTGGAGAGGAGTCATACTGAGAACCCACCTTTCATTATTCTAGACGCCGATGTCAGGTGCATGTTTCAGCGTCTAGACAGAAGGAAAGCTGCCGGTCCAGATAACATTTCTCCACGCTTACTCAGAAACTGTGCGGACCAGCTCTCGGGCGTCTTTACTGACATTTTCAACATGTCTCTCTCTCAGTGCACTGTTCCTCAGTGTTTCAAAAGGTCCACCATCATTCCTGTTCCGAAAAAATCCAAAGTGTCCTCCCTAAATGACTACAGACCGGTCGCTCTGACCTCAGTTGTCATGAAGACGCTTGAGCGCCTCGTCCTCCGGTTTCTGAGAACATTTACCGACCCTCTGCTGGATTGTTTTCAATTCGCGTATCGCGAAAAACGTTCCGTGGAGGATGCGGTGTCACTTGGTTTGTTTTATGTTTTACAACACCTTGAAATCCCAAACACCTATGCCAGAATTTTATTTGTTGATTACAGTTCTGCTTTTAACACCATTATTCCATCTAAATTGTACCAGAAGATCCAGCAAATCGGAGTTCCAGAGACATTGTGCCTCTGGACCCTCGATTTCCTGTTGATGAGACCACAGGTCGTTAAAATTGGTGGAAATGTGTCATCCACCCTCACTTTATCCACGGGCACGCCTCAGGGGTGCGTGCTCTCTCCCCTATGCTCTACTCCCTGTTTACTTATGACTGTGCTTCATGCCATGCCAGTACTAAAGTTCTGAAATTTGCAGATGACACCACAGTGGAAGGGTGCATTACAAACTCAGACGAATCCGCTTACCGTAGTCAGGTTGAGACTCTAATTAGTTGGTGTAATAACAACAACCTTGAACTGAACTCTGGCAAAACAAAAGAAATGATTGTGGACTTTAGAAAGAAACAGTCCCCTCCCCCTCCCCCTCTTGTGATCAATAGTGAAATCATTGAAACAGTCCAGAACTTTAAGTTTCTTGGCACTACCCTGTCATGTGACCTGAAGTGGGAGGAAAACACTCGCCTTATCGTCCAAAAAGCACAGCAGCGCTTGTTCTTCCTGCGACGTCTGAAAAGTTTCGGTCTCGGTGCCCACATGTTGATGCAATTCTACCGAGCTGTGATTGAGAGCGTGCTCACCTTTTCGATCACGGTTTGGTATGGTTCCATCACCACGGCCAAAGAGAAAATCAGACTGAGTAGGGTGGTCAAGACCGCTTCAAAAATCATAGGCAGAGATCTTCCTAGCCTGGACTCACTGTACCAGCAGCGTCTCTTACGTAGAGCACGTCTTATCTCCAGTGATTCCACCCACCCCGGCAATGAGCTTTTTCAAATTTTACCATCAGGGCGCAGGTACAGGTCCATCAGTACCAGGACCAGCAGATTCCGCAACAGTTTTTTCCCTCTTGCTGTTCACGCTCTCTCTGATCAACCGGACTAATTGGAGAGAGCGCGAGTGGCGAGTGAGAATGATTGTGTACAGTCAGTTTTTAACTGTATCAGATCTCTCTCTCTCTCTCTCTCTCTCTCTGTGTGTGTGTGTGTGTGTGTGTGTGTGTGTGTGTGTGTGTGTGTGTGTGTGTGTGTGTGTGTTTAGTCTTAGTAACTGACATCAAGACAAATTCCAATGTTTTTATTGTTTTGTACATGGAAACATATGGCAATAAACCATCTTATCTTATCTTATCTTATTTAAATCAAAACGTGCAATTCTGACCTACTTCTGAGTTCCGAACCTTAACGTCTGCTTGTGTGCTGCTCTGTGAGTTTGGCCTTCATAGGAAAAAAATTGTCTATTCAATGGCCCGATGGCCTTTGCACATTGGGTTGTCATGATGTAATTTTTGTTATGAGTTTGACCTTGGCTTCCAGACTTTAAGACAAATGGTGATAAAACTAGAATTTCACAGTACAGTTTCAGTCTTGCTATAATTTGTCAAGTGTGAAGTTAATTAACTTTAGCTAATAGTAATACATGATATACTACTGTACACTCGCAAGCTCTTCTGTCAGCGCATCAATGTGTGTTTGTGTATGTGCGGGCGCACATGCTGTAGAGAGAGAGAGAGAGAGAGAGAAAGAAAAAAAAAATTGTCGTATCTAGAGGACAGCTCTCATATAAAAGGGACTTTGTGGGTTATGGTTCATCCCATCTTGTTGGGTTTGTAAAGTGCTTAGAGCGTCATTAATTTGGAGGTTAAGCGTTATATATAAACATTTACAATATTATTATTATTATTAACTTACCAGTTGCAAGTGCCTCCCGGAAGATTTGTTTCCCTTCATCAGACGCAAACGGTATGCAGGTTTCAGGCAAAGGTTTGCGGTAGAACTGTAGAGTTGTCGGTGCGGGTAATGATGGCTCCGAAGGTAACGGTAGCGGTGAAGCTACAGCAGCTGCAGTGGCTGTGCTCTTACTGCAAGGAACAGGATCCACTGAGCTAGAGTCTTTCTTCCTGCGAGGACATGTTTCTTTGACACATGTGGCACGACTCGTGGCCATTTTACAGACGTATGATTCTGCTGAAACATGATACACACGAAAAAGAAAAAAAAAATTATGTGTACAACAGAACTTTTGGAATAGTAAATTCATATTATAAATTTGCATTTCTTTGATTTATAAGTATAGTCACATTAAACATACAATTAAAGTTTACGAAACATTTGACATTAATGATTGGCATTTTCAATGATGGTCATTTATTAACTTTGTTGATAACCACTGACTTACACTGATATAATGTCGGGTACTCCATCAGCATTTTTGTAAGCACCAGCAGATTAAATTTTTAACACTGAAAAGGTAACAATTATATATATCAAAAATACAATGTGCATGCTTTTCCTATGACACAAATCTGTCACCCTTCATGTCTGGTGATAAAGAGTTGTGCTCAGTCTTTGCCATATTTATGGCTGTTACCTTGCAATTGCTACCGAGGCGGGGTAAAGTAAGAACAACACAACTGTGGCATGACACCATTCAAAGCCATACTGGTCAATCAAATTATGCCTGCCCTCACACTACGCAAATAAATCACTTGAAGCTGAAAATGTCACATTTCATTGGTCAAACTGAGCCCTCACATTATATTAACAGGTCATGCATAATTCAACCTTACCATAGAATTTCATTATATGGAAAATTCTCCGAATTTGATGGACAAAGACAGATCGGAGTGTAAAGCGCCTGGGGCTGACCTTTTGCCATCTGTCCGTCTTGATGACGGACAATTTTAAATCTAGCGGAAAGCTTACCATTAGGCCCAAATCAGGGGACAGTCTTCACTGTAATTTCATGTGAGACACTGTAAAGTTAAGGAACGCTACATTGCAACATGATGATTTAAGCGAAGAATCTTCAAGTCAAGTGATTCTTGTGGTCAATTATCAGCAATGTTGTTCCGTTTGACCTACCTGATTTCAGAACAGTTTGTCGCCTTAAAGCGCACACAAGTTGACTGGCACTCCTAAATTTCAACATCTCTTGTCATTCACCACAATGTCGCCACGTCATCTTGCTTCTGCTTTCACTGTGAGACACTAGACAGTGAATCTAAACCATCAGTAAGTCATATACCAGCCTGACCACACGAGCGGCCATATTATTTGTGCGACACTCGCTCGGGGCTAGCCGAACGTCAAAATGTGTCCGATTGTGATAACAAATAAAAAGCCAGACCAAAATAGTGACTGCCAAGCGTCTGAAATGCAGAGAACATACAACGAAAAAAGAAACACGCCTACATAAGACAAGCACGACCCAAATTTATTAATATTTCGGGTCATCCCTTTTTGAAACTGACTTTGCCGCTACTTATCCCGGCGTGTCATCATGATTGATGACAGCAAGTGGCGCTTGTCTTCATCAAAAGATAAGTGGCAAATTGTCTGTTTTTAAAAGTGTTTTCACCCGAACTATTAAAACAATGTGTTGTAGCTGTCTTTTGTAAGCGTGTTTCTTTCCCGGCTTCGTTTCTGGTTGAGATGCCGTTCTTTGGTGCAATCCAGTGGCGTATCGAGATTCGACTAATCGAGTGCAGTTTTTTTTGTTATTTGTCTCCCTTACCCGCTTAAAGTCCCCGATGACGCATATGACAATTTGTCTGTTCTCGGCGCCGCTGTGCTTTGCGTTGAGGTGAATCAGCAAGTTGAACATATAATTTATATATATTTACAACTGTTACTGACACTGAAATTGTGATATACTTAGGGGCGGATCAGTTACAACCGAGTGTTTGATTTTTTTAGGGGGGAAATGGGGGGGGGGGGGGGGGGGGGGAGGCTGAGGTCAGGCCAACGCAGTCAATGTGACCTTCAATCTCAGTCAGTGAGTGAAAAGGCGCCGGCTCTGCTCAGGGCAGACCGCCGGGCTCCCCTTCCGGCCTCCCCCTCCTCCCCTGCCCACCCCCCCCCCCCCCCCCCCCGTTCCCAAACTGCCCGAAAACAATGATGAATCGAAAAGGACTGCCGGAGGGGCCCGTAGGGATGCCGGGGTGGGGCGACTGCCGGGAGGGGGACTCTGGCCAAACGGCTACACTAAGAGGGAAGAGGGACGGCCGCTTTGATATTGCATGATATTAAAATATTTCAGTTGGGGGGGGGGGGGGAGGGTCTGGAACCCATGATTGCGTACCAACCCCACACCCCTTGCGCAGTGAAAACTATTACGCACCTCAAAATCATTATCCGCGCGGCAACTGACTCGAAATAGAGTCCGCTGGTCAAATCACCGTCAGTTACGCCAAGGCTCAGTGGCCGGTAAGAATCAAAGTCGGCACCAAACATGTCTCCTCCATCAAGAAATTTCAAGCAGCAAATTCCCACATACTGCCCCAGTACTGACAAGTTTTCAAAAAGGCAGATTTTTCATATCTTCTCAGTTTTGGTAACCTCTATGGCCCAGAGATGAATAACCCACTGTGTGCGCATGCGATGGGGTGGGGAAATAAAATATGGCTTAAAGGGGCGGGTGCTACGGTAAATGAACAGCTTACAATTTGGTTACTGTTGAGGGAAAGGAGGTGGGCGGGGGGGGGGGGGGTCAGTTAGCTCTCATCCAACGGCTTCAGCAATGTGCTGCACATGGATGAGGTGGGGATCGAATCTGTGGAAGTGGCTTCCGATGGCACGTAGTTCCAGAGACGGCTGGCCGAAGGGAAGAAGGAATGGAGGTGCCCGACATCAGTTCTTGACTAAAGTACCAGCAGTTTGTTTTTGTGGCCACGGGAAGCTCGTGTTGAGATGCGGAGAAGGCCAGTAATGGGCGTGATGCCCACAAGGCTCTGCCGCATGCTTTTGTACATCAATGCGGCCTTGCCTACTAGGCGTCTGTCTCTTAACTCATTCAGCCCGACGCACGTACTTCCCAATGTTGGAGGCGTCATCTCACGACTATGCACCTGTTGCAGGAGATGGATTGACCATGATAATTCAGGGATAATACAGGCGCCAAGCTAATCTGGCACTACCCTTGAATTTTCAAGGTCGACCCATCTCCTGCTGTAGTGCGTCAGGGCTGAATGGGTTAAGGGGCAGAAAGTTGAGGCAAGCAACGAGGGCAGCGATGCTGGATATGGGGCTGAAGTCTCTAGTGATCCTTCTGGAAGCGCGGCGTTGGACAGCCTCGACAGAGTTGATGAGAATTTTCTGGTGAGGGTCCCACACAGGTGAGGCGTATTCCAGCACTGGGCGGACCAGACCTTTGTAGCAGTGCGTCTGGACCCTTCAGATTTCTGGTAATGAAGGCGCTGGCCCTGTTTGCCTTAGCGACGATTTAGTGGATGTGGTGGCCCCAATGAAGGTCACTGGACAGCTCTACACCAAGGTACCTAGGGCAACACTCGAGTGAGGGGCTGGTCATGCAGGATGTAGGTGGCTGTGATGGGGTTCCGCTTCTTGATGACGCTGAGGACTAGACACTTCCCCACATTAAAACCCATCTGCCACTTGGCTCCCCACTGACGTCTCTAGGGTGTTTAGGTCCTCTTGGAGACAGTAAGCGTCAGCTAGGCTCTGGAATTTGCTGTACAGGGCAGTGTCATCCGAAAACAGGCGAACTTTGGTAGAAATGTGGCGGTCAACATAGTTGATGTAGAGCAGGAATAAAGACGGACCAAGGACGCTTCCCTGTCGGACACCGTAGATCACAAGGCCCGTCTCTGGCTGCTCGCCCTCGACTACATCCTGCTGCGTTCTGCCTGCCAGAAAGTTTTGGATCCAGCGTAGGGTTGGGGTTTTTTCCCCGCGGATCCCATAATAGTCTAGAAGAAGGTGATTGTGGGGGAACTCTGTCAAATGCCTTGGAGAAGTCCAGCAGTATTGTGTCAGTCTGACCTCCTCTGTCCATCTCGGTTGCCAAGTCATGTACAGTCAGGATCAGTTGTGTCTCGCAAGACCTACCTTTCCTGAATCCATGCCGGCTGAGCGTCAGTGATGATGGAGTTCTGGTTAGGTGCTTTGTGATCTTGGCACGCACGACGTGCTCCATGAGTTTGCTACAGATGGAGGTCAAGGAGATGGGGCGGTATTTGGCTGGGTCATTCCTGTTGCCCTTTTTAAATATGGGCTGAATCAGTGCGTGACGCCAGATATGCGGGACATTACCTGTCTGTAGAGACTTAGCAAACAAGATGGTCAGGGCGGGAGCCAGTTCTTCTGCGACAAGTTGGAGTAGTCTAGCAGGAATACTATCTGGACCAGCAGCTTGCTGATGCCGTTACTGTGAATTTTGATGTCTGGCATATCAGGGTAGTGGCTTGGCTCTTAGGTGGGCATGCTGGTGGTGTCTTCGAAGGTGAATACAGAGCAGAAGTGGTCGTTTAGGATATTGTCCTTACCTTTGCTGTTGCTTATTGTCAACCCATCCTTCTTCAGTGGAGCAACACCCTCTGCATCACTCCTTTTGCTCTTGACCAACCGCCAGATTTTTTTAGTACAGTCCTTGCTGATGATGTCGTTGGTGTACTTGTGGAAGGCCTGCCTGTTTGCTTTCCTGGCATCAGCTTTGATGCTTTGAACCGCTGCCAGACTCTCTTATTACGGGATTTTTTCGTCTTTTTCTAAGCCCGGTTTTTACGCCTGGAAATTCTTTGAGCTCTGTAGTGATCCAGGGTTGGTGGTATTAATTTTGGTTGAGCATACCTGGGATCACAGTGGTTTTGGGTATGAGGCTGGGTCTGTTTGTGTGGAATACACCTAGGATTGCATCTATCTCCCGCCCCCACCCCCACCCCACCCCACCCCCATCCAGACCGCACTGTTCCTAGGGTGTTGCGTTGCTGCAAGGTCCTTCAGAATGTCGGACACTTGGCCAGTGCTGGTGGAAGAGGGAGGCCTGTACAATAAGTCAACAATTAGGGGGAAACCCTTGTTTCAGTCTGCAGTTTCACTAGGATCAGTTCTGCAGCGCTTGCTGTTGTGATTTCATGGGCAATGAGTTTATTTCTGACAGCCACCAGGACTCCGCCGTAGTCATCTGGGCTCTCTTTTTGAAAAAAGAAAAAAAGTAGGCGGGAAGATTCCGGCATTCTGGGTCTCTGATTTCAGCCATGTCTCAGTGCCAAGGCCGGCGGACAATGTCAGGGTTGGAGCTTTGTGGAAGGTTCCATAGCTCTGCCTTTTTGGGCATCAGGCTTTGAAAGTTCACTATGATGGTTCGTAGGGATTGCCTGGCTTTAATGGGCACTGGGTCTACATTACAAGTACGTGAACTGCTAAGCGAGGCCTGAGGAGAAGACAGCTGTGCTTGGGCTGGTACGTTTTGATGTATAGGTGATGAGTGGGAGAGGCGACATCCTAATTGGATGCTGGACTCCCTCGGACTTCTTGCATCTGAAAGCGATGGAGATATGTCGTGAGATGTCAAGCAGGGGTGGGTGCCGTTACTTTCAGGTTGGTCAGTCACAACTCACAGTGGCAAAAAGTTCGCTTGAGAAATTTGGCAGACAGTATGAACAATAATCCTCGCGCTGGGACCATATAGCGTTGAGGCGCGTCCCCTGGGTGGTGGATAGGGGGTCCCTCGTGAGAGGGGTGCACCGAATGAAATAAGGTGCCGTGAACAAACATGGTCTAAGGGAAGGTGACCCCGACAGAAAACCCCTGGTCCTCCTAGTAAGGGGGTTGGGCGTGGGGGTAGCTTCCCCACCCTGCAAAAAAGGAAATAGCTACAAAAACGCCGACGAAAAGACTAACAGTAATTCCTTTCCTGGAGGAGGAAGGTTCTTCTACCAGAAGACGTATGACGTCCTGTGGTGAAAGTCGGAAGCCACAGGACCGAGCCGCCTCTCTCTATCCAGGGATACAACCATGGGCACATGGAACGTCAAGACCATGTACCAGAGCGGCAAGGCCGCCCAGATAGCAGCGGAAATGCAAAAGTACAACCTTTCCCTGCTAGGTATCAGTGAAGCCAGATGGACGCAGTCTGGCCACAAAAGGCTGTTAAGTGGGGAGATGATTCTGTATTCAGGTCATGAAGAGGAGAATGTCCCCCATACAGAAGGTGTAGCATTCATGCTGTTACCAGTGGCACAGAGAGCGCTGATGGGCTGGGAACCTCTTGGGCCAAGAATTATCACAGCAGCCTTTAGAACCAAGAAAAAGCTCAAGCTGAACATCATCCAGTGTTATGCGCCCACTAATGACAGTGACGAGGAAGACAAACAAGAGTTCTACGACCGACTCCAGAGTGCCTTGGACAAATGTGCGGTGCGAGACATCACCATCGTCATGGGCGATTTTAATGCCAAAATAGGGGAGGACAACACCGGATACGAAGAGGTGATGGGGAGACAGGGACTAGGCTCGGAGATGAGTGAGAACGGGGAGAGGTTTGTAGACTTTTGTGCTCTAAACCGACTTGTCATTGGAGGCAGCATCTTCCCACACAGAAGAATACACAAAGCAAATTGGGTCTCACCTGACCATACAACAGAGAACCAAATAGACCATATCTGCATTAGCAAGAAATTTAGAAGATCCCTTCAAGATGTTCGAGTGAGGAGGGGAGCAGATGTCGCCTCTGACCACCATCTGCTTACCTTAAGAATGAAGCTCAAGCTAAAGAAAAGCCGCACAGAGACAACAAGAAGACAGCGCTATAATGTAGGCCTCCTGAGAGAAACTGGAGTTAGAGAAGAGTTCAAACTGGTGCTGTCCAACCGGTTTCAAGCGCTACAGGAGCTAGTAAATGAAGAGGAAGCGGTCACCACAGAGCAGCAGTGGAAAGCAGTTAGAGAGGCGCTGAACTCAACCTGCAAAGACACTGTAGGGTTCAGGAAACACCATCACAAGGACTGGCTGTCGGCACAGACCTTGAAGAAGATAGAAGTGAGGAAGCAGAAGAAAGCAGTTGTCAACAACAGTCGCACGAGAGCAGCCAAAGTAAGGGCACAGGGGGAATACTCGGAAGCCAACCGCGAGGTGAAGAGGAGTATCAGGGCAGACAAGAGGGCCTACACAGACAGCCTGGCAGCAGAGGCAGAAAAGGCAGCAGGCAGCGGCAACATGAAACAGCTCTACGACATTACCAGAAGATTGTCAGGCAAGTATAGCCATACAGAAAGACCAGTAAAAGACAAAGAAGGCAAGCCTATTGCAGACAGAGCAGACCAACTCGACAGATGGGCCGGGTATTTTGAAGAGTTACTGAACAGACCTAGCCCACCCGACCCCCCAGACATCCAGCCGGCAGAGACCGACCTACCCATCAGCTGTGACAGACCCAGCCTGGAAGAGATCAGAAGAGCAGTGGCATTTTTGAAGAACGGCAAAGCAGCAGGCCCAGATGGCATCACAGCGGAGTCTCTGAAAGCAGACCTAGAGACAACGGTGGAGATGCTGTACCCACTGTTTGGAAAGATCTGGGAAGAGGAGATGATACCGGCTGACTGGAAGGAGGGGTACCTAATCAAGCTTCACAAGAAAGGCGACCTCAGCAAGTGTTCCAACTACAGAGGAATCACCTTGCTGTCAGTACCAGGAAAGGTCTTCAACAGGATCATCCTGGAGAGAATGAAGAGCTCCGTTGACCCCCAGCTAAGAGACCAGCAAGCAGGATTCAGGAAAAACCGATCATGTACAGACCAGATCGCCATTCTCCGCATCATCGTGGAACAGTCTGGAGTGGAGCTCCCCGCTGTATGTCAACTTTGTGGATTATGAGAAAGCATTTGACAGTGTGGACCGAGAGACTCTGTGGAAACTCCTACGACACTACGGTGTACCCACAAAGCTCGTCCGCCTGATCAAGAGCAGCTACGATGGCATGACATGTCGCGTGATCCACGAAGGGCAGTTCACCAGGGAGCTCCAGGTCAGAACTGGTGTCAGGCAGGGGTGTCTGCTGTCTCCGTTCCTCTTCCTACTGGCCATAGACTGGGTCATGAAGATGACCACAGAGCACAGACGAAGTGGAATACGGTGGACACTGTGGACACAGCTTGACGACCTCGATTTTGCAGACGACTTGGCATTACTGTCCCACACTCATCAACAAATGCAGGACAAGACCACGAGGCTTGCTGACATCTCGTCCCAAGTGGGCCTCACCATTCACAAACAGAAAACAAAGACAATGAGGCTGAATGCAACCAGGGAAGAACCAGTCTTGCTTGCTGGCACCCCGTTGGAGGAGGTGGAGTCCTTCACCTATCTCGGGAGCATCATAGACAAAAAAGGCGGCACTGATGCAGATGTCAGAGCACGAATCGGTAAAGCCAGAGCAGCCTTTCTCCAGTTGAAAAAAGTGTGGAGTTCCAGAGAGCTGTCACAACACACCAAAGTCCGGATTTTCAACTCCAATGTAAAAGCAGTTCTCCTATATGGAGCAGAGACTTGGAGATTGACAAAAACCACAGTCAACAGAGTACAGACCTTCATGAACAGTTGCCTTAGAAGAATTTTGAAAATCCACTGGCCAGAGAAGATCAGCAACGTCAGACTCTGGGAGAGGACAGAGCAGATAACAGCAGAGAATGAAATTGGGCGAAGAAGATGGGGATGGATCGGTCACAGTCTGAGAAAGCCAGCTTCCAGTATCACTAGGCAGGCATTGTCATGGAACCCCCAGGGAAAGAGGAAAAGAGGTAGGCCGAGAAACTCCTGGCGTCGAGACCTCCAAGCAGACATCAAGAGACTGGGAACCACCTGGAGTAGAATCGAAGGAGAAGCACAGGACAGGAGTTGCTGGAGGTCTCTCGTCGACGGCCTATACCCGGGTAGGGGTGACAGGCGTAAGTAAGTAAGTAATGAACAATAATGCCAGGAAATGTTTGAATGGCCTCGATAAAGCTCGTTGCACATGCACATGCAGGAGGTATGACTACAAATATAGCTGCATGTGTCACAATGATTCCGCGTTGACACAGTGGCTTCCATTGAACAGCTTTTTCGCAGCGACCGCAGAAATTTGGGAGGTCGCGGTCCGGATTTCTTTCTAACGTATCGCCCGCCAAGAGCAGTAAGAGCCATAGGGCCGTGTGCAGTAAGAAGTAGTTTAGTTAAAAGAAGAGATACATACTTCATCGTCCCGCAGCGGTGTCGAGCGCCGCCATCTTGCGTATTGAAGGCCATCCGGTTACAGCGACTCGGCTACTTACCACATGTTTGATGCGAACAGGGCGAAAGATTTGTGGTCATCATCAAGTTGTTTTGGTGTCGAGACTGGATCTGGTCACAAAACATACAAGTGAGGGCTAAGAATGCCGATGTCAGGAGTTTTTGGTGATTTCCGTCCTCCGATGAAGGACAGAGGCCTGGCAGCGACTGAGAAGTTTTTACAGTCAGTACATTATCGAAAGTAGATCTTTTCGCTGATCTGATGGCTTCATCGGAGAAGATTTCTTGAGTTTAGGGCGGCGGTTGTCGAAAATATCGAGTTAGCGATATTTTCACAGTCTACGACTACCGGACGAGGGGAAAATTCATTAAAAATAATAATAAAAAATTAAAAAAAATTACGGGGGGGGGGGGGGGGGGGATGTGGACACGACTATCCTCCCATCCACTCACCCACTCTCCGCGCATGCGCATCTCGCATATAGAAAATGTCCTCTTACTGCCTGACCTGCTCGACCCTCGAAACCGCCATCATCTAACCCCCAAAATGACCATGGCATAGGAGCATTTCATCTTTGTATAGAACTACGAAAACGTGTGTTGCGGTACCTCAGTAGTCAGTAGTTTTAACATCTCCACTAGTACATACATCCGTACCGGTGTGTTTATTGTAAAATATTTATTGAGTATCAAACTATCTGCTCAGTTGAAGTTCTGCTCAGTCGTGCTGCGCCCTGGTCTGAAGCCTGCCTGTTCCTCAGCTATGATTTCCTCTGCCTGTGGCTTCAGCCTGTTCAGTAGGATCTTTAACATGACTTTGCTTGGGTGGCATATAAGACTGATCGTGCGATAATTCTGGCATTGATGTAAGTTGCCTTTTTGAGGGAGAGTTATTATAAGTGATTGGGTCCATGGTGTGGGCCAATCCCCTGACTGCCAGATCTTATTGCAGATTGTAACAAGGCGCTTATCATGTCTTTCCCTTCTTGGACTAGCTCTGCAGGTATGTTGTCTGCTCCTGCTGCCTTCCCTTTTTTCAGCGACTTCACTGCAGCCTCTACTTCTTCTTGGAGGATGGGATAGTTGCCATTGTTGGTCAGGGGCGGGTTGACAAGTATGCCTGGGTCCCCTGTAGCTCGGTGGTTGTACAAATCTGAGCAGTACTCTATCCATCCCTTCAGTATGTCTTGGTCTTCCGTAAGACAGTTCCCTTCACTATCTTGAATGATCGAGGAGCTTCCTTGTTTTACCCTGGTCAGGTCTTTCACCAGTTGGTATGCTTTTTTGCTATTATGTTTGTTCAGATTTTCTTCTACGTGTTTAAACTGATCTTCAGTCCACTTATTCGTTGCCTTTTTCATGCTTTTCTTGATATCCTGGTTAATTTCCTGTATTGTTTAGCTCCTTCTACCTCTGATTTCTTTTTCTTTAATTCTCGACGCTTGTCACATTGAACAAAGATGTCGGCTGTAACCCAAGGTTTCTTTGCTTGTCGGTGTTTGCCAAGGATCTCACTGGCTGTTTGGGTTACAGCAGTGTTAAATGTGTCGATCAGTGTGTCCACATCCGCGTCTTCTGCACCTAGAAGTAGCAGTGGCGCGAATTTTCCTCCTATCTTTGCCTGGAAGGCTTCCGCTACCTCTGGGTCTTTCAGCTTCTCGAGGTCAAACTTGATTCTGGAAGGACCCTGCTTGTTGACCTTCTTTAGGCGGAATCGGAAGGCCATCATCACTAAGTCATGGTCGCTTCCAATGTCTGCTCCTGGAAAACTTCTTGTCTTGGCAATGTTCACACTGGTTTGGAAGCGTCTCTTCACCATGATGTATTCAATTTGGTTATGGTGCTCTCCGTTCGGGCTGTGCCATGTCCATCTTCTGGATGCTTTGTGTGGGCCAAACGTGTTCATCTGCTTTAGATCATTTGAGCTGGCAAATTCCAGGAGCCTTAAGCCTCTGACGTTGGTCTCTGCATTGCAGTAGCGTCCGCATGTGCCTTTCCAGTTCCTAGCAGCATCCTCTCCTATTTTGGCATTCCAGTCTCCCTGCACCACAAGAATGTCTTTCTTGGGGGTCTGGTCCAAGACTTCTTGCAGTTGGTCATAGAATTCTATTTCCTCATCGCCATAGTCTGTTGTTGGGGCGTAAACTTGTACAATGGTGATACTGAATGGGGTTGCCCTCAATCCTATGGTGATAAGCCTGCTGGAGACTGGCCGACAACTCATGACAGTGTTCACGATGTCTTTGTGGACGAGAAACCCTGTTCGTGTTTGTCTTCTCTGCCACTGTAATACAGTTTGTGGTTTTGCTGGTTTGATGTTTACCCAAGGTTCTTCCATCGTACTTCGCACAGTCCTAGGATGGTCCAGTGGTATCTGTTCATTTCGGGTGTCAGTTCCTCTGCCTTTCCAGGCGTTCTTAATGTTCTGACGTTCCAGGTGCCAATGCTGATGGTGTTTCTGGCACGGAATTTTGGTGGTGCACCAGTAACACACTTAACATCTGTGCCCTGGCGCAAGATAAAAGGCGCGGTCCTTGTTCCGGGCGACGACCGATCCGGTATGGATTGAGGTAAGGTTGTCATTGCATGTCGTGTGTCTTGGGCAAAAGAACCTGGCGGAGCCCATCCCTCTCCAGGCTGTTAACCACAACCGAAACTCCACATAACTTGTGGATCGCCTTGGTCCTGGACACGTGGCCGATGAGACCCTAATGGGACTATTTCGCCCTGGGTGGTGACTTCATCAAGGAAGTTCATACACCCAATCTGGTACCGTGTCAGCACCCTAGCCTTTGGTTATCCAAAACCTAACTGAGCAGACCTTCAACCTGAGAGTTCTATGTGAGAGGTACCTCCAGCACCAGCAAAACCTCTATCATGTCTTTGTGGATTTTAAGAAAGCGTTTGACAGGGTGTGGCATGCAGCCCTTTGGTCCACCATGAAGCTATACAACATCAATGCCAACCTGATCAAAGTCATAGCAAATCTTTACAACAAGGCCACTAGCGCAGTCTGCTTCAACGTCAAAATAGGAAACTGGTTTAGGACTACAGTCGGAGTCAGACAAGGCTGCTTGCTCTCACCTACTCTTTTCAACATCTTCCTGGAAAGAATCACGACAGACGCTCTGAAAGATCATGAAGGAACTGTCAGTATTGGAGGCAGAACAATCACGAACTTGCGCTTTGCGGACGACATTGATGGCCTTGCAGGAACAGAGAAGGAGCTAGCTCAGCTAGTGGAAAAGCTGGACAGTACAGCCATTGCGTATAGGATGGAAATCAGTGCAGAAAAGACCAAACTGATGACAAATAACACCAGCGGCATTGGCACTGACGTCATGATTGAAGCCAAAAACTGGAAACAGTTTAAAAATTCAAATACTTAGGAGCCATTGTGACAGATGAGGGATCAAAACCAGAAATACTGTCCAGGATTGCGCAGACAACAACAGCACTGACAAGATTGAAGACCATATGGAAGGAGAGAAACATCACACTCTGCTCCAAGATCAGACTGATGCGCTCCTTAGTCATCTCAGTGTTCTTGTATGCCTGCGAGTCATGGACCCTCACAGCAGACCTTGAAAGGAGGATACAAGCCACTGAAATTAGATGTTTTCGAAGGCTGCTTGGCATTTCATACAGAGATCACATCACGAACGAGGAAGTGGGAAGCAGAATCAGGCAAGCCATCGGGCCCTATGAAGACCTATTAGCCATTGTAAAAAAAAATGCAAACTGAAGTGGTATGGGCATGTCACGCGTTCAACAGGGTTTGCCAAAACAATCCTGCAGGGCACTGTGCAAGGAAGACGAAGGAGAGGAAGACAGAGGAAAAGATGAGAGGACAATATCTCAGAGTGGACAGGACTGAGGCTGGGCGATACGCTAAGAATGGCAGAGAACAGAGTGGAATGGAGGGAGCTGGCTGCCAAGTCATCAGTGGTGCCCCTACGGTCGGCAAGACTACGGGAGATAGATAGATAGATAGATAGATAGATAGATAGATAGATAGATAGATAGATAGATAGATAGATAGATAGATAGATAGATAGATAGGTAGGTAGGTAGGTAGGTAGGTAGGTAGGGTAGGTAGGTAGGTAGGTAGATAGATAGATAGATAGATAGATAGATAGATAGATAGATAGATAGATAGATAGATAGATAGATAGATAGATAGATAGATAGATAGATAGATAGATAGATAGATAGATAGATAGATAGATAGATAGATAGATAGATAGATCAAACTATCTGAAAAGACCCTCGTATGTCTGTCCCGCCCCTTCATCATCCCGGGCTAGGCCATGCATCTTTTCTTTTGAGGTTAGAATTACAAGTGATGACATCTTTACTGACTAACCTGAATTGCCTTGTATCTGAAATCTCAATATTCCACTATCCGAGAATAACTGAGCTACGCCATGTAAAATGGAACCAGCAAGAAGCATAGATCCTCATGAGCCCCCGCGACCTACGGGGGCTAATGGGGATCTATGCTTCTTTTCTGGTGGGCTGATTCAGTTCTACTGCCGCACGTTTGCCGCTGCTGATACTGGTTAGTGATAGATCGACATATCAGTCAGCTTGAAGAACTAACCCGGGCCGTCAGTTTAGTACCGACACACTACAGCAGGAGATGGATCGACCGTGATTCAAAGGTAGTGCCAGATTAGCTTGATGCTGTGAAGGCGCTAAGCTAATATGGCACTACATTTGAATTATCACGGTCTATCCATCTCATGCAGCTGTACGTAGTCGTTAGGTAACACTTCCAAATGTTGGAAATGGGATTAAATGGGTTAAAGTCAAGTGGCCATCCCTCCGCGCCCCCCCCCCCCATTCCCCACCCCCACCCTCACCGCCCCAACCCCATCTCCCCTCCTACTAGCCCATACCGGCTCTTTCACGGACGGACAAAAAACTATTTTCAAGGGTCCCCCTTGCACTCAGGGTGTTCGGAGAACCCGTCCTCTGTCCGTCCCCACCGCCGCCCCTCCCTCCCTCCCTCCTCCCCCTCCCGCTCCCTCCCCCCCCCCTCTCCACACACACTCCCAGCGCCCTGGAATGTATACGTTGTCAATTCAAGTCAAATAACTTTATTTATCCCACACATAGGGCAATTCAAATTTGGACGGGAGCATAATATATTTGTTTGTATTCTCATTGTACGTCTATCTACGGATGTTTTCCCGTGGTCGCGTTTGGATTAAGCCATGGCTTCGGTCAATCTCGGCATCAGAGGATTAACGTTTATAGGTAGGCCGCAAGATCTAGTATCATTTTCTGCTCCACTGACAGCGACGTCAGGGTTGAGTCACTGTCAGCTCTTAATACATTCTGCACCAGGACCGAAATCCCCAAATTTTGAAGTTGCCCTCTGAAGGACTGTATTACAATTGTAGAGACAGATCGAGCATGACAGTCAGCTCAATGGTGGTGCCAGACTAGCTTGGCGCCTATGGGCGCCAAGCTATTCTGTCACCACCCTTGAACTATCATGCTCGATCCATGTCTTGCTGTGGTGTGTCGGAGCTGAATGAGTTAAACCTTTAACTGCCGGGGCAAGGCGAACGCTACCCAGCTGCAAGAGACATAAACCCTCATGAGCCCCCGCGGTCGCGGGGGCTCATGAGGATTTATGTCTCTTGTTAGTCTTGTTTTTATTTATGCCAGACCTTTTGAGTTTTTCACGCGAATGTCGATCAATGTGTATGGTTTCAGGAGCGCAGTTCGTGATTTGGGCAGCAACGGGCCGGGTTAAGACACGCATTGTATAATTCGGTTAGTCGGTTAAAGTCAAGAAAATTGTAAACGAACAAACCAACAGAAAAAACAACAACAACAACAACAAACGTCGACAACAGCAGCAACAACAGCTAAACAGACAAAAACGATAACACGGAGTTCATACCGTTCAACTGAACCTCTACTAAACAAACAAAGCATCCAATAGCAACTCGTACTAGTTATTTTACACAGCGTATGCACATTACGCACTTGACGCGTATTGCGCGCGCGCGCGCATGTGTGTGTGTGTGTGTGTGTGTGTGTGTGTGTGTGTGTGTGTGTGTGTGTGTGTGTGTGAGTGAAGTTTTCCAATCTGTTGATCGGCTCCTGCATGTGTACGCGCGTGTGTGTGCGCGCGTGCGTGCGTGCGTGCTTGTGTGTGTGTGTGTGTGTGAAGTTTTCAAATCTGTTGATCGGTTTCTGCATGTGTACGTGTGTGTGTGTGTGTGTGCGCGCGCGTGCGTGCGTGCTTGTGTGTGTATGTGTGTGTGTGTGTGTGTGTGTTTGTGTATTCTATATATTCTATCTATTCTGTCAGTTGATCGGTTCCTGCATGTGTACGCGTGTGTGTGTGTGTGTGTGTGCGCGCGTGCGTGCGTGCGTACTTGTGTGTGTGTGTGTGTGTATGTGTATGTGTGTGTGTGTGTGTGTGTGTGTGTGTGTGTGTGTGTGTGTGTGTGTGTGTGTGTGTGTGTGTGTGTGTTCTCACTGCTCTAACCATGACCGTATTTATAGTGGTCGTTAGGGAACAAAAAACGACTGACATCTGGCTTATCAGTAATCACATGCGATTATTCTGCCTGACCCAATGACCCGCACGGACACTGGTCAGCGAGTAAAAATGCAATACACGCCTTTAGGCTATTTCTCAACGTGACTCCTGTAGACTCTAAGACGCAGTCCTCGGTGACTTGATTCCTTCGTGGACGCAAATCCTGTGGGCTTGGTGGTGGTGGTGGAGGGGGTGGGGGGGGGGGGCGGGAGTCTTCGGTCCTCTCCAGCAAGAGGTATAGATTCGCATGAGCCTTTCGGATGCAGGAGCTCATGAGAATCTGTGCATCTTGCAGATGGATGCGCTTTCAGGTTCCAGAGTCCATGCCTGTGGCAGACTCAACAACACTGGAACTGGCTGAGGAACGACACTGTATCTATCAGGTATTCGTTGACAGGGTATGTTACCAAAGGATTTTGGAGTCAAGCTGACAAGAGAAGAAATACTGTTGCACCCAAGCGGCAAAATAAAGCCCCCCTCGATACGGTCTTGTGGCGCCGATCAATCGAGAAGAAGTCACAATCAGTTTTATCAAAGTCTCATCTCGATGATCGGGCCCATGTGCACCAAGTACTGACGGAAACTACTTACAATTAACTCATTTAAGACGCGCCGCGTATCCGGAGCCGGCACGTCTCGAATGAGTTAATACTTGTATACCTCTGTCTCAACTACCTAAAGCGACCTGCTCCAAGCAGTTAAGGGTTACTAGATCACAATAATTATGTCCTTCATCAATGTTTTTACCGTCAGCAATGCTGAACAAAACGTTTTCTCCGTTACACTCTAACGCAGTGGATAACCTTCGGCGCCAAGCTAATCTGGCACTACCCTTGAATTAACATGGTCGATACATCTCCTGCGACTGGTGTACATAGTTGTTACTGTGACACTTTTATAATTTGGTAAATGCGGCCTTCGCTTCTACGAACCGGTGTCTGCTGGCCTTGTGTGCCTTGAATGAAGGAGGTTAAGGTGCATACAGCCTAATGATGCTTTCTTTGATTCCTTTGGGGTCAGTTTAAAAAAAAAAAAAAAAAACTGTGTGCTGGGCTCTGATTTTGGACCTTACGGCCCTTGGCCGTAAGGTGCAAAATCAGACCATCGCACACGTATCCCGAATTAACTTTATACGTTGGAAACAAGCGGGCCGTAACTAAGGCGATTGTGGAACCTGATTGGGCTTAACGACTGATCACCATGTGTGTGTTATCATTCGGAATACACCATTGTGTGAAATAAGTTTGACTAAAATAGTTCAAGGGTAGTGCCAGAATAGCTTGGCGCCTAGAGGCGCCAAGCTATTCTGGCACCACCCTTGAACTAAAGCCACTGGTCTATATCCTTATCTGTAAGTACTATAATGTAGCTTGCATATGGCAGTGTACAAATTTGAAGCTTTTAGCCTCAGTATGATATGGGTTAAAGCGATCTACTCCACGGCGGGCTTTGACTGCTAACATTCGCCGATACAAAGGGTTATCAATGTTGTCTTGCTTCCACTCAAACTTTTCTATCCTTTTCACAATCCGGCACTTGAGTAGATACACGTAACACAGGTTTAACAATGCTTTTGGAGCGTAACGGAAGAAACTCTTTTGGGTACGAAGGAGACGAAGAGCAGAAAAGGTCTTTCATTTCATGGCATTCAGATTTAATAGAAAAGAAGTACCCAACGGAGAAAGAAACACAATTAGAAAAGACGGGTACAACACAATTTATTAATATTTCGGGTAAATACCCTTTGTCAAAATAGACAAACAAACAAACAGAGAGATTAGCCGCTACTTATCTTCATTGGCAGAAGGAATGTGGCAACTGATTCCTTCTGCCAATGAAGATAAGTAGCGGTTAATCTCTCTGTTTGTTTGTTTGTCTATTTTGACAAAGGGTATTTACCCGAAATATTAATAAATTGTGTTGTACCCGTCTTTTCTAAGCGTGTTTCTTTCTCCGTTGTGTACTTCTTTGCATATTACACGCTTGGCAGTCACCTTTTTGGTCTGGATTGATTATTCAGATTTCATAATTTGACTTGGTCCTTTTGCCCAGCATTATTGCGGGACACTCAAAGAGCATTTACACTGGTCGATATTGCAATATATTAACCCTTTACTGCCTGGAGTAGGTCGCTTTAATCTCTTATAACGCCCTCATTTCGAGATACATGTACAACTACTGCCATTCTCGACCAGCCGCGAGGCGTAGATCTATTCTCATAACCCCCTGCAACTGACGTGGGCCCATGTAAATGTGTGTCTCGGTGCAGATGGCTGGCTGCATGAAGCAGCGTCGGCCACGGTAATGTTTTACCGGCTAATGTTGTGGGCTGCTTAGTGGGACACGATGGAACGATACAAATGCAATTACACTAATGGGATTAATTGTACCCGAAAAGCAAAAGATGCTGAGGCCGAACTCGGCCGTAGGAGGCCCGCGCACGGACAAAGCCGTGCGCGAGCCACCTGCGGCCGAGTTCGGCCCCAGCATCTTTTGCGCATTGGGTCATTTGGCTTTTTTTTTTTTTTTTCTACACTCAAGCCACAGCTCGGATTCATGTAACAGGGATTATGGCTGAGAATCAGTAGCTGTTTTTTTTTTTTTCTTTTCTGTTCGTTATTAAATGGGATGAGTGTAGAACTAGTGGCGTGTGGGGGTCTATTTTGTAACATGGATGAGAACATAAGTCTATTATCATATTATTCACATATAGTAGTGGACTTATGATGAAGAATATAAAACAACGTTAATCGATGTACTAAAAATAGGTGAATTCTATAATTCAATTGGACTTGTGTCTTAATACATAGGGACTTGTACACATGCCAATAGGTCTACGGAACCAAGGTAAAAATACTGTTAGTATTAACTGAACTACTCGTAAAATTTATAAATAACATTTACATCGCCTTTTTCGTCAACCTTTGTTTACATTGTGATACCGTTTTTGCATCTATAGTCACATTGCAACATTAGCTAAAGAGGGATAGTAAAGTCTACGTACTCCCAATATCATTAGTGGCTTTGGGTGCTGGTTTTCATCATATTATTGCTAATTTTCTCATAGAAGTGCTTAGCATGAGGTTCAGATTATGTGTTACTGTGAACAGCAGGCATTGTAAAACACACACACACACACACACACACACACACACACACACACACACACACACACACACACACACACACACACACACACACACACACACACTTCGACATGAAGAAAAATAAGAAAAGGAACGACTTGGTTTAATGGAATAAATCAGTACTGTATATAATTGTAAACCATCTTTCATTCACAACAAATAAAACATGACAGCAAGTCAGTAGCAGACACAGAGTGCGCAAGAAAACGAGTATGACGTTGGCTCCGTGACACTGTACGTGCGCAAGAAAACGAGTATGACGTTGGCTTAGTGACACTGTACGTGCGCAAGAAAACGAGTATGACGTTGGCTCAGTGACACTGTACGTGCGCAAGAAAACGAGTATGACGTTGGCTTAGTGACACTGTACGTGCTTATAAACGTGTGATCTGACCAAGGAGAGATTTTAACCGGTAACATGAACCCTTTGACTGTCGGTATTGCTTTTTGCTGAGGCGATTCCTGCAGGAATCGCCTCTAAAAAAAAGGAGCTGCGCACAGTCAAAGTACAGTAAATAACTCAAGAATAATTATCTCTCTCTCTCTCTCTCTCTCTCTCTCTTTTTTTCCTCTCTCTCTCTCACCTAACGCGTGCGAGCGCGCATGGACTGACGCACGTACACACAAACTCCACACGCACGCACGTATACATACTCGCGCGCGCGCGAGCACACACACACACACACACACACACACACACACACACACACACACACACACACACACACATACACACTCACTCACACACACACACACACACACACACACACACACACACACACACACACACACACACACACACACACACACACACACACGAAAACTGAAACCCAAGGCTATTACACAAACAGGACGAACACACGTGTGTATCATGAAAACAAGAACACTAACACTGACAACGCAACCCATTTAGCCTCGACGCACTACAGCCGGGGATGGTTCGATCGTGATAATTCAAGGGGTGGTGCCATATGATTAGCTTGGCGCCATCAGGCGCCAAGCTAATCTGGCACTACCATTGAATTGTCATGGTCGACCCATCTCCTGCTTCTGATACAAGGTCGTTAGGCGACATCTCCGTCGGACCGTGGGTTTAAAAGAGTTAACCCATTTTAACCCCACAGGTGCATGTGCCAAATTTTGGAGGTGTAACCTGACGACAGTGTACCATTTGCAGGAGATGGCTGGACCATAATAATTCAAGGGTAGTGCCAGATGAGCTTGGCGCCTGCGGGCGCCAAGCTCATCTGGCACTACCCTTGAATTATCATGGTCAATCCATCTCCTGCTGTAGGGCGTTGGGGCTAAATTGGGGCTTCGTTCCGGCGCATCACTCCGACTCAATGCAATTTTCCCCTTACTATCCAGCAAATTTTAGTCGTTTGGTGATACCTCCGTGCGGTGCGGCTGTGAGGTGAAAATTTGGGTTAACTTCATTTCGGCGTCAAAACTTCTCCTGAATGAATTTTTTTCCCTCCTATTATCACGCTTATTTTTGTCTGCGACCCACAAAATTAAGCCACTTTTATTTCCGAGCGGCTTTTCCTTCACGATCACCCTCTTGTCAGATTCCTCTCACCGGTGAGCCTGCGAGTGACCATTGCCAAATCACACGGAAAATGCATTACGCGGCACGTCTTTCTTTCTGCATTCAACGCACATCCATTCGCGCTAGGGGGTTTGGCGAAACTCATTAATCATTTTATCTGGACGGATTTTATGCGCAAAAGGTCATCAGGCGTCCTCAGTGTTCACCGCAACGAGAGTGCACAGTACAGTGGAACCTGTTTTGAGCGACCACCTTTTTCTGCACGGAAAAAACATGGTCTTGAATTCAGGTGCTATCGCAAGAGAAGTATTGAAGGGCAAACAGTGTCATCTGTCATTATAGGCCATCATTTAGGTGGCTACAGCCACAGTTACAGCTACAGCCACCTGAATGATGGTCTTTAATGACACATGATCTGTCACAGGACGGTCGCTCAACATGCTCCTAGCAAACACGCGCTGTCTCTAGAGAAGTATTGAAGGGCAAAGTGTCTCACCTGTCATTATAGGCCATCATTTAGGTGGCTACAGCCACAGTTACAGCTACAGCCACCTGAATGATGGTCTTTAATGACACATGATCTGTCACAGGACGGTCGCTCAACATGCTCCTAGCAAACACGCGCTGTCTCTAGAGAAGTATTGAAGGGCAAAGTGTCTCACCTGTCATTATAGGCCATCATTTAGGTGGCTACAGCCAGTTACAGCTACAGCCACCTGAATGATGGTCTTTAATGACACATGATCTGTCACAGGAGGGTCGCTCAACATGCTCCTAGCAAACACGCGCTGTCTCTAGAGAAGTATTGAAGGGCAAAGTGTCTCACCTGTCATTATAGGCCATCATTTAGGTGGCTACAGCCACAGTTACAGCTACAGCCACCTGAATGATGGTCTTTAATGACACATGATCTGTCACAGGACGGTCGCTCAACATGCTCATAGCAAACACGCGCTGTCTCTAGAGAAGTATTGAAGGGCAAACTGTGTCACCTGTCATTATAGGCCATCATTTAGGTGGCTACAGCCACAGTTACAGCTACAGCCACCTGAATGATGGTCTTTAATGACACATGATCTGTCACAGGACGGTCGCTCAACATGCTCCTAGCTGAAACACGCGCTGTCTGTAGAGAAGTCTTGAAGGGCAAACAGTGTCATCTGTCATTAACCCTTATCATACTGACGCTAATAGCTTCAAATTTGTACCGCCGTAAAATGGCCTTTGTCGCCGGCTCGGCGTTAAACCCAAATAACTAACTAACTAATTCAAAGTTGTAAACTGCCATATGCAAGCTACATTATAGTACTTACAGATAAGGATATAAACCAATGGCTTTAGTTCAAGGGTGGTGCCAGAATAGCTTGGCGCCTAGAGGCGCCAAGCTATTCTGACACAACCCTTGAACTATTTTAGTCAAACTTATTTCGCACACTGGTGTATTCCGAATGATAAGGATTAAAAGAACATGCATGATATAGGTGGCTAAAGCCACCTAAATGATGGTCTTTGTGGACATGAGATAATCTCTCAGAGAACGGTCGCTCAAAACAGGTTCGGCTGTACTTGATGTCATTAAAGTCTGCACCAGGAAGTCTCTCAGTGAAGTCATACACACTGTCAAATCTGGCTGTCCGCTTTGAACATGACAATGAGATTAAGTGAAACATCTCAGGAAAATAAACTGTGTTGGTGCGTTTGTAGCACGGTTTGTGTTTTTGTACCTTGCGGTCTTTAGTCAGTCGCAAGTCCAATTGAACACAGACCATACACAATTTGATCTCGTCTTTCACTCATCCTCTGGCTGTGTTTAGCGGTAGTGTCGCGACGATTTCTCATCATTACTGACAGGAATCATCGCGACGAACTGAACCGCTGCCGACAGCCGAAGGGCTAAGCTGCTGGGTCACGTCCTTCAAACAGACCCTTCGATTCCTTTTTATCACTTTTCTCAGCCGCCATTTTGAACAGAAGCACGACTTCTCGCTGTATGTTCCTCTGCACTTCTTATCTTTGCTTGTGTTTTTGTACGTACCACATTATCAAGACAAACGGGTGTGCTGGGATGTGATTTTGAACCTTACGCATGGCACGGTCTCGAGCCGACTGTCGCCGTTCCAGCGAAAAATGTCCAAAATGAGTGACCTGCGCACATTTACTCAAAGTACACGCCGTAACACTGGGCCACAGCAAAGACGGACTTGTTGTTATAGGTCACGGAAGCATAGGTATCCAGGTTGTGGTCCCACACGCAGCGGCTGGCCACCTCCATCCCTTGATGGGTCTGCTGGCCTAGCGTCACCTAATCAAAAGAATATCATGATTGAGCGCCAGTTTTTAAATCTATATATAAAATTTCTGAGTTGAGACTGCTCCGAAAAAATGTTCAGTTTGATATGACTTACGCTCAGTCTTATATAATATACAGACTGTCTCACAAAAAAGAAGATTCTGCCGGGATGGACCGTTCTGACTCGACTATGGAAAGATTGTTCAGGACATAGATCGACCATGACAGTTCATGGGCGGTGTCAGAACGGCGTGGCGTCTTGTAGGCGACAAAAACCGATCTGGTAGGACCTTTGAACTATCACGATCGGACTGTCTCCCGATGGTTCCGCAAAGAAACATGGATTCAAAGCGTGTTTCAGCAAGAGGCATAGATCCTCATGAGCCCCCGCAACTGCGGGGGCTCATGAGGATCTATACCTCTTGCGGATGGGTAGCAAGATATATGAATTCTCGGCCATGAACGGGTAAATCGGCCTACCTGGCAGACGAGCCTGTAACGGCTCCAGCGGAAGTTTTTGACCCGCTTCTGAATGTCCGCGGCCAGGTCCTTGGTGAGGTCCTGGCATGTGGCGGGGTCGTAGGTGAAGTCTTGCAGTCGCTCCGTCAGCACCTCCATCATCAACTTCTCCACCCGCCACGCCTGGAAACGCTCACTTTCCTGCTACCAGAGAGACATAGAGGGCACCCCTCATAAGGTCAGTCAGATCAAGGTCGGATGAAGGACGACTAAACTGCTTGTTTGTACGCGCGATTATGGGCGCGATATCATTAGTCCAATGCGGACACAAGCGTGTATACAAAAGAGATATTCACTTGCAAAGAAAATCACAACAAAGAAAGAAACGCGCTTAGGAAGAAGGCAGGGAAAGGGGGACGGGGTGGGGGTGAGGGTGGGTGGGTGGGGGAGGGTTCGGTTCTGGTAATTTGTGCTGGCAAATGTTTCATCCTCGTGATCCGTGAGGTCGTCGTGAAATATGAAAGCCAAAAAAAGTAAGAATTTCGGGATCCGCGAAAAAAGCTCTGGTTATTTCGTGAAACGTGAAAGTTTGTTACGAGTCTGTAAAACCTCGGTAGTAGCCCGATAAATCCCTCCCTCCCCATTCTTCGTCGTCTTATGTATCGTGAAACATGTCACAGTTTTGAGCAACCAAATTCTAAAAAAAAAAGAAAGGTGGTCTTAACAGACAGGTGCTCCTGTCAAGAGAAGTCATGTAGCCGGCACCTAAATAACGGTCTTTAACGGCATTTAACTCCAAGGAGTTTTGGAGGTGTCAGTCTAACGACAGGAGATGGATCGACCATGATAATTCAAGGGTAGTGCTAGATTAGCTTGGTGCCTTGGCACTACCGTTGAAAACTCTGATGGGACCAAACAGGGATTGCTAACCGTGTAAAGCACTGCGGGGGAGGGCCGACGGTGGCGGGAGGGGGGGGGGGGGGGGGGGGGGGCTAATGAAGAGCTTATAGACCAAGGATGCCGAGAAAAACAGTTGCTTTATTATTACCTGAGGTTTCATACGGTAGGAGTTTTCGAGCTTGACGTGAAGATGTCGGCTGGTGTCCGGAGCGTGGTCAGCTGAATTGGTTTTGTGCTCGGCGCTGGTTCTTCGGCGCGTGGCGCCGGGCGCCAAGCGAATGATTGTTCTCCGCCGCCCCATGTTCACTGCTGGACGCAGGAAGTCAGCCATACTGTCTGTCACAAAAAGAATGAAATAAATAAAAACAGCAGCGGAAGGTCAGAAAAGACAGTGAAAGGTGTTGGACGTGACAAGTCAGGCATGCTGTCACAAAAAAAAAGAATAAAATAAGATAAAATAAAATAAATAAAATAAAATAAAATAAAATAAATTTATCAATAAAAATCAAATAAGATCAAATCAAATCAAGTAAGAGCAAACAAGAAAGAAAAACAGGACTAAATACACAGGCATCCATAACCCATAAAAAGGGATATAAAAAAAAAATGCTAATTTCATCCTCAGAATTTAATGAGTTGGACAAGTAAACAAGAAAGACAGCAATCCAGAATGAAGATAAGTAGCGCCTGATCTCTCTGTTTGTTTGTTTGTCTATTTTGAAAAAGGGTAAATACCCGAAATATTAATAAATTGTGTTGTAACTGTCTTTTCTAAGCGTTTTTCTTTCTCCGTTGGGTACTTCTTTTCTTCAGTCTTAAGAAAGACAGCAGCCGAGAAAGAAATACACCTTCTGTACTTTTGCGCGCGTGTTCATAGCACACATTTTTTTCGCCCGTAACTGCGTTTTGGTCTTGAAAAGAAACAAGGTAAAATTCATGATATATTCGGCGCACTTTCAGCTAACCCGCGTCTTTCGCGCGAATGTCCGTCGGTGTATAGTGATTTCAGAGACGCCATTCGTGATCTCTGGCAGCAAAAGGGTTAAAAAAAACTGCCCTATGACGGCAAAAGACAGCAAGTCCACTTTTGTGAAAGGTGAGTTTTCACTGTACAAATCTCGCTTTTCACACAAATAGGCTTAATTCATTCAGCCCTGACGGACTACAGCAGGAGATGGGTCGACCATAATAATTCAAGGGCAGTGCCAGATTAGCTTGGCGCCGACAGGCGCCAAGCTAATCTGGCACTGCCCTTGAATTGTCATGGTCGATCCATCTCCTGCAACAGGTGCATAGTCGTTAGATGACGCCTCAAAAATTTGGGAAATACGTGTACCGGTCTGATTGTATAATGTCTCAGTTTTGCCTTTAAAAAATAGAATAAAATAGATCATGCATTATGAGTAATGAATGAAATAACTGACGCTCAAAAACATAAAAATGAAAGAAAATGTCTCTCACCAACTGACGAGTTGCCATGATCTTGTTTTAGTTTGCAATCCTTTCACGTTCACGTGTATTCAACAGTTCAACGGTGTTTCTTAAGAACCGAGGGTCTAAACTAAAATGTTCGAGTACCGAGTCCTCAGTCCTGAAGTATTCACCATCAGGCCATCAAAGACTGCTCCTAATCCAAAATGAAGTAAAAAAGAAATTGACGCGGGGGTCTCATGAAAAGAAAACTGAGAAGAGTGGTTGAAAACCAGAGGAAGGATCTCAGATCCGATACGTTGCCGTTTCATTTTTCATGTCCTAAAAGGGTTTTCAATCACTCTTCTTAGTTTCCTTGGCGCCTACAGTTTGCCTTTCGGATCAAAATAAGATAATTGAATATGACAGTCTGTTTGACAATTCCGCTCTCTGAAGGCGAAAGACAGTAAATCCATGTTTGTGGAAAAAGCGAAATTTTCATTGTCATACAATGAAAATACCAATTCACAAAAAAGGACTTATGTTTTTGAGTTCGTCGTTTTGAGACAGAACTCGACTAGCAGACCCAATAGCACGACTGCGCATTTCAGTGGATTCTTGCGATACCTAACAGGCACACCTCCGTTTCGATCAACCTGGCTCAGACTGTATGGTACGAACAGGACTCTTTCAATCGTTATAGGCAGTGGACACTGAGCGAGTGACGGGGGATTTCTGGAGAAAACAGGCATGGAAGCCGGATCTGGAAAATTCTATGTCTTTTATGTCCGGCGCCAAGTGTGAAAAACAAAAACTTACGGATCGGCCACTGATAATGCTCACGGGTAGTCCACGATAAGTATGGTAACCAAGCTATGTAATTATACCAATGGTCCTATTGGAAGATCAGTTCAGTATAAATCAACCGGCATGCGCTACATTAAAGCTATCACGACGATAAGCTCCTATCTTTGTCTGTGGACCAGGCCGGGATGGCTCAGGTGATACAGCCTCAGTAACGCCCCATGTTCGAACCCCGGTGGGGTCAAGCTTTGTACGGACCCTATTCGGTGCCCTTTCTTTTAAATCACCTTCGTGATGGCAAAAGACTTTAAGCCCTGAACGCTTAACGTTTCTCCTAACTAAATCTCTAGAGATTTTTCTGCTGGTCAGCAAGCGACTGATTCAAAAACGCGAAACAAAATATTGACTCTGAAAGTGAAAACGCGGTAGGGGGTGATGGGGGTGGTGGTGGTGGTGGTGGTGGTGGGGGGGGGGGGGTGATGGGACTGAGAGGGGGGGGGGAGAGGGGCGGTATTTACGCACTAATGTGTGCTGGTCTGTGATTTTGGACCTTACGGCCAACGGCCGTAAGGTCCAAAATCACAGACCAGCACACACATACATAGATTGCAATGACCACACGGCGTCAGCTTAAATCCTGAAACCTATCCACTTTTACTTTTGCGAGTCCGGGAGAATATCGAGAGGATCCCAGCCGTTTTCTGGCAACCGTAAACAACCGTGCGTCAGGCAGGGATTTAAACGTGAGCCGGTGTGTGAGTTTGGAACTTACGGCCGTACACAGACACGGGGTGGATGCGGCGTGCCGGTCCGTGATTCTCGACCTTCCGACTGTGCAGCATAGGCGTCCAAAGTCACAGTTCAGCGTACAAAACAAGTTCTGCTGTGTGGGATTGGTGGTCTTGGATTTCGGTGACAATTTATACAGCCAGTTGACATGACAGATAGGGCTATAGCAGCTGCCGATAGTCCTACCGACTGAAGAGCCTTAAAGCGATCTGCTGCAGCTATGCTTGATTGCTAAAATACGCCGAAAAAAAATTGATACAACGGGTTATCAAGATTGTCTTGCATCAGCACTTGAAAGACTATTCCACCCTTCTTTTCACAATCCATTTGCGTTGGCACACGCACCAGATATTTCCAACGACTTTTTGAGTGTAACCGAAGGAACTCTCCATCATTCAAAGGAGAAGAAGAGCAGAAAAGATTTCCATTCGTCGACATTCAGACTTTATACTGTAATTGAAGTTATCCCTTTTGTGCAACATTATTGTATGACATACGACGAACACGTATCAAGGAGATACTGGCAAACTATCACAAATTTAACCCTTTACTGCCCGGAGCAGGTCGCTTTAACCCGTTTAGTGCCGAGAACATTTGACCACCACCCAACTGCAAGAGGTATAGATCTTTATGAGCCCCTGCAGTTGCGGGGCCTCATGAGGATCTATGCTACTTACTGACACCACTTTGAATCCATGTTTCTGACACATCAGATGTAGGGTTGGTTTTTGTGTGTGTCTAGAACCAGCGATGTCAGTCGTGCTCTGCGGAATTTTTGGTCATGTGAGATTTAGGTGAAACTATAGGCCCAGTCGGGTCTCCTGGCTGTGTCATACGAGTCTGCTCGGTCACAGTAATGCCAAAGATTACACAGTCCCGCAGATGTGCTTAACCCATTCGATATTCACAGTGTGAGGAACAGCTGAAGCCGAGCGAGGTCGGCAAGAGGCATAGATTTTTATGAGCCCCTGCAGGGCTCATGAGAATCTATGCCTCTTGCAGGTCGACGCACTTGGCCAGCTGAAGGAAATTACACGTGGGTAACCGACAGGAAAAACGAAAACAACCCCTCGCAAACACTTCAACGACCCCATGCAGCCAACATTACCATTACCACTGTGTTCGGGTCTGTGATTCTGGACGTTACGGAGCGGAGCCGTACGGTTCAAAATTACAGATTACGACTGACACACAATTTACGCAGTCTAATATTCCTTGCGTGAAAATAATCGGTGACGTTATATCAATCTTTTGAGAACTTTTCTCCGTTTGGATTTCTTGTGTACTTTCTGTTTGAGTTGTTAGTTCAGACGTTAATAATAATAATAAGATAATAAGAGTACTTTATTATCTCGAAAAGAGAAATTCGTCTCGCCACCTCAGGTTAACGGCGCGCGCACACACACACACACACACACACACACACACACACACACACACACACACACACATATATATATATATATATATATATATATATATATATATATATATATATATATATATATATATATATATATATATATATATATATATCTTTGCGTTTAGAATAGCCAACGTGATGCACTGCCACGCGCACGCGCAAAGTGGGTGGGGGGAGGGGAGAGCCGGGATAGGGTTGGAGGGGACGAGTGTGTGGAGGGGGGGGGGGAGGGGGGGGGGGATCGCCTGGTCGCTCTTGGTAACTCGAAAAACACTTCGGGTGACATTAAGCTCCATAAAAAGTTCCTCGGCTGATGACCTGAACATTCGGAGCACATCAACACTTTTTTCCCACCAAAGAGCGCATTTTGTTTATTTTGTTTTTACCGATTATGACTGAAATAAATGAAACTGCACCTCAACGTCATACATCAAATTGGCAGCTTGTCGTTTGACAGGCGACTGAATTTTGCCTTGGGCTAGCTACATACTGACCTTAAATCTCGGTAGCTCGACAAAATTCCCAACCGAAATCCGTAACGCAAGCTCCACGCCTAGTTCTGCCGATAGGCGTTACGGAACTCGGTTGGGAAAAGAAATTTGGCAGCCCGGCAGGGTACTGAAAATAGTTGGATTTCATCACCCCCGCACATGTAGATTGATGAGAAATCCTCGTTTGATGAGAAATCGCAGTCGCCAAATGTATTGTTCGGAGGAGGATTTGCAATCTTACCTGTAAGTACTAGATGAGATAGAGGTTTCCTTTGAGTATTGTAGACGCGTGGAGTAGAGGGCTCTCGCCCTCACTGTAGAGTTATGTCTCTCTGATTCCCCTTAGATCTGAAACAACATCAAGACATTGTGTTGTAATAATAAATCGTTTAATAAATTGTTGTAACTGTCTTTTCTAAGCGTGTTTCTTTCTTCGTTGTGTTCTTCTCTGTATTTTACACGCATGGCAGTCCCTCCGTTTCTGATTTGGATTTCGACTTGTAAATGAAATTTACATCAAGAAAACCGTGCACGGTTAAAAACGGTTATCCGCTTGACTGCTGCTGACGACACAGTTCGGCTATAACGCGTCATTTCCGCCGAGCTGTATCGTTCACTGAGTAGCAGTTAACAAATTAAAGGGCAGTTTAAAATACTGATATACGGAATTTCCCACCTTAATGCTTAAAGCCGTCAAGTTCAAAATGGCAGACCAGCATGCATAGTCAGTCGCTTTCACTGTTCAATACAGTGTTTGCCTTGTTGCAAAATGAGACGGACTTTAAAAACTGACCAAAATAAGTCAAATTGAGAACACATTCACCCCCTTCACCCCCCTCCCCACTCCACCATCTACGCACGCACGCCCACTCTTGGATAATAGTCAGAGTTGGGATTTATTCAGTTGCGTGAATGAACTTAGTCTTGTGCCTTCCAATTATAAGCAAGTGCTCCGCTATGGCGGAGCACCTTGCCTAGTGACTGGCGAACGAATAAGCTCACTCATGCAACTGGCCCCTGGTGTGGTGTGCATGAAGTAAGACTAAAATAAAGTCGGTTTGGTCAAAATAAGTTTTAGTCAGCTGTTACGAACATAGGACTACTTATTTAGACTAAGTCAACGTTTTTAACCCATTCAGCCCTGACGCACTACAGCAGGAGATGGGTCAACCATGATAATTCAAGGGTAGTGCCAGATTAGTTTGGCGCCTGTCGGCGCCAAGCTAATCTGGCACTACCCTTGAATTATCATGGTCGACCCATCTCCTGCAACAGGTGCATAGTCGTTAGATGACGACTCCAAAATTTGGGAAATCGTGCGTCGGGCTTAATGAGTTAATCTTCCTTCACTGATGATGCACACAACCTTTGGATCTTTTGGGAAGCTGCGTCCAATTGCACGTAATTTTCAATAGCCGGTACACGCCCGGCATAGTCCTAACGGCTTTGGTTGGAGCTAGTTTTAGCCCAAAGCAAAAATCTCCCTGCAACGCAGAGGGGCAGTTGGTTGGCAGTTTCTGACTTGGGAAATTTCCCTTGCAACTGGCGACAGGACTACAATATCGCCATTCTGGCAATACTGCGTAATAGTCTCTAGCAATGCCGGCATGAAACTCAAGTTATTTGCACAAGGCGTTAACTTTCTGCATACAAAATGAGTAGACTCCTCCCCTGAAACACTTTGGGAACAACTGAAAACTGCTATTACAAAATCCTCTGCAGAAGTCTTGGGTTTCGCCAGAAAGAAGAACAAAGACTGGTTTGACGAAAACGATGTAGAGATCCAGGAACACCTAGCAAAAAAAAGAGCCGCCCATCAGGCCCACCTAGCCCAGCCTTCCTGCCCTGTGAAGAAGTCTGCCTTCCGCCTCGTCTGCAGCAGTCTCCAGCGCAAGCTCAGAGATCTCCAGAATGAGTGGTGGACCAGACTTGCACAGAGGACCCAGCTTTGTGCTGACAATGGTGACTACAGGGGCTTCTACGAAGCACTGAAAGCAGTGTATGGCCCCAGGCACCTGGTACAAAGTCCCCTGCGAAGCGCGAATGGCCAGGCACTCCTCACAGATAATACCTCCATCTTGAACCGCTGGTCGGAATACTTTCAGAGCCTCTTCAGCGCTGAGCGCACTGTTCAAGAAGCAGTCGTCATACAAATCCCACACCTCCCAGTAAAGGTTGAATTGGACGAACCGCCCACCGCTGAAGAGACCCTCACAGCCATCCACCAGCTCAAGAGTGGCAAAGCAGCAGGCATTGATGGAATACCGCCAGAGATCTGGAAACATGGAGGCACAGCACTGCACAACAAGCTCCATGACCTCTTTCTCTGCTGCTGGGAGGAAGGAACACTACCAAAAGATCTCCGTGATCCAGTCGTTATCACCCTGTACAAGAACAAAGGCGAGAAGTCTGACTGTTCCAACTATCGGGCAATTACCCTGCTGTCCATTGCTGGGAAAATCCTTGCAAGGCTGCTCCTGAATCGGCTGGTACCTGCCATCGCTGAAGACCAACTCCCAGAGGGCCAGTGTGGCTTCAGAGCAAACAGGAGCACCACCGATATGGTCTTTGTGCTGAGACAGCTACAGGAGAAGTGCCGCGAGCAGAACAAAGGGCTGTACGTAACATTTGTCGACCTAACAAAAGCGTTCGACACTGTGAGCAGGCAAGGCATGTGGCAGATCCTGGAGCGACTTGGCTGTCCCCCAAAGTTCCTCAACATGATTGTCCAGCTACACGAGGACCAGCAAGGCCAGGTCAGACTCAACAATGACCTCTCAGAACCATTCCCTATTCTCAACGGCGTAAAGCAGGGCTGCGTGCTGGCACCGACCCTCTTCACCATCTTTTTTAGCATGATGTTGAAGCAGGCCACAGTGGACCTTGATGATGACGATGCAGTGTACATCAGGTATCGTCTCGATGGCAGCCTGTTCAACCTCAGACGACTGCAGGCCCACACGAAAACCCTAGACCAACTGATTCGTGAGCTGCTTTTTGCTGATGATGCTGCCCTCGTTGCACACACAGAGAGAGCCCTGCAGCGCATCACGTCTTGCTTCGCAGATGCTGCCCAGCTCTTTGGACTCGAGGTCAGTCTGAAAAAGACAGAGGTCCTCCATCAGCCGGCACCCAAGACAGTGTATCGCCCTCCTCACATCACCATTGGCGAGTCTGAACTAAAGTCAGTGCACCAGTTTACTTACCTTGGCTGCATTATCACGTCGGACGCCAAGCTGGACAAGGAGCTTGACAGCAGGCTGGCAAAAGCGAACAGCGCTTTCGGGCGACTTTTCAAGCGGGTGTGGCACAATCAACAGCTGAAAACAGGCACCAAGATCAGCGTGTACAGAGCTGTGGTCCTCACCACCCTGCTGTATGGTTCCGAGTCCTGGGCCCTCTACCGCAGCCAACTACGACTCCTCGAACGCTTCCACCAGCGCTGCCTGCGTACCATCCTGGGCATTCACTGGAGTGACTATGTCACCAACGTCGAGGTCCTTGAACAGGCTGAAACTGTGAGCATCGAGGCTTTGCTGTTGCGGACACAGCTCCGCTGGGCGGGGCATGTCTCCAGGATGGAGGATCATCGCCTACCAAAGATCACGCTGTTCGGCGAGCTTGCTACTGGACACCGTGACAGAGGGGCACCAAAGAAGAGATACAAAGACTGTCTCAAGAAGTCACTTAGTGCCTGCCAAATCGACCACCACCAGTGGTCTTCGCTTGCTGCGGACCGTGACACCTGGCGCTCCACCATTTACAAGGCAGCTGTCTCCTTTGAGGACTCTCACAGAGCTAGCCTTAAGGACAAGCGGCTCAGGAGAAAAAACAGAGATGCCGCAGCTCAGAACCCCGGCCATACCTTCCCCTGCAGCCACTGCGGTCGAACCTGCCTGTCTCGGATTGGCCTCCGCAGCCACGAACAAGCCTGCAGACGTCGTGGGCAACTCCTATAAAATCTTCGTTCGCGAAGTCAAGCCAAGAGACAAAATGACCGACTGGAAGTAAACAGCGCGAACGCAAATGCGATAATGGACGATTTGTTTCCCAGTACGCGGTCACCCACACCAAGTAGAGTTGAATGTGTTTGTCTTCACTGTTTTCCGTCCGATGACCTTTCGCCTACCAGTTCAAGTTGTTTCTGTGCCCTACGACTTGTAACAGCCGAACTCACACATTATCCGACTTGTTTTCAGTCGTTTCAAGACTGCCGAGAAAAAGGAAATCTGATCCAACTGCAAGAGACATAGATCCTCATGAGCCCCCGCTGTTGCGGGGGCTCATGAGGGTCTATGCCTCTTGCTGACACTACTTCCCGTGTTCCTGGGACGACAGGGACTCTTTGGCGCTGAAATAAGGAAGATTTCAGAAACATCATCTGCGTTAGCTGGCAATGAAGCGCCTTATCCCTGGTGCGTCTTGACTGCTAAAATTCGCCAGTACAACAGGTTCTCAATGTTGTCAACTATGACTTGTCTACCCCTTTTTTCCCCTATATGTCAATTCATGTGAGTAACATGGGTGTCCGCAGGGGGGGGGGGGTGTGGGGGGGAGAACTTTTTTTTTACGTACAAAGGTGAAGCAGAGCAAAAAAGGCTTTCTTTTTACTACAAACGTAGTCATTGAAACGAACGTTAAGTTAGCCGTTTTGTGCAGCATTATTGTGGGACTGACCAAGACCATTTACAATAGATTGATTGATTGATTGATTGTACATTGCTTAACGTCCCGACAGCAACAAGACTTTCTCAGGACGTGCCGGCACTGCTTGTGAAAAAAAAAAAAATAAACAGAATATTGAATGTATGTCGCCAGCCGGTCTAATACGTTAAATAAACCTACGACATTGGGCCTAAATAAAGCTAGGACCATTTAGCAACGCACATCCAATATCAAGAGCTACAGGCAGTGCAGACAGTAGGGAGAGTTTAAAAAGGCAAATACAGGTGAATGGACCAAGGGTAGACAGAAACACATGCCCCAGAATAGAAGGGAAACCCACCCTGTGGGGCTGACCAGTGTGACCCTGGGAACTAAAAAGTAGTTAACCCCACCCAAGTCCCCCAGGGCAGACCCGGGTGGGGGCATTTACAATAGAGATATTGTGAAAGTTCTATTACACCTTTACCTGAGATGGCCTTAGTCGCATGCAGGGAGTTACCGGCCTAACTTTACTGCGTGCAAAGGTCGCTTTAAGTTCCAGTACCGGAAATCGCCGTATACAATGAACAAAGTTTGTTCTATATCGACCAGTTTAATTAGCCAAGTTAACACATTACCCCCCTCCAGCCCCCCCCCCCCCCCTCTGCATTTAACACACTACCCCCTCCTCCCCTCCCCTCCCCCCCCCCCCCCACTTTTGACACACAAACACCCCGCCACTCCTAAACCTTTGACTCTCGGTAGCGGTTTGTGTCGCGATGATTCCTGCAGGAGTCATCGCGACAAAAACCGCTACCGACAGCTGAAGGGTTAGGGTAGAAAATCTCGAGGCTCGCAGGGAGCCGTCCTCTGAAGACTACATCACAGTTCAGGAGACAGATCAAGGGTGGTGCCTGAATGCAGCTCAGGAGACAGATCAACGAATACAGTTCGCAGATTCTCTAGCCAGAGTACTTATATACGCCAGGACTTTCTTGCAACACATTTTGAAGTTGAACTATCACGGTCGATTCATATGTTGTGGTGCGCAACATAAAAACATTATCGTATGGTGATAACATTTAAATATTATTTCTTAATTTTTTTCATCGGAAGTCGCTGTACGCGTGAGCAAATCTTGTTTCATATCGATCAGTTTAACGAGCCACTTATTTTTAGAGAATCGGAGAAAATTTCATCTATACTGAAAGCCGACATCAGGGATCTAATGTTCTCACAAACCAGATAGGGATCTAATGTGTTTTTGCCAAACTTTACATTGTGTATTACACTCAGAACTGCAGGCAAAATCTTCAGTCTCCAAGGAACACAGATCCTCATTGCTAAGGCTTCGCAGTGCAGGGGGTAATGAATATCATCTAGCACGCTTCTTGCAAATGATAATGTTAATAATAAGAATGAGAATAATATCATCATCATCATCATCATCAACAACAACATAATCATCAAGCAAATAATCACAGCACTACTACTACTACTACTACTACTACTACTACTACTACTACTTCTATCATAATAACCTTGCTGACACCACTTTCCATATTTCTGGGACGACTGGGACTTATTGGCCTTGAAATAAGGACGATTTCAGAGACATCATCTAGGTTAGCTGGCAGTGAAGGGGTTAGAATAGTCATTGCACACCACTGCTGCTAGCTTTATTCCCCTAAATTTATTTATTTATTTATTTATTTATTTATTTATTCCACTAAATTTCTTGGGTGGAAGGGTGACAACAAGGCGTTTTGTGTACATTGACGGAGAAGGGGGGGGGGGCTCATGAGGATCCACGCCTCTTTAACGTACGGGGCTCACGAGAACCTGCGCGGGACGCAAACTTTACCATCAGCCGGAAGTCGGCCGCAGTGGACCCGCGCACAGTCAAGCGCGGGTCCCATGCTCCTTGCAGATGACCCTACCTGCATCTCTCGTACTCAAGCGGCGGAGGCAGCTGGGACTTTACTGACTTACATTTCCAGAGACTGGACTGATGATTTTCCTACTGGTCGATAAAAAGCACTGGTGACGAAAACGGCGCTGGGACCGGCTCATACCACGGCCCAGTAAGCTTGAGACCTTCGGGCCGACGTCGGCCAGAAGACCTTTTCAGTGCTCGCTAAGAGTGGGTAGCTACCAGACCCAGGCAAACAGTCGTTAGCTCGTGTACACCTGTTCACATTTCACACTTCACATAGCCACAATATTGTAAATCTGCGTTGCTGAAACCGGGCCTTGGGACACCCCCCCCCCTCCCCCCCTCCCTCCCCCCCTCCGCACTCCCCACCCCACTCCATGTCCTCTCTCTCTCTCTCTCTCTCTCTCTCTCTCATACTCCATTTAATATTGCAGCTCATGCCCCCTCCCTCCTCCCCGGCTCACGTCCGTGCTGTTAAAGCGACCTACTCCAGACAGTAAAGGGGTAATTAGTTGGAAATCTCTCACTTTATATAAATGTTCTTGGTGTGTCTTGCAATAATGCTGGACAATAGGGCTGACTTAAAATTGTGAAATTCCAATGTCATAAAACCGAAAGATTTTTCTTTGCACGCAGGAGTGTTCCTTCTGTCACGCTCCTCTGGTACGTGCGCCTGCCACTCACATGGATTGTGAAAAGAAGGGTTGAAAAGTCTTAGTTGAGTCAAGACAACACTGAGAACCCGTTGCATCGGCGAATTTTAGCATTCAAAGCCCGGCCACGGACCAGACCGTTGAACCCTTTTAGCCCCAAGGTCCCATTTCTCAGATTTTGCAGGTGTTGCCTAACGACTATTTACCTGTTGCAGGAGATGGCTTGACCATGATAATTCAAGGGTAGTGCCAGATTAGCTTGGCGCCGACAGGCGCCAAGCTAATCTGGCACTACCCTTGAATTATCATGGTCAAGCCATCTCCTGCTGTAGGGATCCGGGGCTAAAAGGGTTAACTATGGATCTCCGGCTGAGAAACAGGTCACACCACAAAACTGAACCATACAAAAGAGACAAACATAAGGCGGTTACCTTCAAAGAATGTCCTTTGAATTCAAAAGTTCCTTCAGATGAATTGACATATCTCGCTAGATAGATATATCCTGCGCTGTATGGTTTCAGCAAAGCCCTGCGGTTGCTGGGCATGCGCATTTGTGTCTGGATTTTAACTCATTTGAGACTGACGTGCCGCATCGGATACGCGGCATAATGTGTTAACTCATTCAACGCTATACGACAGTTCCTCAGCTATTGATGCGGTGGGCCTTGAATGAGTTAAGCCTCAGTCTTGCTGGTGGAGCATGCATTCAAACGCCAGCACACCTTTTATGGACCAGTTCAATCATTCGCCTTGCAGAAATCCAATATTATTTTAAAGACGACAGTTCTGTATGACTGAAAAATCCCCGATACAAGCACCGACGTAAAAAAATCTGCCTTATGACAGACAGTATGAAAAGACTGTAAGGACGATTTTTTTTCGTGAAAAAGCAAGACATTGCTTTTCAGACAAATAGAACTTGCTGCTCTTTTGTTGTTGTTGTTGTTGTTGTTGTTGTTGCTTTCACAGGGCACAGACTGAATCAGTGTCGTGAAATGGCAAAAGCCAGCATGGCTTTTTCAATTTTATTTTTAATTTTTTTTTTATTTTATAGAAAAGCGAGATGTTTGTCGTATAAGAACGAAAATCTCGCTTTTCACAAAAATGAACATACTCGATTTTGTCCTATAACAGCAGAGATAGTGACGTCCTGTTTAGATGTTTCAAGGAAACGGCAAAAAAAGACATGCGTAGAATCCTAAGCTAATTGCATTGCATTCAATCAGTGGACCCGCTACCCTATTAGCAAAACGTCTTCGGGCCCACGACGACCCCAGTGGCCCCGCGCACAGCCGTGCGCGGGGCCACTGGGGCCGTTGTGGGCCCGAGGACCTTTGTTTACTGGGTATGCGCTGAGGCCGGCTAATCAGTTCGCATACAGTCGTGGCTCAACAACGGTAAAGCAATTTATGCGTGACTGTATTCGTTTGCTTGTGAATAAAAGACTATTTTTACCGGTACAAAAAGCTAATTTCAAGCACATCAGCAAAGTTATTTGGGGCCGGGCGGCTTTTGTTGTCGGTCCGTGCAGAGCACAGGCACCTGACTTCAAGCCCGAAACATCCTTGTATCGCACCTCGTGGGCAGTCTGTCTAGATGTACAGAGAGACGGTATGCACACCAAGCGTGATACAGGAAAGTTTCGGGCTTGCAGTCGAGCGCCTGCGTGTAGCCTGAACACTGTATGCAGGCTATGAGCAATACGCGAGCAATACATGTAATAAAATAATACCATGTCACGAAAAACAAATTGTCGAAGTTTTCATAATACTACTGGTAATGAAAATTTTCGTTTCACACAATAGAATCTCATTTCAACAAAATTCGTTATATTTCATTATATCATTAGTGATGGGCGGTTCTGCAGTCGTGCATGCTGTTATTCGTACAATTCTCTCTCTCTCTCTCTCTCTCTCTCTCTCTCTCTCTCTCTCTCTCTCTCTCTCTCTCTCTCTCTCTTTCATCAACCGACATCTCCAAAATTAATTCCTCACTTCAACGCAGTATTAACGATGTTTCTAGATGGTGCCATGAAAATTATATGATACCTAACCCATCAAAAACAGAGTGCATGTTAATCACTACTCGCCAGAAGCATCAGCTGCACCCGCCTCCACTCAGCCTTTCACTCGGCTCAGAATCGATTAGGCCAGTCAGAAAGCACAGGTTGTTGGGCGTCACTATCGACAATCAGCTCACTTGGCACGCTCATATCAATAGTATATGTCGGTAGTGTCCAGAAATTTATTTCTCCTCCCTAAACTTACTCATTGTACAGACACGCCTACAACAAAAATCTTCTATAACGCTCACATCCAATCACATATAGATTATGCATCTGCAGTTTGGGATGGGTGTAGCGATGCATGCTTAAAAAGGTTTAATGCTCTCCACCGGCGGGCAGCTAAGTTAATCCTCTCTAATAGTAAAGACAGCACTGACGACCGACTCAAAGCCCTTGGCATACTGCCTTTACGTTAGCTACTTATATACAATAAGGGTGTGTCAGTTGAAGTTTAAAGTCAGCCTCTCCAAAACTCCTCGCTACATAACGGATCTCTGTAGTCCCGCTAGCACCCCGTACAAGACAACGAGGAACAATCTGTACGTACTTAGGCCACGCCTCGACATATTTAAAACGAGCCTATCTTACTCGGGAGCCATACTGTGGAACTCATTACCAGCAAATGTTGCTGCCGCCCCATCCCTGTCTACATTCAGGACCCGTCTAGCACAGCACCTAAATAAGGTATGAGCACCTAACGTCATGTTTTACGGTCACAAACTCTCAGTAAACTCTCGCCCTGAATATAAGCCCACTGTACCATTGAATGTTTTCTTCTCAAAATCTGGACTCTTGATTTGCCTTTACAGTACGAACAGAGTTGTCAGTTTGTGCATACGCCTGCGAGCGCATGAGTGCGTGCGTGCGTGCGTGTGCGCATATTATGGGTTGAATGAGTGGATATGTAACCTGATTTTTATTTTATTTTATTATTTTGTTTTCTTCTCTCATATCATTTTTGTTTGTTTGTTTGTTTCTAGTACTATTGATTTGATACGTATGTACATTTATATGAATATGTAACTGTAGTCTTATATCCTGTTCATATGGGTATCTTTCTGTACTGTTAGGCCATTGAACTGTGGGTGTACGTGAGAGAATGAGGTAGGTGTGTGTGTGTGTGTGTGTGTGTGTGTGTGTGTGTGTGTGTGTGTGTGTGTGTGTGTGTGTGTGTGTGTGTGTTACTGTTATATTTGTTGTAGTGTGTAGCAAGGACAAGATTGAAAACAGGTCTGTGACCTAATC
>BTPG01000006.1:167740361-167792861 GCA_036245525.1 Semisulcospira habei | reverse complement strand
GAAGCTTTTCCTCCAAAGTTAGAGAGGGGATTGGGAGGATCAGTTTAAGTGCGCGATTGTATAGAGAATTAATCCGCTTAAGGTTAGCCTTACTACAGCCGTCCCAAATAGTAGATGCGTAGTCAATGTGAGGTTTAATGTAGGAGTTGAAAAATAGCTTTCGTGTCTTAGTATCAATGATAGATTTTAATCTTGACAGTAAAAGTAGCCTCTTTGATAATGTTTTCCCTAGTTGTGTTAGATGGGGCAGCCAGCACAGTTGGTCATCAACAATTACCCCGAGGAGTCGATATTCCTTGACTTGCTCAATGGGAACTGAATCAAAAGAGAGGTTAAGTGAATGGGGGCGGAGCTGATGCTTTTGGCGTGTTGTGATTAGCATGCTTTTCGTTTTGGATGGATTTACAAGCATTTGATTATTTTTGCACCACAGTGAGACCTCCTGAAGACTTAGCTGAAGATTGCTTGATATTTCAGGTACAGTTTTCCCGCCAGCGTGAAGAGTTGAATCATCGCCAAACATGTCACATTCGGTATTTGGATTGGATATATGAAGTGGAAGATCATTTATAAACAAACAGAAAAGTAACGGTCCTAGTATGGATCCCTGGGGCACGCCATACTCAACACGCTTTTCAGAAGAGAAGGTAGCATTGATGTACACAGTTTGAATTCTCCCTATGATATATGAACGAAAGAATGAGAGTGTCCCTGGGCTGTTATTGTTAAAGTAGCAGTCTGGTTTCTCTAATAAAATTTCGTAGTTTATAAGGTCGAACGCTTTTTTTAGGTCTAGAAAGACAGCACCAGACATTTTGTTTCTGTTGATGTTGAGCAGCCAAGTGTCAATCATATGAACCAAGGCAGTGTGACACGAATGTTTAGGGCGAAAACCAGATTGATATTTATTCAGGAGAGACTTTTCTTCCAGGAATTCGAGAAGATGTTTGTGTAATGCTTCTCAATAGGCTTCGATAGAATAGATAATATGGATATAGGCCGAAAATTATTTGGATCAGATGTGTCTTTTGTTTTAGGTATAGGTACCACTTTAGATTTTTTGAAAGCCGCCGGAAAAAAATATTATTTTGAATACATAGGTTGTAAATATAGGTTAAGCTTTCCACAATGTATGGAAGAGAAAGTTCGAGGATAAAACCATTGATACCATCAATGCCAGCTGACTTTTTGTTCTTGAGACTAGAGATAAATCTGCCCACTTCATGTACAGCGATGCAGGGGATATTAAAAGCATCGCCCGCGGACAGTCTTTGCTTACAAAAGTCAGTAAGCTTCTGCGATGCGACATGTTCCACCTGATCCAAACCTTCAGCATGTAGTAAAGATTTCGGGGTTAAAATGAAGTGGTCGTTAAATGCATCGGCTGTAAGGTTGGCAGTCGTATTTGCAGAACGATTTTTACTATTGTTATTTAGTAAGTTTAAAACTAGTAAGTTTAAAACTTTCCATATTGAAGACGGATTCCCGCCGCGTATGGTTTTCTCTACCAGTGCTTTTTGTGCCTCCCGGATAAGGTATTTGACTCTGTTACGTAACCTTTTGAACTCAATAAAATCTTTGTCCCGCTTGGCTCGATTTCTGGCTTCCAGAAAGAGAGAGAGAGAGAGAGAGAGAGAGAGAGAGAGAGAGAGAGAGAGAGAGAGAGAGAGAGAGAGAGAGAGAGAGAGAGAGAGAGAGAGAGAGAGAGAATGACAATGACAATTAATCTTTATTTTCCCTTATCGGCAAACAAGTCACATGCAATTCTGTCATTCGTGAAATGTAGTGGCAGGTCAATGATAAATATGCAAAAGAGAAGAGGTCCCAGGACAGAGCCCTGGGACACTCCTCTTGTTACTAAACCACTTGAAGAGTAAGATCCATTGACCATCACGCGCTGCTGTCTGTCTGTAAGATAGGAAGCGAAATCGAGGTTGTTTTAAAGGAATGAATAGATGCCCTCTTCAGGACAGCACTGCTCACCCTAGTAAGGGAGGGAACTAGAAAAGATGTTCCAAACATTGCATGCCCTACATAAACCGGTCAGCTTAACGCGGCTGGCGGTTTAACCCTTTTATGCGGTCGAAAAGAAAAACAAAGAAAGAAACTTACTCTCGGTACGTGGAACGTACGAACCCTATTGGACAGAGATCAGACGAAGAGAACGCACAGAAGAACAGCCCCCATAGCCAGGGAGCTGGCGAGATATAAAATCAACATTGCGGCACTTAGCGAAACCAGATTTGCTGACGAAAGCTCGATCTGTAAACCTGAGGATGGGTACACCTTTTTCTGGAAGGGCAAAACTGAGAACGAGGACAGGATACACGGAGTTGGCTTCGCCATCCGCACCACGCTCCTCCGACAGCTGCCTTCTCTTCCCACTGACATCAGCGAACGATTAATGAAGCTCCGTTTACCCATTTCCCACACCCGACATGTCACTATCATCAGTGCCTATGCTCCGACACTAACCAACGCCGATGACGACAAGGAGGCGTTCTACAGCACCTGTAAATTCGCTTTTGTTCATTGAACTTAGCCACGCGTCTGTAAGTCGCGCTAAGGCTGTATGACAACTATGCTTCGGGCGAAAACCTGACTGGAGGGGGTGGATTAATTTGCGTTTTCCCAGGTATTCTAACAGATGCTTGTGAATGTGTCGTTCAAGGGTTTACTTAAGACAGACAAAAGTGAAATGGGGCGATAATTGTTAACATCGGACAGATCTTTTGTTTTAGGTAGGGGAAAAACTTTAGCCTTTTTTAGTTCTTTTGGGAAAACATTTTTCTGTATGCATAAATTGTAGACATAAGTTATTGTTTCTACAACATAGGGAAGTGATAGTTTCAGTATTTTGGGGCTAATTTTCATCTGGCCCGAAAGATTTTTTATTCTTCATAGAACTTATTGTCTTACCAACCTCGTGAACTGCCAGAGATGGAATAGCCAAAGGATCAAATCTCGCAGTTCGCGTTCTACAGAAGTCAATCAGACTTTCAGGGCAGGTATAGGACCGAGAGTTTGTTATAGAAGGGACCAGGGACTCGGCAATTGAAAGGAAATGTTCGTTAAAATTATCGGCAGTCAGGGTAGACGGGATTACAAGGGATTTCCTACTCTTGCCTCCAGTCACTACGGCCATAGCGCGCCAGAGCGTGGACATATCTTTGTCTTGTTTAATCAAACGATCAATGAAAGATTTTTTTTTTTTGCCTGGCGCACTAAACATTTGACACGATTGCGCTCACGTTTAAATTCAGCAAAGCACTTCTGTTTTCTCAGATCATCTCTCACCCTCATGGCCTGAATGATGTCTTGATTCAGCCACGGCGGGAGTGATGCGTGTTTGACTCGCCTTCGCCGCACAGGCGCGTGTTTATTTAAAATAGTAAGAAAAATGCTATACCAGACAGACAGAGCGCTGTCAGGGTCAATTTCACTAAGCACGTCCTCAAAAGGTGCGTTATTAAGGTCAGATAAAAGTCGCTCTCACTAAATTTTTTAAAAGAACGATATGTGATATACGTATGACATCCTTTCTTTGCTTTTGGGAACTTAGTGGACCACCTACAGCCGCCGATGGGAAAGTGATCACTGATGCCAAGGTTACCGACAGACACATTATGAACAGACTTCGGCTTTGTGGCATAGATGTGGTCTATGAGTGTAGATGTTGTTGGTGTTATTCGTGTCGGCGAAGTGACTAACTGTTTAAGACCCAGCAACGTCATCGTAGAGTCCCATGCATGACGAGACTTTAACATGTCTATGTTAAAATCTCCCATAAGTATGACATTAGAATTAGGTTTACAGGCTTTATCAAACATACTAAGAAAATTATCGTACCACTCAAAGTTTGCAGCAGGGTTGCGGTACAGAAAACCGATAAGAAATGATGGTGATTGGGGGGGCTTTCAGCTCAAACCACCTACACTCAACTTGCTCAGTTTTTAAGTCATGTCGTCTACGTGTAAGAGCTTGAACAGACGTGCGAATAATAAGCAGCTAATCCTGTCTGTCCGTGGGCCGTTGGATCATGTCTCAGGACAGAAAAGCCAGGAACCTGAATTGATTCATCAGATACATTAGAACCAAGACGTGTCTCAGAAAATCCAAAAATATGAAATGGTTTGAGTCATTCAGGTAAACGGAAATATCAGCAATTTTGGCATATAGATGGTACACATTTAAATGCCCAATGCGGAGATCTTTTACTTTCACGTCTGCTTGATTCATCGTGACAGATGAGAAAGAAACGAAGGTGGCAAAAATGAAAGTAACAATAAGTACGCTTAACGTAATAAAGCTATTGAAGAATAGTAATCAGTACACAAACACAAATAATAATAAAACCAAACAATGAAAGCGACAATGATATTGAATCAAAGCAAACAAAGATTAGGCTTAGAAGTAATGAAGAAGAACTGTAATTTTAAGAAGAACACAAATTATGATGTTGCAGTAGCAGAAAAAGTAGAACCAGTATTCATTCGGCGAAAACGTTTTCAAAATGAGAGTAAACACCTTTTATGAAGAGAAAGAGAATATTGCGTGTGGTTGCTGAGGCTGTCCGTATTGAGTACTCTTATACTCTTATACAAGTCCCTCCCACAGTCCACACGATCGCGGTCCACACAGCGTGCGGCTTAATTGTGAAGCATCAATATGAAAGTACAACTGTCCAGGTTTCACTAAAGTGCTGGTCAGAGAAAACATTACGCAACACACTCAGGCACAGCCGGTTATCCGGCGTTGGATTGTCACTGAGATGATGCAGAAATCCACAAAACTATGTAAGACACAAACTTCATAATAAGGCTGGTGGTAACCAACCCGAGAAGAGTACAGTCCGTTGTCTGCAAACAAAATAACGCAATGCACAAGCTTAAACTGACTACATGTGTAGCAACTACCACAACATCAGGAATATTATCTCACCACAAAATCAGGAATATTATGTCACCACGTTGATTGACTCATTGAGCCCTGAGGCTAAAATACCCAAGAACAGTAGTTATGATCTACGGACCATATTACATTAAAGGAAACAGATAAACCGTGACAGCTTACGAATAGCCTGGCACTCTGGGCACCACGCCATTGGGCGCCGCCCCCGCACTATCAGGAGGCAATGGGTCAAGAATAGGTAAAATAAAGCTGGACGAAATTGCGATAAAGGGTCACATAATCACGGGTGACGGTGATAAAAGTTGAAATGATTGAAGACGGTCCGCGAACTAATTATGTCCCATAATCCATTTCCAACAAGAGACATACATTGTCACGAGCTCCTTCATCCGCAGGGACTCATGATAATGTATTCCTCCTGCTAACTGAACAGGTTGGCTGACGGAGGCTACTTCTCCTTCGTGAGCTCGACAACACCGGTTACTGTTAACAATAAAATTGCGCAATCGCTTGTGCAATGCTGACACTCAGAGCTTGAATGTTGTCAAAAGGAGAGGCCGGTGTGGCTAAGCCGCTTTTCTCCCACCCTCTGAGAGAGAGAGGGTGGGCCGAGAGAGAGAGAGAGAGAGAGAGAGAGAGAGAGAGAGAGAGAGAGAGAGAGAGAGAGAGAGAGAGAGAGAGAGAGAGAGAGAGATGTAAAGCATATAAAGTCTACTCCGCTTATAACAAGGTCGGATATAACAAAAATCGGATATAACAACACTTTTTCAAAGGTCTCAACAGCAGTTTTTCAACGTAAATCCTTCGCTTATAACGAACATCGGATATAACAAGCAGAAACATTGGGTCCCCTGGCGATTTGTTAAATCCGGAGTTTACTGTAAACTGAACTGGCGAAAATGACAGGAAAAACGTGAAGTATCAAATTCTTAAACCCTGTCGTATTTCATTATTGTGGGAAAACAAAAGAACAAAAGTAATCTTGTACATTTTTTCTTTCATTTTACAGTAGCACATTCGAAACATGCTGAATTCGGATACGCGGCGTTATGCAGCGTATTTTGATGCGGCACGTCTCGAATGAGTTAACCCCTTCCCTGTCATTGAACGTAGATTTTCTATCAATCCCAAGATTAATTTCGTTAAACCCGGCCCCCAGACCACTGGAAGCAATAATGCCAAAATTACACCACGATAACATTAACTCTTTTAGCCCCAAGGTCCCATTTCTCAAATTTTGGAGGTGTAATGTGTAATGACTAAGTACCAGATTGACCATGATAATTCAAGGGTAGTGCCAGAAGGCGCCAAGCTAATCTGGCACTACCCTTGAATTATCATGGTCAATCAATCTCCTGCTATAGGGACTTGAGGCTAAATGCCCGGGCAAGGCGAACAGTACCCAGCTGCATTTGATTCATTCAACGACCAAACGCCAAAACCGGTCAAGGGATAGAGACAAAATTGGTCTCAGCAAGAGGCATAGATCCTCATGAGCCCCCGCAGTCGCGGGGGCTCGTGATTATCTATGTCTCTTGTAGCTGGGCGGTGATCACTCTTTCTCGGCAGTGCCGGGTTAACAAACCTAATGGCTGTTTTCTTATCACCCGTGCGCGCACTGGAAACCGTTGCAAACAACAAATATGTAAGGCCTGTTTATTGTTTGCAAGGGAAACCTGTCACTCTAACGTAATTCAAACTCCGTGCTTTTCCATTAAAAAAAAAGTCAGTTAGTAGGTGACAAGTTTTGTCGTCTTGTTTATGTTTAACCCCTCCGCTGCTAGTGATCACGATCGCCAGAAACGACTGCAAACTGACCTACACTCGCGTAGAGAATACAGATGTAAATTGGACAACAACAAAAAATAGACTTAAAGAACATAGGACTAACAAGAGACGTAAATCCTCATGAGCCCCAGCGACTGCGGGGGCTCATGAGGGTTTATGTCTCTTGCAGCTGGGTAGCGTTCGCCTTGCCCCGGCAGTTAAGGAGTTAATGGTATCGTGGTGTAATTTTGGCATTATCGCTTCCAGTAGACTGGGGGGCCGGGTTTAATGAAACTGCTCATGTGATTTGTAACGCACCTGTGTTCACGTTACATTTTACGCTGAGATTTTCCGTTACAACACTTATAACATCAGAACAACCACGAATGAACTTTATTTGCGAGCGGATAAAGTAATTGGCATTTCTGCCAATTTTCAAACTTGCCGTCATTACACTAACTAATGAGCGCAAGAAAAGAATACGAATAGTGGAAAGAAGTAAATCAAATATGTCAAATTTGAAGAAAATAAAAAACCAACGTCACACACACACACACACACACACACACACACACACACACACACACACACACACACACACACACACACACACACACACACAACAAACGCACGCACGCGCGCACGCGCGCACACACACACACACACACACACACACACACACACACATACACACACGCACGCACGCACAGAAAGAGAGAGAGAGACAAACAGACAGAGACAGACAGACAGACAGGGACAGAGAGAGACAGAGACCAAACGCGATAAAGGCCATCAGAACGACGTCGGCCCCATGGCCTTTTGCGCATTGGGGAGAGACAGGACAGAGACAGACAGAGACAGACAGACAGACAGATCCGAGCAGACAGTGAACTGACAAGATAAATAGCGAAGAATGTACTTGTTTGTTTGCCTATTTTGAAAAAAAAAAAGTGTTTGTATTAATTACATTGTGTTGTAACTGTCTTTTCTAAGCGTGCTTCTTTCTTCGTTGGGGTATTCTCAATCAGACAGACAGACGAACAAGGACAGAGAGGCGGTGCGTGGGTGGGTGTTACCACACCTCAGCTCGCGAGGTCATGAACTGTTACCAACAACCTTTCACTGTTTAGTCCATAATATCATAGTTGAGAAATAGACCCCCTTTGAGCCGTCTAAATGTTATTTTCTTACATTACATAAATACCTCCTTTCAATGGAATCAGTTCGCAGCAAAAATCTGTCACTGATTCAATCTATAAAAATCACAGTTGCGAAAGCGGACCCTTTGAACTGTCTAAATATTCTTTTTACATTAAATAAACCCCCCTTTGAAGGAATTCACGCCCAATATCATTTCAGTCCTACCGATCCTTCAGACACCTTTATCCACGCAGAGATCATATAGGATCTTGATCTATGGCCCACGTGCAAGAGACATAGATTCTCATGAGCCCCTGCGTTCGCAGGGGCTCATGAGACTCTATGTCTCTTGCTAGCCGTTCATGTTTTCTGGCTGTACCGCAAAATGAGTAGTTCTTTGGGTTTAAGCGCACAGGTGAACACCTATGCCGGAGCAATTAAACAGCAATCGGCCTATTGACAGGTAACTAAGAGAAAATTGACATGGCTCGAGATCAACTTATCTAGGGACAGTGCTACAGATTCCCTTTCAATCCCAGCGCCAAAATGGAACCAATAGATATAGAGCTCTATGAAAGTGCTTGATTGACGCCTATAAGATGTATTCGCAGTGTTTAGAATGTTTAAAAGACCTCTAAGCAATTCTCCTCATTGCGATGTCTCGTACATGATAAAAAGAAAGGGGAAAAGCGTTAAAAAAATAATATAATCGTTTTCAAGGCGTGTGTAGAAATGTTAAGCATCAGCCTATTAAGTGATAGGCATAGATGTTAAAGCGACCTACTCCAGGCGGTAAAGCGGTATATCTCCTTTATAAGTGTACGTCCCACAATAATGCTGGACAAAAGGGCTAACTAAATTATGAGGTTTTAATGTCATAAAATGAAAGACTTTTCTGATCTTCTTCTCCTTTGAGCACGGGACAGTACCTTCCGGTAAGCTCAAAAGTCAGTGAAAAAAATCTCTGGCTCGTGTGCCTACTCAAATAGATTGTGAAAAAAAAGAGGAGAAAAGTCTTAGTCTTGAGGCAGGGCAACATTGATAACCTGTTGTATTGGCGAATTTTAAGCAATCAAAGCCTGCCCTAATTTTAAGTCCCCGGCACCGAGGTGATCAGGGACAAAGCCTGCCATGGAGCAGATCGCTTTAACCCTTTTCATCCTACAGCTTGAAATAAAATTGACTATGATAGTTCAAGGGTGGTGCTATAATAGCTTGGCGCCTGCGGCGAAAAGCTATTCTAGCACCACCCCTGAACTAAAACGGTTGATCTATCTCCTAATCTGTAATGTAGCCTTCACAGGACAATAAGCATTTTTTTAAAAATCAGTCTCAGGATTTAACGGGTTAATATGTGCCCTCTTCCAATGTCTTCAATAAATAATAAAACTAGGGGGTCAGTTAGTAAATCAGCCAAAAAACATTGTGTAGATCTACGTCAAGAAAACGTCCACCTTATTCAGTATTTGACTTCAACCCATACAAACTACCTCAGAGGATGTACACGAGACCTGCGTCTGCCAGCAAAAGGCATAGATTCTCATGAGTCCCTGCGTCTGCAGGGACTCATGTGAATCCATGCCTCTTGCACATGGAAGGGTGTTAAGGTTTTTATTGTATTAAAGGAGGGGTGTCACGGGGTGTCTAGGTGCTCGTGTAATGCCTAGTATGTAATTTACTATACCAAAATATATTGAACGATTACCAGAGCCAAGCAGGGTTTCTCAGATCTCGTTCCCAGGAAAACAAATAGCAGGGTCGGATTACTCGTCAACAGTCACGTACGAATTACACACAAAATAAATCATAATTAGCACAGGTGGCGGTTGACCCGAGGATGATGAAAAAGTATATTTTCCTCATAAAGCGCATCAGTGGTCTGCTGCAAATGTAGGGAAGTGAATTCAAAACATCATCTCAGTAATTATATCAGTTGCCTGTGGTAACTGGTTACAGAGTGCAAAGATACCCAAAGCACCCATGAGCTGTCTCTTTTGGCACTATCACCCCAAGTCGATAGTGTATTGAAGAAGATCTATATCTCGTCATGGTAACCCATTACATCCTGAGATGGATTAAAAAAAAATTTGCTTATTGTCCTTATCCTATGAAAACTCTATTGCAGATTCGGAGGTAGATCCACCATTTTAGTTCAAGGGTGGTGCCACTATAGCTTGGCGCCTCTGGCGCCAAGCTATTCTGGCACCACCCCTGAACTATCATAGTCAAATTGGTTTCAAGCAAAAGTGTATCAGGATGAAAAGGTTGGTTGGTTGGTTGTACATTGCTTAACGTCCCGAAAGCAACAAGACTTTCTCAGGACGTGTCTGCACTGCTTGTGAACAAAAAACCTAAACAGAATATTGAATGTATGTCGCCTGCCGGTCTAATACGTTAAATAAACCTAAGACCATTTAGCAACACACATCCAATATCAAGAGTTACAGGCAGCGCAGACAGTAGGAGGTGTTTAAAAAAGGAAAATACAGGTGAATGGACCAAGGATAGAGAGAAACACATGCCCCAGAATAGAGTGGAAAACCCACCCTGTGGGGCTGACCAGGGTGACCCTGGGAACTAAAAAGTAGTTAATCCCACCCAAGTCCCCCAGGGCAGACCCGGGTAGGGGGAAAAGGGATAGAATAGGACCATTACTCCTTCAACGAAGGACTGATGGCGCTGCTTTAACTCATTTCAGGCGCCCCGCGTCAACAGCTGGGGAAGTGTCATTTAGCATTGCCGCCAGCAGCGCTATCTCAATGCGCAAAAGGCCGTCGGGCGCCTTTGCGCAATGGGATACGACACTTCTGCAGCTTTTGATTCGGGCGAATTAAATGAGTTAACAGGATCTGTCTATATCATTCTCTGCCCGTTTATCGGGACCAACTGATTACAGAATCGATATGTCGAGCGTGTCATCCCACGCACTTTTGACACCCGCTGAGGCCAAATTGAACATGAAACGATAAGGGCACTCAGTTCAAGCTGGACTGGCGAAAATGCCATCCCGTGGATGTTCATTTTCAGGATCGATACACCACTTCCGCCGCGAACAATTTTGGCATCGTGTGTTGGTCTGTGATTTTGGACCTACGGCTTTTCAGCCGTAAGGTCCAAAATCACAGATCCAGCACACTGTACCGTAGGTTCGGAATATGTGAAACTTGAACCAAGGTGTATAAATCAATTAAATGTCAGTGGTTCAGTGGTGCACAACCAAAGGAAAAAAAAATGTCTAGAGAGATCCCACCCCCCACCCCCCTACCCCCTCCTCTCCCCCCCCCTCCCCCCACCCACCTCACCATTCATAGAAACTAAATGACAACCTGTGACTGGACGGACGAAAAGACAGACAGAAAGAGACAGTCCATGGAATACACATATTGTTGGATACATGCACTTACTTTTCAAGTGTGGTGTTGTAAACCGCTATTAACAAACAGTATCCACAGCTTTCCCAGCCAAAAACTGTTTGATGCGGTTTGAATAAAGATTGATCGGAAGCTTCAAGCTGTGGATTTCAGAGTTGCATATGAACGCTGTCGAATATGAAACACACCAAGAGAATCCTTGAGTAAAGAACACGTCCAACGCAGTGTCAAAGTCTCAAGAACTAGATCTTCCAAGCAGGGTAATAATAATGACAAGTGTCGAAGTCTCAAGAACTAGATCTTCCAAGCAGGGTAATAATAATGACAAGTGTCAAAGTCTCAAGAACTAGATCTTCCAAGCAGGGTAATAATAATGACAAGTGTCAAAGTCTCAAGAACTAGATCTTCCAAGCAGGGTAATAATAATGACAAGTGTCGAAGTCTCAAGCGATAACTTTCAAAGCGGCCTGTTTAGAAAAACGAACACTTGGTCTACCGTCAGACTCAAAGTATCAAGAAGTGATCACTAGCACTGGGCACTGTCAGAGTCTAAAGCAATCTCCTCTAGCATGTGCTATCTCAGTTCGTGTGAAACAAAAGCCTTGAGAGCCGTATCCCACTCGGTAGCCTACAAGCAGTCAGGGTGTCGCTTACTCGAATAATTCCAGATCGACAGCTGAGGTAGGATTGTCATAGTCTTATTGAAAGAGTTGCTGCAGTCAACGAGCCACTTTAAAGAGACGTAGATCCTCAGGAGCCCCGCCCCCGGGTTCATGAGGATCTATTCCTTTTGCTTGCTAGTCTTCACTGATTCAATCCTTCTGTGCTTATTTATGCTAATGTTCCTTTGGCTACGGTGGTTGTCATATTGAGAGTTTACAGTAATCAGTGTTGAAACCAACATTGATCCATCTGCTGGAGGCATAGATCCTCATGAGCCCCCGCAGTTGCGGGGGCTCATGAGGATCTATGCCTCTTGCTTGATTAAATCGTCAATGATTTGTGCCCTCTTCATTGATTTATGCCTGTGTTTCTAATCTAAAGGCGATATCCGGTGCACAGCCTATGGATCGCGTAATGCTACAATATCGGCTTACGATTTCTCTCGCTATATTATTAACTTGCTCTGAAAACCACGCCCCCTTTCGTTACGTCGACCCACAGGTGCCGGGAAGCTAATACACGGTTACACCTGGCTCCCTACCACCCCTGCTGTCTATGGGATATTAAAAATTTTAGCAGAGGCACAATCTGCCAAAGCTCAAGAAATCAAGTAGCTAAGTGCCTGTGGTCGATTTCAGTTTTAAGTCACGCCAGCCCCACAAATATTTAAGTAATTTGTCGGTGACGTGACATTTAGGTTTAAAACTTACAAAACGTTGTTGGTTGTTTTGTTTTCATTTTTTTTTAAAGACTGGGATAGACTAAAATTGTTGGTATAACTTACTGAGAGGGTTTGGAGGGGAAAGGTTAAGTTCTCAAGCTCTTATCAGTCGCTAACTGTATCTGTAATTATGACGAACATCTTTTGAACTTAAAAAAAAAAAAACTACACACTTTTACAGCAGAACCTGTTTTGACAGATCACATGTCATTAAAGACCATCATTTAGGTGGCTTCATATTTTAAGGTAGCCTTTTAAGGAGATATCGTGGACTATGTACCCTTTACTGCCTAGCGTAGGTCGCTTTAGTTTAAGACCACAATTTCTCGCAAAACATGTTTCACTCTGCCGTAAAAATAATAATAATAACAATTTGTTAAAAAACAAAACAAAACAAAACAGAACAAAACAATGGCACACCCATAGCTAGTCTAGTGTATCAAGTCATAAAATGAAATGGTAATTTTAGGGTCAACAAAGTCCCTATCACTGATCAAAGTGCTGTGATCAAATCAGTGTGTACACTATAATTACTATAGTGGCTGTTCCCATATGCAGTATGCAATACCCTGTCATTGCCGAAAATTAATGATAGGCGTCACAAGACTATCATATGTAGTGATAGATTTATGTAAGTATAGTTGACGTATGAGTTATGGCGCTTTAACAAGATTATAACAGGGGCGGATCAGTTACCTCGGGGAGGGGGGGGGGGGGTTTCCAACTTTTTGTCTAGGACCTTCAACCCGATACAAAAGGTCTCCCCGAAGCTAGACCTTGCTTCCAGGGGCGGGGGTGTGGGGAGGGGTGGGGGGGGGGGGAGGGAAGAGGAGAGGCAGCATGTGTGTTAAAACTCACCACTTGCAATAAAATATCAAACAACGGGGTGGGTGTGGGGGAGGGGGTCCAAACACCCCAAAAAGGGACTTTGTTATAGCATTCTAAAGAATTTTGGGTCGGAAGGGGAGGGGGGGGTGAGGGGGCGGAACCCTTGGAACACCCCCCTCCCCCTCCTAATCCGCCCCTCTATAAGCTCTAATCAGGTCATCAAAATACCTAAATTATAATTTCAGGATCGGGAAGTTGTCCACTACATACACAACACTAGTACCATTTCGGGAGAATGCTCAAACATGACAGTGACGTAGGAAGATTTCTTCTCTTATTGGACCAAGCGTGCCCGACAAGCTACTTTTCAGCCTCAACACTGAACTGAACTCAAACAACGGGTGGTAGTGGCTGCGGGATGCGGGTGGTGGTTGGCAGTGGTGTTGGGGGGGGGGGGGTGTGGGAGGGTCCTAGTCCAACTAGTCCAATCTACTAATCCCCTCCCCTTTTTTTACCCCGGTTCCTACGTAGTCACTGTTGAATGGGGTTAACCAATTATTTCTATCGTTTGACCACGGAAGAGTCTCGGTAGTAAGCGTCTTACTATCCATTATTAACCCTTTGCGTGTCGGAAGCGGTTTTAGTCGTTACCAACACACAAAGGATTAACTCATTCAGCTCGGACACACCACAACAAGACATGGATCGAACATAATAGTTCAAAGGTGGTGCCAGAATAGCTTGGCGCCCACATCAGGCGCCAAGCCAGGCTATTCTGGCACCACCCTTGAACTATCACTGATGCTCGATCTGTCTCTAGAATTGTAATACAGCCCTTCAGAGCGCAACTTCAACATTTGGGGATTTCGGTCCTGGGGTAGAATGTGTTAACATAGGCCTACGTGCGGCCTGTACAGCATGTATAGCAAGTTAACCTTTGAACCTGTGCTTAAATTCACACAAACTGCACAGTCTCCATCAGTGAGCACGTTCCGATACACTCTTTTGGTATTCCGTCTAAAGTTTAGTCAGTAAACTGTAATCCAATATTACAAAAGAGAGAAAAAAAATTGCCCAGCACGTAACACTGACTACTTTATCAGTTCACGCCGTTGTCCGCCACACTATTACTTGTCAACTGCTGCACACAATTACTTATGGCAGGCACATTTCTCAGCCCCTTAAAGGGGACAACACCAGTGGCTGTTTGTCGGTTTGTGCTTTGGGAAGGCCGGGCTGAGAGATGTGCTTGCCATGTAATTTTGTACATCAACTGATCCCACCCCAATGCGCAAAATGCCATCGGGCCGTCATCGGCCGACGTCGGCCCGACTGATGTCATTTTGCGTGTTGGGACCCCAGTTCGGCCCCGCATATGGTGAAGTTCATACTCCACTGCTAGGTATAGTTCAAGTCAAGATATTCTGGAAGGGGCCTGACGATGTTGGCTTTGACTAAATGCAAATCCGCTGCGCCACCGCACACTAGCTCAATTCAGAATACAATGTATTCTAAATTGAGCTAGTGGTGCGGTGGCGCAGCTGATTTGCATTTAGTCAAAGCACCATCGTCAGGCCCCTATGTCTGGCACCCCTCTACAACACTCATGACCAATCAGTTTTATTGTAGGGTACAGTGTATAGCGTTTGCAAGTACTGACAGTAACTTCGCGGATCAGTTTGCGCGCGCACGCGGACAGAAATTTAATTTAAAAAAAATAAAAAATAAAAAACTTTAATATTGCACGTAGTTGTTTACTGATATGATCAACACATGCCGTATACATTTATGGAAGTGTTACTTGTGAACTCTCGTCGGCGAATTATTGTGTCAGTGTAAGGGAGGTAATAACATATGTCATAGTTTGAAGCAGTTGCTCCCCTTTATGATATTCTACGCTGATTTGTTACATGTCGAAAATTAATAGACAGTTTTATTTATTCCTTGATACATATGTTTGACGATATTAACATTACAGGAAGTGTGCATCACTTCCCACCACGATGATCACTAGAAGACTCAACAGGTTGGCTGTTCGCAAGTGTTGAGAGTGATGTCCCCTGTCACCAGTTACCAAGGATAACAAACATGGCGTCCAAGACTAAGTGCGAGGTGTACGGGCTGCTAAACGATGTCAGTTATGTGCGGGCCAGGTGTTGTGCTGAGGTGAAGCATATTCCATCATGCTAATACTATATTCTATAATAATATTATGTCAGAAAAACACGAATTGCTGATGTGAACTACGTACAGTCACGCAATCGTACACGCCAATTGTTCGTTTTCAGTAGTTGTGCTCCACAATCTTTATCATGTTGCAGACGATATATGTTTTTGTTACAGTGTTTTGGATTTTTTGGTGTGTGTGTGTTGTTTTTTTTCCAAGCATGAAAGAAACAAAATACACACCAAATTGTGCCCATCTGTCCATCTTCTGGAAAGGGTGCGACACCCCTGCATGGCATGTACGTGTGTGTTCACTTTTTACTGTTGTGTAGGACATCTACAAAAAGAGCCCAGACAAGTTTCAAGAGCCCGTCACGGTCGGCATGCTGCAGTTTGAATGGGACATCTACATTGATGAAAAGAAGAGAGTAAGAAAACTTTCAAGAAACTCACAATACACACAGACACGAGAGAGAGAGAGAGAGAGAGAGAGAGAGAGAGAGAGAGAGAGAGAGAGAGAGAGAGAGAGAGAGAGAGAGAGAGAGAGAGAGAAATGAAATGAAATGAAATGAAATAAAACTTTATTTTCCAAGGATAAAGAATAGGTGTGCAGACCTTTTTTCATTCTTGTCCTTGCTACAAACTACATGAAAACACACACGCACACACACACACACACACACACACACACACACACACACACACACCCACGCACATTTGCACACACTCACACACACCCACACACGCGCGCACGCACACACACGAAGGTACGTAAATCAGAGTTAGGTCAGACCCCGCTACAGCTCAAACATTGGATTAAAGGCCGGGGACAAACGTGGTATCGTGATGTATGTCTGGGGCCTTCAACCAATGCCCGCGTCAGAAGAAGCACAGTCCCGACCCACGTCTGGCTAATATACATTACACACGGTACATGAAATACAACTACATAATAAGCACATATATAGAATACATTGCATATTGTGAAGACTACATTCGGTACATTGAACGCAAAAACTGTAAGCATAAACATCAAGATTATCTAGACGTTTTACTTCCTCCTGACTAACCCAACACACACATACATGCACGCAAGATGCAGGCACACACATACATACACACACACGCACACACTCACGCGCACGCGCGCACATACACACACACACACATGCACACACACACCAGCATAAACAAATATGCACAAAACACACTGTTCCGCACACATGCACGCACACACATACACACGTGCCCACACACTTGCATATTTGATAACAATCATTATTCAGAATGCAGTAGTCGCGTGCGCTTTGTTCGGCGGCTCAATTAAGTGCCGGAATAGTCTTGCCTTGAAGGTGGACAATGAAGATGCCTCGGTAATATTGGCCGGAAACGAGAGAGAGAGAGGAGATGATGACGATGATGATGATGATGATGATGACTTTCATTATTCAGGGCTATAGAGTTAGGTTCATTCAGCTCCTTTCTTACAAATCTGTCCCAGGTGCTTTAGTATGTGTTTTATCACATAAGGATCAAGCTGTCCTCTAAAGACTGTCTCACAATTCAGGAAACAGATCAACCATGACAGTTTAATGGTGTTGACAGAATAGTTATTCTGTCACCACCCTTGAGTTAGCATGGTCAGTCCATTTCTCACTGTAGTTTGTCATGTCTGAATGAGTTAATACGTATGTAAGTTTAGCAGGTTTTTGTTTTAGTTATACACAAGTACTTTGTCACAGTTACTGAATTAGAACAAACAACAAGGTCATATTTAATATCCATGCTCTTTCAGAAGCTCCGGTTACACTAAAAAAAAGAATTTAAAGAAAACTTAAGATAAAAGAAAACTACCTAAAATGATGGTCCCCTGGTGTTTTGTTATATCTGAAGTTCACTTCAACAAAACATTTTAGTATCCTTGCATTTTATGACATGTATATCTAAAGTATTATGTTTTATGCCATTCCAGGCTCTGCGAGGGGAGACATGGCAGTTCGAAGAGAAGGCCATCACATTCGTAGATGGTCAGCTGATCGGTGGTCCTGAGGACTTCATCGCCTGGGCCATGGAGAAGCACAATTTTGAGGAATTCCGACCCACGCCTCTCTACTTAACACTCACTGAGGAGGGGTACAAAGGGCACCTCAACTCAAAAAATGTTGGTAGAGACATTTGATATTATCATTGCCGCATATAAACATTATCCTCTTTGAACATTAGTTATCTATCTGTCCACTATGTCATGAACTTATGTATAAATCCATGGCTGAACACCCTAGCATGTGTTCTGCCAAGGGTCTGTACATAAGCGTGCAATTTGGAAACATAACTTCAGTCAGGTGAAATGTTGCTGCAGCAGATAGTATTGGAAAGGAGTTATTTATGCTAAAATTGCATTAACCCTTATCATTCGGAATACACCAATGTGTGAAATAAGTGTGACTAAAATAGTTAAAGGGTAGTGCCGGAAAAGCGTTGGCCCCACTATGCACCAAGCTATTCTGGCACCACCCTTGAACTATATCCTTATTTGTAAGCAGTATAATATAGCTTGCATAAAGCAGTATACACATTTGAAACTTTTAGCCTCAGTATGATATGGGTTAATCTAGAAACCACCTAATTATGTCAATGCCAGTGGACACAAAATTCTGTCTTTGAAAGCTGGGAAAATTTAGCACAAAATAATCTTATCAAGCCAAGGAACACACATATGAATAGGGCCAGTAAGAGGCAAAGAACCTCATGAGCCTCTGCAACTATTGTTAGGTTAGGTTAGACATAGAAGGGTTAAGGTATGCCAAACTATCAGGAGTGCAAAACAGCATACGCACTTAACCCATATCATACTGAGGCTAAAAGCTTCAAATTTAAACACTGCCCCATATGCAAGCTACATTATTATGATTATAGTACTTAGAGATAAGGATATAGACCAATGGCTTTAGTTCAAGAGTGGTGCCAGAATAGCTTGGCACCTACAGGTGCCATTAAGCTATTCTGGCACTACCCTTGACCTATTTTAGTCACACTTATTTCACACACTGGTATATTCTGAATGATAAGGGTTAAGTCAAACATCAGTTATTTCATTTATCTGCAGCTGTTTACATATTAGTTATAACTGGTTCAGTGCTGGTTGACGCAGATTGTGTTTCTGCATTCTTTGTTAATTCAACACCAAAATGTGCTATCTTTTCCAGGAACATGGCTTAAAAATGGTGTCAACAAGAGGCATAGATCCTCATGAACCCCCGCAACTGTGGGGGCTGTTGAGGATCTATACCTCTTGCAGTTGGGTGGTGTTCAGATTTTCTCAGCACTGAACAGGTTAAGTACATTTTGGATATTTGGATTCTTTTCTGTTGCAGCATGATTATGTGTACATGGACATTTGTATTGGTGATGAACAGGCAGGGAGGCTTGTGATTGAGGTAACTGCTTCTGATTATGCCCAGTTTTAACTGTATTTAGGGTCTTTTAAAATTTTCTTAGTGTGCCGTACAAGAATGCTGAACACTAGGGCTAACTTAACTCATTCAGTGCCAACACGCCCCAGCAAGATATGGATCGACCATGATAGTTTAAGGGTGGTGCCAGAATAGCTTGGCGCCTGTAGGCGCCAAGCTATTCTGGCACAACCCTTGAACTATCATGGTCAATCAGTCTCCTTCAATGTGATGCAGTCCTCAGAGGACAACTCCAAAACATGGGTATTTCGCACCTGGGATCCAATGGGTTAAATTGTGAAGTTTGAATGTCGTAAAAATGACAGACTATTCTGCATCTCTTTTCCTTAGTACCCAGAAGAGTTCAGTCTTTCACCCTAAAAATCTTCATGCGCACAGCTTTGGAGCATTGGTAACAAATGAAGATGCCGAAGGAGGTAGTAACTTGACTAGCATCACTAAACCTTCAAGGGATAGGGGGAGTGAAAGGTGTAAGCAACACTTTGCTGAATTCACCCAGCCTTTTGGCTTTGTTTCTGTCACCCCCACTATCTTCACAACTTAAGCTACAAAGATAAAAACCCATGATTCCAATCCCAAATGGCCACTTTGCGAGTGACAGTTTAGCCCAACTAGTGAATAATTAATAATATGCAAATACATTACCCAATGTTTCTGAAATTACTAAACATTTTTTTAGTTTGTTCTTCATTGACTACTTTAGCGTTCTCTTTGTCAGTTCATCTCTTACATTTTAACCCCATGACTGTTACATATGATAGCGCACAGTGAAAATGACTTGTATCCATAAGCCTTTAACCCTTATCATTCGGAATACACCAGTGTGTGAAATAAGTTTGACTAAAATAGTTCAAGCGTAGTGCCAGAATAGCTTGGCGCCTCTAGGCGCCAAGCTATTCTGGCACCACCCTTGAACTAAATCCAATGGTCTATATCCTTATCTATAAGTACTGTAATGTAGCGCTTGCATAATTATGGCAGTGTACAAATTTGAAGCTTTTAGCCTCAGTAAGATATGGGTTAATGCTCAATGCTATTGTAAGTAGTATCCAAGGGCTTAAAAGCTATTTTTAGGCTGGGGTGGAGTGAGGGTTCTGGAACCTGTGGAATTCTGCCCACGCCCCACACCAGTGCCTTTCCCTACCTACACATTTGATTGTCTGTTGGATGGCTCCTTGGACATTTAGACTACAATAAAATATGGCACACTGTATACAATGAACACATTTGTATGTGAGCAAATGCTTTTGCAGCTTTTCTCAGACCGTGTGCCGAAGACGTGTGAAAACTTCCGTCTGCTGTGCACAGGAGAAAAGGGAACAAGTGAAGAATCTGATGTGAAGTTGCATTATGTCAACTCCCTCTTTCACAGAATTGTCCGCAATGGCTGGATACAGGGTGGGGGTGAGTGGTCTTGGTTTATTTTTGTTGTAGGTTCTTTGTTTCCTTTGCTGCTGGGATGCCCGAACAACATCCAAATGTGTGAGACGTACATCTGCATGAGCCCTCACTCAGCACTCAAATGCAAGGCATAGAGCCTCATGAGCCCCACGCAAGTGGGGGCTCATGAGGATCTATGCCTCTTGCTGTCATTATTGCATGGTTTATATACCCTGTGTAGATGGGACTGACTTTTTTGTAATTAAAGATCATAATGATTGAGCCATGTTTTGAGGAAACAAGAACACTGTCACAAAACAGTGATATCGAAAAACACATGTCATACATGTATTTTTTAAAATTATATTTTGTGTGTTGCAGATATTTACCACAGCCGGGGCAATGCTGGTGAATCAATCTATGGACCTGTGTTTGCAGGTACAGTTCTGCTGGCTGATACATGTTAATCCCTTGACTGCCAAGAAAATGTGAACATGATCCAAATGCACGAAGCATAGATCCTTATGAGCCCAGTAGTTGGGGTGGGGGGGGGGGGTGGGAAGGGGGAAGGGGGGTTGCTCAGTCGGATCTATGCCTTTGGCCAGCATCACTTTGAATTCATTTTCCTGTGATGTCTGGGGCTTTTTGGCCATGAATTAATGGAAGACTGTAGGTACACAGTCTGCATCAATTGGCAGCAAATAGTAGGTTAAACTGCAATAAATTCCCACGATAAAAGCATTCATCTGATTGATTTTTTTCACTTTCTGTGCCATTTGTGCAAGGTTACTTCATGACTGCTACTGACCATATTATTGCTTAGCAGAGAAGATGGGTAGTTCTCTGTCTTTTCCCAAGCAAAATCATCAGTGCCAGTCATGGGGGTTAACCCTTTTCATCCTGATACACTCATTGCTTGAAATAATTTGACTATGATAGTTAAGGGTGATGCCAAAATAGCTTGGCACCTGAGGCACCAAGCTATTCTGGCACCACCCTTGAACCAAAACAGTTGATCCATCTCCTAATCTGTAATGTAGCCTTCATACGACTATATGCAAATTAACCCTTATCATTCGGAATACATCAGTGTGTGAAATAAGTTTGACTAAAATAGTTCAAAGGTAGTGCCAGAATAGCTTGGCGCCTCTAGGCGTCAAGCTATTCTGGCACCACCGTTGAACTAAAGCCATTGTCTAGATCCTTATCTGTAAGTACTGTAATGTAGCTTGCATGTGGCAGTGTGCACATTTGAAGCTGTTCGCCTCAGAATGATATGGGTTGAATAAATTCAGCCTCAGGATGTAAAGTGTTAAAAAACAAACAACTAAACAAAACATGGAAGATCTAGTAGTGTAAAGGATGCTCTCAAATCAGTTTGAAACTCTCTCAGAAAGCTGTAGCTCTTTGCCTGTATGGATGTTGACTTCAGCCACCGCAAGATTTCTTCCCCTAGAACACCATCAGTGGCAAGATCCACCCAGCCAAGGTTCACCTGCAGTGCATGTGCTTGGCTGTTTTTAGTTCTGAATATGTTGTTACAAACCATGACTGGATCCAGAGATGAATACTTAACTCATTCAGCCCGGCGCACGTATTTCCCAAATTTTGGAGGCGTCATCTATCGACTATGCGCCTGTTGCAGGAGATGGATCGACCATGATAATTCAAGGGCAGTGCCAGATTAGCTTGGCGCCAACAGGCGCCAAGCTAATCTGGCACTGCCCTTGAATTATCATGGTCAATCCATCTCCTGCTGTAGTGCATCAGGGCTGAATGGGTTAACAAGATTTCTTAGTGGCAGAGTACATAATACCAAAAAGTTACTTAGTAGGCAAAGAGTTGACGTCCTAGAGACAGTGTCAGTTTTTAACCTTTTAGCCCCAAGGTCCCATTTCTCAAATTTTGGAGGTGTTGCCTAACGACTATGTACCAGTTGCAGGAGATGGATTGACCATGATAATTCAAGGGCCGTAGTGCCAGGTTAGCTTGGTGCCTGACGGCACCAAGCAAATCTGGCACTACCCTTGAATTATCATGGTCACGCCATCTCCTGCTGTAGGGATACAGGGCTAAAAGGGTTAATGTTGTCATCCAGTGCACAACTTACTGTGCTTAGTACAACTAAGGCCACCAACTTCGGCCTGAAACCTTTTGCTTACTAGGCCATCACTTTTCAGCACCAGGTCCTGGATTCAGTTGACCATAGTAGCTGTTCAAAGGTAGTAAATAAACATGAACAGTTTTATGGTTGTCAAGCCAGTAAGGTCTAAAATAAACAGACCAGCACACATGCTGATATATTTGCAATGTTTTCTACCTTTGGATTCTGTTTTTTTTTTTTTCTTCTTCAGATGAGAACTTCTCCGTTCCACATGACCGACGAGGAATTCTAGGCATGGCCAACAAGGGGCGACACACCAACGGCTCCCAGTTCTACATAACTCTGCAGCCCACGCCATGGATGGACACAAAATATGTGGCTTTTGGGTGAGTAGCATTGATGCATGCACAGAACTGGCATAAGTCAAAATAAAACACAAAAAATACTGTTTCTACTTGCCTGACCATCGACATTTTGTTACGCCAAGCCTAAACATTATTTTGCCGATGTAGAAAAAGGAAATTTAGCCGATCATGCAAGGGACATCACTCATGTCGAGAGCAATTGCTTCTTGCCCATGGCTCTAAAGCCTTGTGATGGTGTCGACTTCAAAATGTTTATCTGTGCTAGGAAAATAGTGCTGACTTAGCAAGTTTTTTTTTAATCATGGCGAAATTGCGAACAAAGTACTTTTTTCATTGGCCCAAAGTGAAATAAAATCTGGACTGGGAGAGCTGCTGCCAAGCGTGTAATATTCAATAATACTGACTTAGTAACACATTCTACCCTAGGAGCAAAATCACCAAATTTTGAGGTTGCCCTTTTAAGGACTGTATTACAATTCTAGAGACAGATTGACCATGATAGGAGTTCAAAGGTGGTGCCAGAATAGTGTGGTGCCTACGGGGGCCAAGCTATTCTGGAACCATCCTTAAACTGTCATGCTCGATCCATGTCTTGCTGTGCCATCTGTCGGGGCTGAATGGGATAATACTGAATAAAAAATGTGCTTTAGCGGAAAGACAGAAACAAAAGAGTTGTTTCTCTCTTTTCAAAGCTTATTTCTTTCTATGTGCTTATTATTTATAACAATGAAGTAAAACTGTTGCTGCTAGGGTTTCATGTGAAAGAAAACAGAAAAAAGAGGTTGAAACCCCTTTAAATTAGATACAAGGAACACAACGTTTGGGATCAAAGATCCTTCTTCCCGGTGACATGGAAACAAACGTAGAACGTTTGTTTCCATCTCACCAGGAAGAAGGATCTTTGATCCCAAACGCCGTGTTCCTTGTATCTAATTTAAAGGGTTTTCAACCTCTTTATTCTGTTTTCCTTATTTATAACATGTTAGGTTTCTAATTTGTTCATGTCACAAGACATTTTTCAGTGCTAATTTGGCAAGAGGCGTAAATCTAAATGAACCATCACCATTTGGGGAAGGGGTGAGGGCGGGGTGGGGGGTCATTTGGATCTAAGCCCCTTGCAGTTAGATTTTATGTGCTGTGTTCTTGCAATGATGAACTCATTCAAGATGTTCCGCCTCTGGATAAACGTAGCTTGAAGCCGTGTATCTGGAGGCGGCATGTCTCGAATGAGTTAATGCTCTATTTTGTGGGGTATATGCATTTATGCTTTAATTTGTTAAAAAATGAATACAAATAGTACTTGCAAATCTTTTTCAGCCAAATCATCGAGGGCACAGAAACGCTGCGCAAAATGGAGGCAGAGGAGACGATGAATGAACGACCAATATTAGATATCAAGGTCACAGAGGCTGGTGTTCTCACATATGAATTTTAACACTCTCTGCCCTACACTGGAAATTCAAAAACTTTAGGAAGTTGTCCTCAGAGGTCACTGCTCTGGGGATGGTATGGCATGCCCGACAACAAACTTGAACTAGTAGGGTCAGTCCATCTCCTGTTGTAATGTCAAGGCTGAAAGGGTTAACCGGGACTGTGTCAGCAAATCTCATCCTGCCTGTTCTGCATTCATGTCCTGCTTCCTTGTGTCATGAGGCCTGTGTAACAATGTAGGGCCTATTTTCTGTATGTCGGATCATCTTAACACATTTGAGACGTACAGCATATAGATTAGCGGCTGTATGCCTGTTATGCAAATGCAGCACATCTCAGATGAGCTAAACCAGAGGAGTTTCCATGTTTCCCAGCAATATACAACCTATCGTTTTTTGAGAAAGAGACTGCAGTATGACAGTAGAAGATATGCTGGTTACAAATCAGAAAAGAAATCAGTGTCCTAACCCATTCAGCCATGACACTACATCATGACCATGGCAATTCAAGGGTAGTGCCAGATTAGCTTGGCGCCTGAAGGCGCCAAGCTAATCTGGCACTACCCTTGAATTATCATGGTCTACCCATCTACTGCATTGTTACTGTTATGTGACACAAATGGGTTAAATCTTAAATCGTATTTTATTATTTTCATTTGTGTATGCACATCGTTTTGTACCAGTAATACAGATAGCGAAATTTGATATTTTGAAATCTCTATAATCTGTCACTGCCGAGTAACGGTTAACATTGAGAATCCAACTGCAAGATTTATATAACCTCAGAAGCCCCGCAGTTCTGTGGGCTCATGAGGATCTATGTCTTTTGCTGGCCCCACTTTGCATTAATGTTACATGCACTTGGACAGCTGGGGCTCTTCAGCATTGAATTGACAAAAATTTCAGAAACACAGGCCTGCAACCACTGGCAGAAACAGTTTTTCAGAATGCTTTTTTTAAAAGAACTTTCATTAGATTATCATGACATGTTAGGAAGAAAACTACCCACCACTGTTGTTTTGCATTACTAATTTACATTACATCTATAATGTCAAAGTAACTTTTTGAACCAGATGAACTCAACTGAATCTTTATTTGTACATTATTGTATGTAAATACATTTCTTTGTGAAAATGAAAGAAGAATAAAGAATAAATCTGGTTTGTACAGTCAGCAGTAGCACATTCAAGTAATAAGAGAGGGAGAGAGGTGGGGTGGGGTACAGGCATGGGATGATCATTGTGTAATCGATCACCTCAATAACACGGGTAGTAGGATATAGTTTACTATAAATAGTCCACTACCCGTGTTGTACAGCTCATCGGTTACGCAACGTCAGTTCATCCCATGACTGTGTTGCCTGAAAGGGGGGGGGGGGGGGGCGGTGGGCGGCGGCGGCGGCAAACTCACAGGCGGCTCACTCACGCGCACGCTCGCTGACACGCACACACTCAGGATTATAACAAATATGTTCATTTGAGTGAAAAACACAAAAAGGTGAACGGGCCCACAACGGCCTCATTGGGCTCGGGCACGGCTGTGTGCGGACCCACTTTCTGCTGTCCAGGGCCCGAAGACGCTTTGCTAATGGGGATCGAAGTTTGATATACGCGAGGACATGGAGAATGGGGATTGAAGCTTGATATACGCCGGCGAGGACATGGAGAATGGGGATTGAAGTTTGATATACGCGAGGACATGGAGAATGGGGATTGAAGCTTGATATACGCCGGCGAGGACATGGAGAATGGGGATTGAAGTTTGATATACGCGAGGACATGGAGAATGGGGACTGAAGCTTGATATACGCCGGCGAGGACATGGAGAATGGGGATTGAAGTTTGATATACGCGAGGACATGGAGAATGGGGATTGAAGTTTGATATACGCCGGCGAGGACATGGAGAATGGGGATTGAAGTTTGATATACGCCGGCGAGGACATGGAGAATGGGGATTGAAGTTTGATATACGCGAGGACATGGAGAATGGGGATTGAAGTTTGATATACGCCGGCGAGGACATGGAGAATGGGGATTGAAGATTGATATAGGGCCTACGCGAGGACATGGAGAATGGGGATTGAAGTCTGATATACGCGAGGACATGGAGAATGGGGATTGAAGTCTGATATACGCGAGGACATGGAGAATGGGGATTGAAGTTTGATATACGCGAGGACATGGAGAATGGGGATTGAAGTTTGATATACGCGAGGACATGGAGAATGGGGATTGAAGTTTGATATACGCGAGGACATGGAGAATGGGGATTGAAGTTTGATATACGCGAGGACATGGAGAATGGGGATTGAAGTTTGATATACGCGAGGACATGGATGTAATGTACACGCAGACGTTGCGTATTTTCATGCGCGCACGGTACGCAAACATACACAGCATTGACAAACAAGTCAATGCTGTGTATGTTTGCGTACCGTGTGTTTTACACCTTTTTTTGTCGCTTATATGTTTTTACCTTTAAATGAACAGTTGATACTTTTCAGATTGTACGAAAACAGCTGGCCCGCACACCATGTGTTTTTGACAGTTTTGGCATTATCTGTAATGGCCAGCGGGACATACAGCTAGTTATCACGATCAGATGTTAGTGCGGACATTTGCCATCACTGAGAAACATGAAAATCTAGGTGGGTGTGTATACAATTTAAACACCACAAATGTGACATCCGAGAGTCTTGGATCTGTTACATATCAAGGCGGCCGCTGACCTGAGAGAGGGATTCTATATAATGTAGGCGACCATCTGTCTAAGCAAACCACCTGATCTTGGTCCCATTGGCTTCTTTCCACTTAGATGACCCTGTATATGGAGGTCACCTGTCTCTATGACGACCACTTTTTGACACAACTGACTTTAACCCGACAATTTAGCCTCACCAAACATCAGTGTTGGTATTGCTTGCTGATCACCAATGCGCCAAAGGCTAACAGTCAAGATTCTAAGGCGTGAACGAGTCACTGCAGACGTTTACAATACAATACAATACAATACAATACAATACAATACAATACAATACAATACAATACACTTTATTGTCTATGAGATGGAAAATTTTCTTCGGCTTCGACATTAAATACACATAAGAACATATGAGAATTATATACATACGTGCAAATATAATAACCTTGTACATGCTCACACGCGCACACGCTCGAGCGCACATACACACACGCACGTAAACACTGTCATCAATGGACAATAATGTCACATACTTAGGTCAGTTAAAACAGAGCAGAGTTACTATGCTCGTCAGTGTCACTTCATATTTTACAGGATGATGTTAACCTTTTAAGTCCTGATAAGCTCTAACATGAGATAAATGTGACAATGATAGTTTGAGGGTGGTGCCATAATAGCATGGCGCCGAGGGGCGGTGCCAGCTGTCGCAGACTGTGTTTGTGCAGTCCTTTGCTTCAAGACTAGAACACACATAAACAAAAGAGACAGGAATGTCGAAATTTCGAACAACGAAAAAACAATATTCGAGATGACGTCAAATGCCAAAATGCGTCATCATCACAATCAAAGACCGTAACAATGCCAAGAGTAGCTATATTTCATGATTCCACTTTGAAAGGCGTGCGCTCTAACCAGCTTGGAATCTCGTACGGTTTGTCCGTATCAAAGCCATGATAAGCGCCTCATGAAGACATTTCCAAAGCTACGGACAGCACCAAGAAAGATGTCGATGCTGTCATGATACATACTGGTGTAAATAACATTAAATCTTCAAATCCACGCACTGCTGGGAAATCATTTGTAACAACAGTGCGTGATCTGAAAAAGAAATTTCCGGCAGGCCATATAGTAGTCAGCAAGATCGCCCCATGCAGGGATATTCAACTGAACATAAAACGTGAGATGTTCAATGCCACGGTGGTGTCAGAGCTTATTGAGGACCAGAACATTTCCGTAATTCATCATGAACACATTAACTCTAACTTTCAACTGCGGGACTCAATACATCCAAATGCAAGGGGATCTTCAACTTTTGCACGTAACATCGGGAGACATTTATCTAACTTATTCTGGGAAAAACCAAAACGAACATTAAGTTACCACTATCCGAAACATCCCAGTGGATACTATGATCGGAGGGGTCACTGGTATTCACACTAAGTTTCTGACCGAATGAAATATAAATAAGTTAAGTGATTATCATTTCAAATGTGGTAAAGTTAACAACATTATCAAGTCCGGTTCGAAAGCAACTCTAAAATGATATCCAGATAGTTAAGTTCTAGTTTTTGATATAGTACTGAACTGTTTGAGATATTCTTGGTGTTTTGAAAGAGCTCATTTTGTTTTGTATTAATTATTTGTATTTTGTATTTTTTGCTTTCCTTCTCCTTCAGTTGACCTTCTTTCGCTGCAAAGAGATCACTGATCATGAAGAAGAGCTCAAGCAATATGAAAGCGTTTCAGTGGAATTGCAGATCAATTTCAACGAATTTTCTATCCTTCGAGAATCGCATCTCACAGTCAGAGTATTGCATATTAGCGTTATAATCTCTGAATGTAGAAGGTAAAAAAACTCCCAAAACTTCGAGGATATTATCCTCCTCTATACAATTATGACGCGATATCGAATAAAGTCCAAAGTGCGTTATACATTAGAGATGACTTAGAATATTCGTCACTAAATACGTACTCAATAATCAAAGATATAAATGATATCTATATCACTGGGGCATGGTAAAAATTAATAATCAAAATACTTTAAATGTAATATCCATATACCTACCAAAAGATGACAACACTGACTGGCTAAAAGATAAAGGAGAGAATTGCAAAGTTTCAGTATGACAATGCTAATTGGGAACTGTGTGAGACAGTCTTGCTGTCCCATAACATTGCAAGTATAGAACATGAAAGTATATAAAATCTTCGTTCGCGAAGTCAAGCCAAGAGATAGAACATGAAAGTATAGATACATTTTACGGAAATATTACAAAAGCTGTTCTTTCTGCTGCGGAGAAGTCAATACCAAAATGCAAAGGAAAATCAAAAGGAAAATATTCAGGTAATGTTTGGTGGAATAAGGAATGTGAACAAGCAGTAAATATTAAGAAGGAACACTTAAACAATTGATACGAAACAAATCTGAAGGGAACTTTAGGGAAATAAAGAAATCAATAATACACTTTAACAGAATAGTGGCGAGAGCTGAAAAGATTCACTGGGCTGAGTTCTGTAAAAATGAAGTGTCTGAATCAAAAGATACATATAAGGTTTGGAAACAAATATCAGAATTACAAAATGGATACAAATTACAAATGTATCCAATCGCAGTAGAAGGCAACACATTTCCTAGTGCAGTAGATAAAGCGGAAGCCTTTGTTAATATGTTTGCAGAAAGTAGTCTCACATCAAGTCTGTGTTGACCAAACATAAACCTCAGAAATCAAGAAGAAGTAAAAGCAGATTATCAAGATCCAGTTTTTAATCATTCTCAGTACATCAATGCTCCAATTTAATATAATGAATTCCTAGATGTTTTACAGTCGTTTGCAAATACCTCTAGTGCAGTGGGTATAGATGGAATTTCTTACAAACTGCTTTATCATTTACTTGAGTCGTGGAAAAGATTTATTACATAAATTTTACCAAAAATGTTGGTTTAATGGATCTCTTCCTACTATCTGGAAGCAGTCAGTAGTAGTTCCAGTACTCAAATCGGGTAAAAGACGTACATTGATTAGTAGTCATAGACCCATTGCACTAACATCACAAGCTTGCAAAGTATTGGAAAAGATTCTTTTAAATCGGCTATTTCATTACTGTGAAAAACAGGATATAATTCCAGTTAATCAAGCTGGTTTTCGGAAAGGTAGATTACGACAGACCATTTAGTTAAACTCACAAATAATATTAAAAAAACAAATTTGAAAAAGAAAAAGAATATTAGCAACCTTTTTTGGTGTAAAAAAGGCTTATGATAGTGTTTGGCATGCTAGATTATTATACAAAATAAAACAGCTTGGCATAACCGGGTTTATGTATGAGTATGGATAAACACTAATCTCAAGAAAACGTATCGTAGATTACGTTCAAAACAATTATCAGATTGAATTGGACAAATTATCAAACTATATGAAAGAAAATGGCCTAGAACTATCTGGGGGAAAAACATGTCTAATGCTTTTCAATAATGGGGACAGTGCTGAAACATAACCAAAATTATCCCTAAACGGGACCCCTTTAAACTACCAACAGTGTGTAAAGTTTTTAGGATTACGTTTTACATCAAACTTATCTTGGAGAATTCACATTGAAGACATATTAAATAAGGCAAGAAAAAGACTTAACTTGTTAAAAAATATAAACTCACAACCATTGAGTCAGGACATTAAAACTGTTTCACACCTTGATACATCTTAAGTTCGATCAACACTTATATTATGGTCAGGAAGTCTATTTTACTGCCCCAGCTACACTTCTACAGAAGCTGCAAAGCATTGATAGTAAAGCAGTTAAATTAGCCCTTGGAGTCCCAGTTCATACTAATACTGTAAAACCCTACTGAACCAGGTATTCTGTCTTTATCTGACCAACGTAAATTAGCAACTGCAAAATACATTGTCCAAAGCCTGTCCGTCAAAAATTCAGTACGAGAAGACATATTTTTAGACGCAGATGTGGATTTCCCGAGGAGAGCGCAAACAATCCCGTTTCTTTTACCTATACGTAACTATGTCACTGAAATGAGATGTTTTCGAAGGCTGCTTGGCATTTCATACAGAGATCACATCACGAACGAGGAAGTGGGAAGCAGAATCAGGCAAGCCATCGGACCCTATGAAGACCTATTAGCCATTATGATAAAACGCAAACAGAAGTGGTATGGGCATGTCACGCGTTCAGCAGGGCTTGCCAAAACAATCCTGCAAGGCACTATGCAAGGAGGACGAAGGAGAGGAAGACAGGGGAAAAGATGGGAGGACAATATCTCAGAGTGGACAGGACTGAGGCTGGGCGATACGCTAAGAATGGCAGAAAACAGAGAGGAATGGAGGGAGCTGGTTGCCAATTCATCAGAGGTGCCCCAACGGCCGGTAAGACCACGGGATATAGATATATAGATAGGATAGGATAGGATAGGATAGGATAGGATAGGATAGGATAGGATAGGATAGGATAGGATAGGATAGGATAGGATAAGATAGGATAGGATAGGATAGGATAGGATAGGATAGGATAGGATAGGATAAGATAGGATAGGATAGGATAAGATAAGATAAGATAAGATAGATAGATAGATAGATAGATAGATAGATAGATAGATAGATAGATAGGATAGGATAGGATAGGATAGGATAGGATAGGATAAGATAAGATAAGATAAGATAAGATAGATAGATAGATAGATAGATAGATAGATAGATAGATAGATAGATAGATAGATAGATAGATAGATAGATAGATAGATAGATAGATAGATAGATAGATAGATAGATAGATAGATAGATAGATAGATAACTATGTCAAAGATGCTATAGAAAACTGCAATATAGATATCAAGTCTATTACAGTTTTACCAGTAACACCTACTATACCTCCGTGGGAACATATTAATGCTACTTTCGAGATAGATTACACATATTTTAAAAAAAAGATCAGGATGTGAACGTTATAGCAAATTTGGTGAAAGAAAAATTACAGAAAACATATTTTAAACATTTGAAACTTTTCGCAGATGTGTCTGTCTTAGATTCTTCAGACTGTTGTGCAGGCTTTGTTATTCCAGATCTCAAAGTGAAGAAATCTTTTTATCTCGGTAAAGAATTTTCTATATTTACGTCTGAACTGTATGCGATTCTCATGGCACTAAATGTTATTCAACTTCTACCTTATGATATATTTAACATTTTGATTTGTGTCGATTCTAAATCTGTCCTATATAGTATAAAAGCTGGGATTGTAACGCTAGACAAGTCTTAGTATATGAAATAAAACATATTGTGAGCTGTAATATGTCCAGAGGAATAGGGATCGATTTTTTTTGGATACCCTCACACTGCGGAATTTATTGGAATGAAATTTGTGACAGACAAGCAAAAAATGAAGCTATAAATAGAGAAGACTCAGCAGTTTGTAATAATATGCAATTATCTCTACATGAAATGTACTCTGTGCTAAACAGCTTTTTTTTCACAAAGATGATATGAAATATACTTATCATGTTCCACCTTGTTCAAGAAAAACAGCTTCATTGATATACAAGTTCTTGGAAAACAAAATTATCAAAAGACATCAAATGCGAGTGCTTAAGCCCCATCTCTGTTAAACATATAATCTGTGAGTGTCCTATTATAATGAATCTGTTGACAAAAAAATAACATAACAGTTGAAAAATTAGCAGAATATATATATGACATCTTACATAGAAATATTGCAATTCCAATAGTTAATATCATAATTCATAGTCCGGTGGGTAAACTATTATAATAAGTAATTTGTGTGTGTGGTTGGATGTTAATTATTGCTATTCTTTGATATTCACAAGTTGTGTGTTTGGTTGTTTTGTTTTTTTGTGTGTGTTTTTGTGTCTAATATCACCAATGTGTGAACAGACGTTAACTCTTTCTACCCCAGACACACCACAGCAAGATAAGGATCGACCATGATAGTTCAAGGGTGATGCCAGAATAGCTTGGCGCCTACGGGCGCCAAGCTATTCTGGCATCACCCTTGAACTATCATGGTCGATCTGTGTCCTGCACTACAATGCAGTCTTCAGAGGACAACGGCAAAATTTGGGGATTTCGGTGTTGGGGTAGAATGAGTTAAATAAAATCCTGATCCTGATCCTGACTAGAACCTTATCTAGATGTCCCAGGAACCCGGATTCAAAGTGATGTCAGCAAGAGGCATAGACCCTCATAGGCTCCTGCAACGGCGGGAACTCATGAGGATCTATATCTCTTGCAGTGAGATTTGGTGGTGATGCATTTTTCTCGGCACTCATCAGGTTAACAATGCATGAATACACCAAAAAGATCTGCTAGATGCTTAGATTTTCATGAGCCGCCGCAGGTGCGGGGGCTCATGAAGATCTATGCATCTTGCTAACCGACTTCTGTGTCATGTAAGTGCTCCTCAGTCATCGGGACATCGACCCGGCCATTAATCATTCGGTGTTTGAAATTTAGAAAGGGTTTTATCTGTATGCACTGTGTCCACACACTTGCTTAACAATTAGCGATACAGCGTACACACACGAAGGACGATTTTAATGATAAGGCACGGTACGCAACCCTATCATGTTATACTGAGTAAGAGCCGCACGAAGTACTCACAGAACTTTGCGTTGGTATTTTCGCTTCATAGCTAGCAGAACTTGAATCAGTTGTTAAAGTACCATTACGCGTAAATTTGTGAAGACATATTTCAGCACCATTTGTATTTGTTGTGCCTTGTCGACACAGCTAAGCAGCTATAACAGCAGTTGAGACACACAGCAAAAGCACACGCATACTCGTTCTTATTTATTCTGCGCTGCCGTTAGCGTGTCAATCTATTTCTGGCTGTTTTTCGTACTGATACCGTTGTATTTATAGAACGGAGTGAAGTCATTGTCAGGTTACTTGATATAAAGTCGACGTGTGCTGAAGCGGATTGTCCTGTGTCTAAATGAACCATAACTAGACCTGTGTGTAGCGTTTCGTAACCATCTGTTACAGAAGTATCTTTGAACAGTTACGGCGGTAGTGGGCCTTTAAGGAAGGGCAGGAGGGGGTGGGGTGGGTGGGGGGGGGGGGGGGGGGCAGACGGCAGGGTGATGCCCCAACCCCTGCTTCAGGAGAGAGGATGGGTGAGAGTATCTTTTGGGCCCCCACGCCCTCCTTCCCCCCCCCCCCTATCCCCCCCCGCCCCCCTCCCGCACACACACACACACTTCCCTCTGAAATGTAAGCATGAACGTTTTGCCGTAATCCGCCCACCACCCACCTCCCCCATTATAACGTTTGATTATTAGAGTCAAGTCAAAGTCAAAGTGATTTATTGTCCCAAAAAGAATAATTATCGCACAAATCCCAGTCATTAAACACAAATGAAATAGTCATCATAATATATCATGGTATACGGGGTTAATTAAATACGTAAAAATATATATCACACATGGAATGGTGTTTGTTTCACTTCCCCACTCCTGTCGTTTGATGTTTCAGCCATAGAAAGTTCCCCCCCCCCCCCCTCCCCCCCTCCCCCCCCCCCTCCCCAAGGACAAGATTGAAAAAAGGTCTATGACCTAATCTTTATGCTAGTAAAATGTTTATTTCATTTCCCCGCTGTAGTGTCATTTGTGCCTCCGTGGCTAAATATCTTCCCGCTCCATTGAAAATAGCCAGAGAAGCAGGTAATATACAACTTTATTATTTTTCGTCCCACGAGGTAAATTTGGGCTGCCTTCCCTGGTGAAGACGGTCGATCGCCGTAGAGCAGCGCCACCGGACCTGCCGACAGCCAAAGTGATGGTTATAATGTGCGACGTTTCAATGGGCCTGCTATTTGTTGGTCCTATGGAAGCAATGCACGCAGAATCCATCGTACTGTGCCTCATGATCAGTTACGTACCGTGTCAGTATAGCCATGTAATTAACTCATTCTTCACTCAATAGCTGCGAAAGTGTCGTATAGCGTGGCCGCTGGTAACGCTAAACGACACTTCCGCAGCTATTGATGCGGGGCGTCTTGAATGAGTTAATGTGCACTGGTCACGTCTGGGATTCTCTATCTTATGGCTTTAGGCCGTAATGGCCAGAATCACAGATCAACTCAAAAGCGACAACACATTACTGACACGAATTGTGACACTGATAACACATGATACTCGTAAACAATGGGTTTATCAGTACATGTAGTCCATTACCAATGAATTAAAAATAGAAAGTGTCGTCACTGATTATCAGGGAGAACAATCCGCTGAGGCAACATCACTGTACCAACAGTATTGCGTACAACTTGTACTACATACTTCTAGTTACGTCCAGACATGACAAGTTACAGTCACGACAACTGATATAAGGTTTAAAATAATAATAATTCAAAACCAAAAACCACCATATAGGCGTAAAAGAGTGGCCAAAACTCTGCATTTCCTCATACACACGATGAAATACCACTGAGGAATCCAAAAAAGAACATCAACGTAACAAGATTTACTCATTCCGAAAAAATATCTGTCACTCGTGCAACTTTTCAATTTCTTTATTTCGTTATGATGATGATGATGATGATAAATCACATGTGTAGAGCGCAGTTTCACTTACAAAAAAGGCTCAAAGCGCTAGAGCAAGCACATACATTGATTGAAATAAATGGGGGGAGTTGAAAAAACACCGAGAAACTATATTACATATGAACTGAGCATACAACACTCAAATCCTACAACACACACTTACACGCATACATAGTGCGTCATTACATGGACTATCTACATGGAGCACTGAAAAAAACAAGTAAACCATCACAAGGTTGTGGCAAAATTAATATTCAGAAAAAAAAACCCAGGTGGAGAACGGGTGCCTTTTAAAAGTTTGTTTGAAGACTGAAAGTGAGGAGCCCTGGCGTATGTGTGAGAGGAGGCCATTCCAAACCCATGGCGCCCGGTATAGGAAGGACTTTTTAACTCTTTCAGCCCGACGGCCGTATTTCCCAAATTTTGGAGGCGTCATCTAATGACTATGCAGGAGATGGATCGACCATGATAATTCAAGGGCAGTGCCAGATTAGCTTGGCGCCGACAGGCGCCAAGCTAATCTGACACTACCCTTGAATTATCATGGTCGACACATCTCCTGCTGTAGTGCGTCATTATAATAATAATAATAATAATAATAATAATAATAATAATAATAATAATAAATAGTTCAAATGTAGAGCAGTATCACCACAAAAAAGCCGCTCCCACTCCGGAACGCGTGTTGTCCGGTGTTGGTTTGGCTACGTCCAGCCATAATGATTGACTGTGTGAAGAACATAGTGACGACAATAAAACCTCTGCCGTCATATTGGCAAAAGTTAGTATGTCTAATTTTGAGAAAAGCGATATTTCATTGTATAACAATGGAAATCTCGCTTTCCTAAAACATTGACATATTATCGGCGTTTTGCCGAATGACGGCCAACCTCTGTTTAACTCTTAACTCCTTCCCTGCCTGAAAAAAAGTGAACACACTCCTGCTGCAAGAGATATATATCTTCATGATCTAACTAGCTAACTGAAACTGAGCTAAAACTAAAACTTATAATAAACTAGCTAACTGAGAATTTATGTCTCTTGTCGCGAACAGTTTGTATCCATGTTCCTTGAAAGATATGACTTATGTCTCACTCAAACACTACCCAACCTACAGTTGGTGATGCGCCGTGAGATTGCCATAGTCAACCGCTCGGCGTTAAAGCCAGCTAACTAACTAACAAAAACTGAGATAAAACTAAAATTTATTAACTAACTAACTAACTCAAACTGAGCCAAAACTAAAACTTATTAACAAACTAACCAAATAACTGACTGACTCAAACTGAGCTGAACTGAAGTAAACTTAAAAACTTACTAACTAGCTAACTAACTCAAACTGAGCTAAAACTAAAACTTATAAACTAACTGATTGACTGACTAACTAACTAGCTAAAGTCCAAACTAACCGAATCGAACTGAACCGGACCTAACTAACTAACTAACTAACCAACTGACTAATTACCTAGTCTTTGTGACTAAAATGGGAGTTCCATGTCGCGTACAGTCCAGACCTCCATCTATGGTACACGCCTGTACATGTGATCTTTACACCATGCGCGTAGGAAAGGCACCGACGTCACAGTCCCCAGCACGCAACAGTTCACCGGGACGATGTCGACCGTTGTTGACCCGCGCACGACCGTGCGCGGGCCAACAGCGATCGACGTCGTCCCGATGACCTTTAACTCACCGGGTATATACCGCCTCTCTGTCCGGGCATGTTAAAAGTATCACTCTCGCTCCCTCTCATCCTTTTTGAGGCAGTCACTAGGCCATTACAGAACTCGAAATCGCTGGAGTGTGACACCGAGAAACCAAAACTTAACAAGATGGCTTCTATCAAGATGGTTTGCTGGGTGTGTCTTTGTATTGGGGGTGTGTTGATCTCATTCAGTGCAGGTAAGAAAGTGATGTTGCTAAAGTGTTTTTCCCCGTTGATAAACGATAAGTTATGCTTCTCAGAGACTGTTTTTGTTCGGTTCAGCTTTTATTTCGACCTGATCGGTTGAAACCTAGACCAACAGAACACTTTCTGCGATCAGTTCGAAAGCTGAAGCAAACACGAACTGCTTGAGAGATAAGGTCGAAAGGTGAACGAAACAGGAATAGTTTAGTAAAATTTCGCTTTATCATCTATATGGCAGAAACTGAAAAGATACATATACAATTATTTTTTAACATTATTTTTCAGAACCGATGGCTAATATTTTAGTTTTCTGTTAATACTAGTTCCAGATTCATAGTACATGTACTACTGTTTTTTTTCTCTCAGGAATCCTATTTTGTGACCCAAAATGCTGATTAATCTTATATTATGACTGACTGATTGATTCAATTAATTTATCGATCGATCCATTGATGGACGGACGGACGGACGGACTGGTGGATGGATGGATATAAGTAAGAAAACTTAGCCATCACAAGAATGGAGATGATAATGAGGGGACTACATGCATGATCGTGTTATGCATGTGCAACACGCCAGAATGACTCAAACGCCAAATCGAACCGGGGTCACTTTGGCAGTACGCCAAAGTGACCCTGGTCGATTTGGCGCCATAGTCATTCTGACGTGTTATCCCCCGGATCAGTCAGCCAAAGTTACCTCAGGTCAATCTGGCGTAGGGTTCATTCTGACTTTATACCGGGTTGTGTCTACGACTGTACAAGCGGAACATGTGTAAATGCAAAATACGGGATCCACACAAAAAAAAATAAAGGTGAATGCCAAGCGTGTAAGACGTAAAGAAATGCAAACAGAAAGGAACACGGTTAAAAAGGACACATACAACACTGTTTACTTTACTCATTCAGCCCCGACACACCACCACAAGACATGGATCGAGCATGATAGTTCAAGGGTGATGCCAAAATAGCTTGGCGCCAAGCTATTCTGGCACCACCCTTGAACTATCATGCTCGCTCTGTCTCTAGAACTGTAATACAGTCCTTCAAAGGCAACTTCAGAATTTGGGGGTTTCGGTCCTGGGTCAGAATGTTAACTGTCGTGTACTTGTACTTTCTAAGCGTGTTTCTTTCTTTCTTGGTTTTTATTTATTTATTTATTTTTTATTTATTTTTTTAAATTACGTGTAGAGCCGGCTACACAGATGCTGGTATCGCGCGCTAGTATTGTGAAATAATTGCGTGTAGATCCGGCTACCTAGATACTGGTATCGCGTGCTAGTGTTGCGAAATATTCACGCTCCAAGATACCTAGCTATCTATTAATACTTATATCAGCAACACAGTTAAGTGGTATCACAAGCCATCCTCGGCTGGCTATCGGGTGTCCGCCTCTAGCAGAGACAAGGTTATCAATATCTTTCACCCTAGTTAGGGCGTTCGATAAGTGCTGTGGTTTAGACTTCGCGTTCGGCCTCATTTCATTGTCTAAAGGGTTAGTGACATTTTAAAGCGACGCGACCTGCACCAGGCGGTAAAGGGTTAATAGTTCGCAATGTCCCCTTTATGAATAATCTAAGTATGTCTTACAATAATGCTGGACTAAAGGGGTTCACTTAAATTATGAAGTTCGAGTGTCGTAAAATGAAGGACTGACTTTTCTGCTCTTCTTTTCCGTTGTCCACAGAAGATTTCTTTCCGTTCAAAAAGCAGTAGAAAACCACTGTAGTGGTTCTTGTGCCTACTCACATGCGGACTGTGGCAGGAAGGGTAGACTAGTACTGTTGAGGCAAGACAACGTAGATAAACCATTGTATCAGCACTGTTTAGCAATCAATGCCTGCGATGGGGCCGGTAGATCTGCCGGCCTCATGGCAGACTTTCATTGCTAAATTCGCCGATGCCGTGGGTTATTAACCCATTTAGCAGCCGAGTCCCTACAGCAGGAGATTGATTGACCATGATAATTCAAGGGTAGTGCCAGATTAGCATGGCGCCTGAAGGCGCCATGCTAATCTGGCACTACCCTTGAATTATCATGGTCAATCTGGTACATAGTCATTAGGCAACATCTCCAAAATTTGAAAAAATGGGACCTTGGGGCTTAAAGGGTTAATGTTGTCAACTAAGTCTTTTCTATCTTTCTTTTCACAGTCCATGTGAGTATAGGCACACACTGCGGGAGTTTTCTACAGATCGTTGTGAATATGGGGCAGTACAATGTACAAGGGAGAAGATGAGCAGAATTTTTTTCTCACATTTTACGACGTTTTAGACTTAACCCTTATCATTCGGAATACACCACTGTGTGAAATAAGTTTTACTAAAATAGTTCAAGGGTAGTGCCAGAATAGCTTGGCGCCTCTAGGCGCCAAGCTATTCTGGCACCACCCTTGAACTCAAGCCATTGGTCTATATCCTTATCTGTCAGTACTCTAACGCAGCTTGCATTATGGCAGTGTACAAATTTGAAGCCGCGTGTTAGCCTGAGTAGGATATGGGTTAATAAGCTCAGACAGCCCTTTTGTCCAACGTTATCGTAAGACTAACTAAAAACTGCAATAAAGAAAGCACTGCGAGCTGTTAATCATGTATGGCCTGGAGCAGGTCCCTTTAACTCCTGCGTTGCCAGTGGACGCAGATCATGTTTCTGAAATCGTTCCTAATCAAACGCCAAAACGCCGCAGCCCCTCCCCCCCCCCTCCCTCCCCCCCCCCCCCCCCTGGACATCGATTCAAAGTGGTGTCAACAACTGATAGGCATAGATCCGCATGAGCTCCCACAACTGCGGGGGCTCATGAGGATCTATGCCTCTTGCAATGTATTGTTGCTTGTTGTGTTTCGGCAGCGTAGGAGTTAATTCATTCAGCACTTGAACACTTCACAAGATATGGATCGACCATGATAGTTCAATCGTGGTGCCAGAACAGTTTTGCGACCGTAGCACGTGCCTGGTATGGTCTAATCCCAACATCAATTTTATTAACCTGTTCAGTGTGCCGATAAAATGTGAACACTACCCAACTGCAAGAGGTATAAATCCTCATGAGCCCCCGCAGTTGCGGGGGCTCATGAGGATATATGCCTCTTGTTGACACCACTTTGAATCCACCTTCCTGGGACAGCTCGGGGTTCTCAGTGTTGAACTAACGCAGATTGCAGAAACAAAATCTGCATCATCTGGCACTGAACGGGTTAAACTGTCCTGTCCCAACAAAGGTTACATCACCCCCTAATCAGATCACACTTTGCACGGACTTCAAACATTCCGTGGATTTATTACGCTCCAGGTGCTCAAGGGCACTGCAACCGCAAGACCTCATGAGAATATTAGCCTCTTGACTCATTCTGCCTGTGACACACCACAGCAAGATATGGATCGACCATGATAGTTCAAGGGTGGTGGCAGACTAATAGCTTAGCGTCTATAGGCGCCAAGCTATTTTGCCACCACCCTTGAACTATCATGGTCGATCTGTCTCCTGAATTGAAATACAGTCCTCAGTCCAAAATGTGGTATTTCGTACCTCGGGTACAATGAGTTAATGCTTCCAAGGAGTTGCCTCTTTGACTGCCCCTAGTTTGACTAGTATCCGTTATTAGAAAGGTTACGTTTGAAACGAGGGACTCTCAACAACGAAGGAGAGCCAGTGTGCACCACAGCATAAACAAACACTCCGAACATCTCCAAGAGGCATAGATCCTCGTGAGCCCTCCGGGGCTCACGAGGATCTATGCCTCTTGGAGACGTTTGCAGCGTTGTGTATACTTTCGGTAGAAACCGGTTATCCGCTTCTCGTTCGTTTGTTTGGGAGTCGTTCGTTACAAACGAAGCCTCAATGTTAACAATACGACTGCTACGAAGACACATGCAGCAGTGATCGAGCCGATCCAGCGAAACAGTCCTTTTAGTCCTCCGAGTGGGGTGGGTGGGGGAGCAGGGGGGTGGGGGGCTTAACCAACCGTCTGTCCTTACTATAAAGGTGCTCAGCCTACCGTCTTTGACCTGATTCTTATTCAGGAATAACTCCTGTTGAAATTTGAACTGGTCGGTGCCTTAACCCATTTAACCCCATTGCCGTATTTCCTAAATTTTAGAGGTGTCACCTAAACGACTATGTACCAGCTGCAGGAGATGGATCGACCACGATAATTCAAGGGTAGTGCTAGATTAGCTTGGCGCCTGAAGGCGCCAAGCTAATCTGGCGCTACCCTTGAATTATTATGGTCGATCCATCTCCTGCTGTAGTGCGTTGGAGGTAAATGGGTTAAACACATTGAGCCTTAGTGTTGTATTTCCCAACGGAACGAGTTGTCTACTGTTGGGTCCCAACCTCGGCCAGATTGACATATAATGCTAAAAAAAATAGTGCGGTATTATTATTAACTTTGGCCGAGGTTGGGTCGACGCCCAAGTTGGGACACAACCCAACATCTACTGAAGACAAGGTACCAGTTTAGAAAAAAACAAACATATCAACTCTTTACATGAGTCATAATTGAAATAAAATGCATATGCTGATGACTGCTTTAGACCGCTACTACTCATGTATCTTTCATACGAATGAAAATTTCTCTTTCCACAAAAATTATCCTCGGACCGATGTTGGCTGTAGTGGGCCCGCGCACGGTTGTGTGCGGGCCCACTGTGGCCGACGTCGGCCCTTAGACCTTTTGCTTATTGGGTACTGTCTTTAGCCTCCACTGTCCAGATGTGCAGTGTTTGTAATTTTAATCAACATTCGAGAACGATGTAAACACCACGGTGTTACAGAAAACAGCTGCGGTTGAAAGCACGACTTTTTTGCCACAGGGTCAGAAAACCGAAGTTATGGCAGTTTTGGCATGAGCTTCGCGCCCCTGACTCGGAGCGTGAATGGGATGCCATAACTTGGGTTTCCTTCCTGTGTGCTTTTTCTGGGCGAGATACTGAAGATGCTGTCAAGAATTCAATTCAATTCAACAACAACAAATTTAAAAAATAATAAAATCTTTATTTATCCCTTAAAGGGCAATGGCAATTTAGTGGGGATGTGTGGGGTTGTGGGGAGAGGAATATTATCAGTCAGTATGAGGAAATACTGTCACACGAAAGACCAGCAGAACCTGGACACATGATGATGATGATGATGTCCACTTGTAATGTGCATCGACTCCATGCTAGCAGCATGCTCAGGGCGCAAAAAAAAAATTAAAAAAAAATAAATAAAATAAAACAACACACGCAACTTCTGGTGCACAGTAATCCTAGAATTAAAAGTCAAGAAACAGTTGGGTTTTTAGGTGCCTTCTGAAGGTGCCAATGCAGACAATGTCCCTCAAGGATTGTGGTAGTCCATTCCACAGCCTAGGTCCGCAGTGTAAAAATGCCCGGAAACCAAGTCGCTTCTTTGTGTGGCTTCAAAAAGTTCAACACTTGGGGTGCAGAGTTTGGACCGGACAGCAGAACGGAGCTGCCTCGGAGGGTTATGGCGTAGGACTATTTCCCGGAGGTACTCTGGTGAGTCTGGGTCATTTATAGACTTGTGGCACAAAGTGAGAATCTTGTGATCAATTTTTTGCTTGACTGGAAGCCAGTGCAACTGCTTAAGGACTGGTGTGATATGCTCCTTTCTTTTGGTTCTTGTGACAATTCTGGCGGCCGTGTTCTGAACCAGTTGAAGACGTCTGAGTTGTTGCTCTGGCAGACCCCAAAGACAGCTGTTACAGTAGTTCAGTCTGGATAGGACAAGGGCAACGGCGATAGCATTTGCAGCTTTGGCTGCCAGGACAGGTCGTAGTTTCCCAAGGGAGCGAAGATGGAAGTAGCATCCCCTGACAACAGCACTGATATGGTCTTCCATGGTAAGACTGGTATCGACAAAGACACCAAGATCTCGGACAGTCTTGGAGAAAGGGATGAGAGACTCACCAACACGGATGGCATCAAGAGATTCCACACCCAGTTTGTTCTTGGGTCCACACAGAATTGCCTCAGTCTTATCATCAGTTAACTTCAGCATGTTGGTTGACATCCAGGACTTGACTTCTTGGCAGCACGACTCAATTTTCTGCACTGTTTGAGAAACGGAGACACTGTCAGGATGAAATGAGTCATAGAGACCAGAGTCACCTGCAAACAACTATCGCTCTAACCTGTACTTGTCAATCACACATCCTAACTTAGTGGTGTAGAGAGAGAACAGAACAGGCCCTAAGACGGACCCTTGAGGGACCCCGCATACTAGCCGGGTAACATCAGACGCCACACCATTAACACTGACGTACTAGAATCTGTCCTCAAGGTACGACCGAAACCACTGTAAGACAGTCCGTGATACCAAACTCAAGCTGAAGTTGCTGCAGCAGTATCTGGTGATCTATGGTATCAAATGCCGCACTGAGATCCAGCAGTACCAGGAGTGAGTTGTCACCACGATCAGCTGCACAGAGAATGTCGTTTACGACACGCAGCACTGCGGTCTCTGTAGAATGACCTGGCCTGTATGCAGACTGAAATTTATCCAGTAGCTGGTACCTAGACACATGATCAGCCAGTCTATCGGCCACCACACGTTCTAAGAGCTTGGACAAATATGGAAGGTTTGATACTGGCCTATAGTTTTTAGGAGCATCATGGTCCAAGTTTGACTTCTTCAAGAGAGGACGAATCACAGCAGTCTTAAAGGCTCCTGGAACAACACTGGTGAAGAGACTGCGGTTGATGATGTGAAGAATAACTGGCAGAAGAATGTCCAAATTCTCCAAGCATATTTTGGTGGGGATCGGGTCAACACTAGAGAACGTGGACTTGGATTTTGCAATGACTTTGTGCGGTTGATCAGCAGAAACTGGCACAAACACTGAGAAAGGATCACCAGCAAAAGCGGATAAATGTTCCTGGCTATCAGGTTTACCACTTGTGTTCTCCTTTAACAGCTGCTCTCTGATGGCACCAAACTTATCGTTAAAGAACTGGGACAGAGAGGCAGCAGCCAAGCCACTGCTCATGTCAGGAAGAATAGGAGATTTGGCCTCCTTGCCAAGCAGTCTGCTCACAATCCTGGACATTTTCCTAGGGTGTGAAGCGGCAGCATCAAGTTCAGACTGAATATGTGTACTCTTTGCCTGACGAACCACCTGTGTCAGTGATTGCGTGCCTTTCCATACAAGTCTTTGTGCACTTCTAGACGGGTTCTACGATACTGACACTCTGCACGATGACGCGCCTGCTTTGCAGCAAGAACTTCGGAATTATACCATGAGGTATCAGGGCAAAAAGGAATTTGCTTTACAGTTTCTGGTACATACTTGTCAAGAAGGGAAGTCAGTGTATCATTGTACAGTTGTACACACTCTGACACATCTGACGGTGGGGTCTTGGTCAATGGTGAGTCACCAAAGTCACAACGAAAAGCTTGCACATTCATTCCTTTGATGTTTCTACAACTGACTTTTAGCTTTGGAGTCCTATTTTTCGCCAGTCGCATGGATGCGTTGTGTTTCTATACGCGGCTTTATGCCGCCTGTCCGAGTGCAGCGCGCCCCGATCGAGCTAACCCTTTGGGTGTCGATAGCTGTTTTAGTCGCGATGATTCCTACAGGAATCATCGCGACTAAAACCGCTACCGAAACCCAAAGGGTTAAAGTGTATTGCTCTTGTTTTCGCGGGATTCAATTTATTTCAAAACCAGAACAGCTGAAATTTTTATAATTTTGATTAAGACGTTTTCATAACTTTTTAATCTCTCCATTTGTAACCAACTTGATACACGATAGGAGTAATACACTCCCCATTAACGCTTGTTTGGAGAAACAATACGAAGTGGTGGAATTGTTAACGACGTTTACAATGTGGCATGCATGGAGATTTACAGTAGACCTTTTTACTTCGTCAAACTTTATTTACTTATTATTTATTTTTAATAAACGTATCGTCTGTTCTTATGTATGTGCAGTTTTTATCAAACCTGATAGAGATGGCGTGAGATTAGGAGAATTTGAAGCAGCATCGTGATTTGTGCCTTTTTTTCTGAAATCAGTTTTGTTTTGTTTGTTTTTTCATCTGGAAGTTTGTTTTGTTAATGTTGTTGTTGTTGTTGTTGATGATGTTGTTATTGTTGATGATGATGATGTTGTTGTTGGTGTTTGCGTTTGCTAAACATTCCTCCCTGGAAATACCCTTCACAGCCTGCTGGTTCTCGAATCTGTGTCTCTGAATCCATGACAGATTGAGGCACAAAGTGACGTCAGCAAGAGGCGTAGATCCTCATGAGCCCCCGCATATGCGGGGGCTCATGAGGATCTATGCTTCTTACATATGGGTGTTTTCTGTGTATTGTGGCTGTGAAAAGGTTATGACACCAAGCAAAGGCTTGTTGTTTGAAATTTGTAATTTGTGTATTTAAACAGGCTCACCGGTGGCCGCAGACGAGCCATCAGAACTGTTTGCTGATGCCAGCAACGCAACGACCACTGAAACCAACAACGTAACTACTGTCCACATCAACACTACGACCGAGCCTCCCACCACACACCCTGCAGTCACCACGAAAGAGGTCACGACCCACAACGTGACCAACCCGCACGTGACAACCACAGAGCCCTCCAATATGACGACACCACACTCTAATATGACGACACCACACTCTAATATGACGACACCACACTCTAATATGACGACAACGCCCTCCAACATGACGACACCACACTCTAATACGACGACATTGCCCTCCAACATGACGACACAACACTCTAATATGACGACAGCGCCCTCCCACACCAGCCACGGGCCCACCAAGCCCACCACCCTGGCACCGACCACCACGGCGAGCCCGGGCAAGAAGAAAGGCTTTGACGTCGCGTCCTTCTTCGGCGGCATTGCCACGGCTGTGGGTGTCGTCATCATCATCTTCGTCATCGTGAAGTGCTACAACCGCAGCAAAAAGGACTCGTACCACGCTATGTAAATAGGTTGCGTTTGTCCTCCTTTTCATATTTGGTCTTGTTTCTTTTGCGGCCCATACTATTAAACCCTTAACTGCCGGGGAATGCTACCAAGAGACATAAACACTCATGAGGGGCTCATGAGGGTTTACGTCTTTTGTTAGTCCTATGTTCTCCATGCCTGATTTTGACCCGATTACATCTGTGTTCTTTAAGCGTGCCGAATACATTACGAATTTTACGAATTAAGAAAAATGAACTTTGATGACCCCGACCCTCCTTTTTCCGCCGTATATGAACAAGAGCTACTGCGGCAACTAAATAATTTGGACATTCACAGCGAAGAGTTCTGTCTTTTGAGGTTAGTTTTCCTCGTTAAATTCACAGTACGTTCGGCGAATTTTAACCTTTCATCCCTCACGCACTACAGCAAGAGATGGGTCGACCATGATAATTCAAGGGTAGTGCCAGATTAGCTTGGCGCCTGTCGGCGCCAAGCTAATCTGGCACTGCCCTTGAATTATCATGGTCGATCCATCTCCTGCGACAGGTGCATAATCGTTAGATGACGCCTCCAAAATTTGGGAAATACGTGCGTCCGGCTGAATGAGTTAACGCGAATGTCGTCAATTCTGACGCGCAATTCGAGATCAATGGCAGCGAAGAGGTTAAAAGAGGGTGATCACTCTTTCGTCATTCTGTTAAAACGGGACGATCATCCCGTCATCTTGTGAAAAATTGGCGACCACTCCTTCCTCATTCTGTTAAAAAAGGGCTACCACTCCTCCCTCATTTGTTAAAAAGGGCGACCACTCCTCCATCATTCGGTTAAATAAGGGCGACTACTCCTTCCTCAGACTGTTAACAAGGGCGACCACTCCTCCCTCATTCTGTTAAAAAGGGTCACCACTCCTTCCTCGTCCTGTTAAAACAGGGTAACCACTCCTTCCTCATCTTATTAAAACATGGCGGCCAATCCTTCCTCATCCTGTTAAAACAGGGCGACCATTCCTTCCTCATCCTGTTAAAGCATGGCCACCACTCCTTCTTCATCCTGTTAAACAGGGCGACCACTCCTTCCTCATCCTGTTAAACAGGGCGATCCCTAATTCGTTATCTTGTTAAAACAGGGCGATCACTCCTTCGCCGTCTTGTTCAAAGAGGGCGACCACTCCTTCGTCGTCTTGTTAAAACATGGCGCACACTCCTTTGTCGACGAAGGAGTGATCCCCTTGTTTTAATAGGGTGACGAAGGAGAGGTCGCCCTGTACAGCACGGATGCTTGCGTGTGAGCAGGGAATGGAACCCTGGCAATTGTATACTTGGCTGCGATTGTGTTCACAGCCTTGAATGCAGAAATCAAGTTTGGGTTAGATCTAGCCTAATGTCTGGATTTTAAAAAAAAAAAAAGATATGACCACACTGTCACAAACACAATATGGCTCCTCAAGCATCATGCGGCTTAACTCATTCTACCCCAACACCGAAATCCCCAAATTTTGCCCATGTCCTCTGAAGACCGCACTCTAGTGCAGGACACAGATCGACCATGATAGTTCAAGGGGGATGCCAGAATAGCTTGGCGCCCATAGGCGCCAAGCTATTCTGGCATCCCCCTTGAACTATCATGGTCGATCCTTATCTTGCTGTGGTGTGTCTGGGGTAGAATGAGTTAACGCATTCTGCCCGCGACACACCACAGCAAGATATGGCTCGACCATGATAGTTCAAGGGTGGTGGCATAATAGCTTGGCCCTTATAGGCGCCAAGCTATTCCGCCACCACCCTTGAACTATCATGGTCGATCTGTCTCCTGAATTGTAATGCAGTCCTCAGAGGACAACTCCAAAATGTGGGTATTTCGTACCTCGGACAGAGAAGTAAATGGGTTCCTTTCTCTGAAAAAAAAATGCTGTGAGGGTTTAGAAATAAGATCAGATTTCTTTTGGTGGGTGGGTAGGGTTTTTTTTAGGGGGGGGGGAGGGGAGGAGGGGGGCGGCCAAGTAGGGACGATTAGTCTATTATGAAGGTGAAGAGTTGGTCTTAGGTGGTCATCAGTGCATCAGATTACCAATGTGCTGGCCTCATGTTTGCTTCCTTTACCAATAGCTATATGGCCCCGAGTGCTTAATCAGCGTGGCGCTTGGAACTTGATGGACCAAGGAGTGCCAGAAAGTAATAAGTAATTAGGCTAAATATAACACAAAATAGGTCCTTATCCGCTCTGAATGCTCGACAGGTGATAAACGCAGGAGATAGGTTCAGTCTGAAAATGAGTAGGTCATTTGAAAACAATAACAATTAACAGATAACGATAAGAAGAACAATGAACACGCAGTAAAGCTGTTCACACTACCGTTTACTCGTACATGCGCCCAGTGCATTTGCACCCAGCGTATTTCTGCCCTGAAATGGCAAAAGCCAGTATACACATTTTTTTGCGAAAAGCGAGATTTTGAACGTATTACATTGAATATCTCGCTTTTCGCAAAAAAAGACATACCTTTTATTTTCCATGGAAGGGCGGATTTGTTCCAAGCGTATGACTTCATGTAGTAGACAACATCGGTGATGGATTTTTCACCCATCTTGAACAAGTAATCAAGTGATTTGAAAAATAGTAATAATAATGTAAACAGTCACATGTATATTTCCCCTCAATACTGCAATGCTCATTACTCTCTCGAGACCTCAATAAACGATTTTCCGAACCCCAAACGCTGACTACCGCTCGCTATGCTTGGTACACCCGCCGCACGCTTGGTTGCCGATTCCGCCTGAAATGACGCACTGGGTGCAAACTGATTCTGGGTGCAAATGCACTGAATACATTTACGAGTGAAACCATAAACTATCTCCGCCGCTAGCATACTGTACGCTCATTGTCATGTCGTAAACACTTTGATAAGCGACTCAATGGTGAAATGTATCTCGTGTGTTCTAGTTTTGATTACCATATGATAATAATGCACCGCTTGTGCAATGGCGTAGGCCTAATAACTTGGTTGCCGCTGCGAACTGTGTGCTGGTCTTTGATTTTGAACCTTAGTGCTTACAGCCGCCTTAAGATAAAAAATAACGGACCACATGCAAATCGCTTCGCGGAATAAAAAAAATCATGTGCGAGTTGGTAGATACAACTAATTTTGTACCCAGCGTTACAGGATTTGGGCTAAATATATACTGTCGAGCAAAAGAAATGCAACATTCCCAAAATGTTGCATTTCTTTTGTTCGTCAGTATCGAAGATAACAAATTTGAAAACACCTTACGCTGACATGCAGTTCTCCTATATCCGTACTAACAAACGCGTCTACATGCGACACAAACCCTAGCAATAGATTTCCCTGTCCCCCATAAGCCGCCCGTCAGGCCCGTCCATGATCACCTCGGTGCCGTGGACGTTAAACCCGAACTAACCAACCAACACAGATCATAGCATTCTCCCACGTGAAAGCAAAAGACAGTAAGACCATTTTTGTGAAGAGCAAGATTTTCATTGTACTGCAGTGAAAATTTCGCTTTTCACACAAAAAAATGGGCTTACTTTCTAACACCCTTTCGGCGCTTTCCGCAACGCTATTCAATAATAATAATAATAATAATAATAATAATAATAATAATAATAATAATAATAATAATAATAATAATAAATAGCTCTTGTATAGCGCTGTTTTCCAGGAAAACACTGGACTCACTGCGCATGCACAACAGCACTCTCTCTCTCTCTCTCTCTCTCTCTCTCTCTCTCTCTCTCTCTCTCTCTCTCTCTCTCTCTCTCTCTCTCTCTCTCTCTCTCTCTCACACACACACACACACACACACACACAATTATGCACTACTTTAACCCACCCCATCCCTTCCCAAAACCTTACATCAGTGACATATTTTATTATTTGAAAGTTCGAACAAAACAGACTATCTTTAACTAATGTTTTGTGCGCATTAACTGTCAGTAGCAGAAATGTTCTCTCTTCTTCTACTTGAAAAGCATAAATAGCAATGAATATGTTGATTAGCTCGGGGTTTAACATCCACGGCACCGGAGAGATAATAGACGGACTCAGTAACGGGTGGGCTATGGGTGGACAAGGACAGCTATTGCCTGTGGCGTAGGACCTGAACACTGATCAATGCAGGCGCACTGCATCTGTGGCTTTTTGATTTTCCAGGGACCTTTTCAGTCAGGGACATGCTATCTGAACAAGCCCGTATTTGGTGTCTGCTAAATGAATGCATCATCCTTGATCTGCTTTTTATACTGCGTTAGCTGGCGACGATCTTGCTTCTGCACAGTCCTATTAACCCTTTCAATTCTGATAAAATGTGAACACAATCCAAAACTGCAAGAGACATAGATCCTCATGAGCCCCGCAGGTGCGGGGGCTCATGAGGATCTATGCCTCTTGCTGACAACACTTTAAATTCCATGTCTTCTGTGTTAGCCAGGGCTCTTAGACATTGACTCCATTAACTGGGTTTTAAGTAGCGGACGCTGCTCAACATTTTACCACACTGGTTGCCTCCCTCGATTCGCTACGGCTGATCAGCGGTAGCGAATCGAGGGAGGCAACCAGTGTGCACTGAATTGAAACTAACTGACCTTTGGCGTGATTGGTCACTCTGTGTAGGGGCAAGTTCCTGAGCGGCCATAACGACGGCGTGTCTTGGGAGAAAGACGAAGAATGATTTCTCAAAGCACTCCCATAAAATGGACTGTAGCATTATCCATCGCCAACTGCCAGAGCAATACATCCTTGATAGCTCACGGGCGGGTAGTGCCTGATTAGCTGGCGTCAATTCAGGCGCCGAGCTCACCGGTAGCTACGCTTGAGATATGTTAACCGATCTCTCTATAATTATATAGTCATACTCCATGTCTAATCTGACCATTCAGTTTAGTAAGAAATATGCTGGTCTGGGATTTTCCCGTAAAACTTAAGACGTGTGTCTATATAGCGGCGCGACAGCGACGCAAAAGCGATGGCGACAGCGACACGAATCGATAAAACTGTATCGCCTCATGGAGCGATTTAAAGGCGATTGATTCCGCCGCGATTTTCCTGGGAAGAAGTGTGGCATTCAGCTCTTGACAACAAGTGGCAATGAATCTAAACAACTTAAATAGGGGCGCGATGCCAACTGTTGCGTCGCAATATCAAAACGCACAAAGCGATTTTCCTCCTGCTGCTCAGCTACTTTTTTGCCGTGTCACCTTCCACGCCGCTGTCGCGTAGCTATATGGACACACGCCCTTAGAGCCTCAGTTTTTAAGGCCAAAATCACAGACCAGCAGACAACATATGGGTCTTCTGGCTGGAGAAGGATAGTAGAAATGGCTGTTTGATCTCTGACAGGAACTGAGGAACGACACTAGAACCGTAAGAGCGACTATCAATAGGACAACATCGCGGAGACTGAAAAGTGGAATGTGACAACTGGAGCGAGCGCGCTAACCGGAACGAACGTTACATCAGCAGACACATGCACCACGGACATCCAGCCAATCAAAGCGACGGACTCATGCTAGCTCTCCTGGTAAATTAGCTGACTGAACGAATGTTAAATTTTTAGCAAACCATAGTGTAATTGATCAACTTGTTTCGATGATTTATATTTCGTCACTGTCGAAGAGGGGAGTAAACGAATGAAGCTTAACCTATTCACTGCCCAAGGCCCGACTGCAAGAGACATAGATCCTCATGAGCCCCCGCAGTTGCGGGGGCTCATGAGGACCTATGTCTCTTGCTTTGCATCCATGTTCCTTTAAACGCCTGGGTCTTCGACTGTGGCGTTGATTTAACTCATTCTACCCCAGACACACCACAGCAAGATATGGATCGACCGTGATAGTTCAAGGGTGTTGCCAGAATAGCTTGGCGCCTATGGGCGCCAAGCTATTCTGGCATCACCCTTGAACTATCATGGTCGATCTGTGTCCTGCACTGTACTGAAGTCTTCAGAGGACAACGGCAACATTTGGGGATTTCGTTCTTGGGGTACAATGAGTTAACAAAGATTTTTTTAGAAATGACAATCTGCGGCCACTGACAGTGTAGGGGTTAACATATCAATTATTGTAA
>BTPG01000006.1:167720361-167735361 GCA_036245525.1 Semisulcospira habei | reverse complement strand
AATCTAGAGGGGCGACAGAAATTAGTTAGTCACCGAGTAAAAAGATAGGACATGTAGAAAAAAATAGGCGAGTTGTTTGACCTTTGTTGCTGTGCAGGGTGCGAAGGTCGGCTTGCGCCGCACGTGATTGTTCTGCGCGATCGGGTGGTTACTGATATGCGTGAACGTACATCGCACTTTTTACTGAGCGCAAGTTTTGCTTAACAGTTTTATACCCAAATTGTTAGTCAGTAAGTGCACACAACAATTCTTTAGTGGCCATAGGCTCGGGATTTTTGTCTGGGTTTGCTTGTTTTGTTATTATTATTATTATTTTAATTAGTGAGTATGGGGTGGGGGGGGGGGGTGGCGGGGGGGGGGGGGGGGGCGTAAAAAAGACTGTAGAAATAGAATTCATTCATGTTATTTAGTAGTATTTATTTTTGGGGAAGAACATTTAAAAGTAAACTATAGTTATCGTAATTTGTAAACATATGTTTTTTTTGGGGGGGTTTAAATTTATTATTATGTTGGGGAAAGGTGAAGGAATATAAAAGAAAGGCAATCAAATTGTGGGAAGTGAGATGGGTGATTTTGAATAAAGAAATGAAGGGTGATGTGATTACCTCTTTTTTTTAAATTAGTTATCTATATGAGTATGTTGCACCCTTATTTTAGTGCATCTACGTGGATAAGTCCACTTCCGTGCTGTACGGAGGGGCTTGTGGTTTGGCTGTGAAAATGGAGGCTGGCTGTGGCACTCCGCCCTGTGGGACTACGACAACGTACCTAAGCGCTGCTGCGAGTTTTGTGTGTTTAATCCAGGTCGGGTCGGCCCATCTAGTGTTCGTTAAGCTGTGAAAGTTTTGTCCATTTTACAAAAGATCGTTCTGAGATTAATTCTTCTTCCTGTTTGTGACAACATTATGTGAAGAATTTCGTTGCAATGACAGAAATATTTGTATTCCGCCACTCAAGTAGAAACATGTGCTCTAAAGGACATTATTGCGGAAGCAAAGACATTAACTTGATTTGAGCTCGTCCTTTGTGTGCTTGTCAAGTGGATTCAGTAACTCGTAAAATATATTAATTTTTTTCCAATTTTTCTTTTTTGTATTGTATTACTAATGTTTGTCGTTTTTTTAATGTATTTGATTTTATTTTCAAGTTATTGGGTATAATGGATATTCATGCTGGAGCGTATGGGAGGGTGTGAATGCGCAGAAACACAACAAAGCGCAGAAAGGTCTTGAAACATTCGTGACATCATCATTACTAAGCAAACTACACTAGAACCGAGCTATGCGCATCCCTGCCTTATCTATGTGTGTACCGAGCATGCTAGGCTAGGACAGCTGAGCAAACTGAAAATAGGTTGTTACACCCAAAACAACTGTCGCAAAGTCATGCTGTGCAAGCAGTTTAAAAATGATTAATGAATACATTGTTCATAGATTTTGGCTCAGAAAAGAGACCATTTAAATGACTTCTTCGATTGAAAATCGTCATTTTGGCACGCAGATTCAGAAGCCACTCGTACTCGACTACTCGGTAAACTCTGCTACTGACGGTAAAGCAAAAGATCCTCGGGCGACGTCGGCCACAGTTGTGCGCAGGCCAACTGCGGCCGACGTCGGCCCGATAACCATTGTTAGACTGCAACCGATTTTATCTTATGGTTATACCATTTGTGTTGTAACCGTAAGGGCGACCTTTCTTCTGTATAGGTTAGTTCTTCTGGACAAGTCCTGGAACGGGACAGCCAATGATAAGACCAGTGATCCTATTACTGAAATTCAAGACTGTTGATTCAGTAAAAGTGAACAGGCTGTTTATATATGGTAAGCCTCTTGCTAGAAATAACAAAGAAAACCGACAAAAGTAACAGGAAAAAAAAAATTACAATTTTTTTTCAAGATGGCCGCGACGGACGGGTCGCTACTGGTCGCCTGGCGTCTGGTCGCCATGGTGACGCTTGCGGTGCACGTGCACTGCGTTAATGTGCACCACGAAAAGGCGCCTTCCAACATTGCCTTTATATCGGTCACCACGGACGACATGGAGACCTCGCTCAAGTTCTACACGCAGGTAAAGCATTCAGGTTATTAACTCCTTCACTGCCTGGGCGTGGCGAACGTGCTGCAAGAAATAAACAAGAGACATAAACCCTCATGAGCCCCCGCGGTCGCGGGGGCTCATGAGGATTTATGTCTTTTGTTAGTGCTAATTTCTTTATCCCTAATTAAAGTATCATTAGACGTAAATCTGATGACACATTTCAGCACCATTTGTGTTCATTATGCCTTGTTGAGACACCTAATAAACTTTAACGGCAGTTTGGACACGCAGCAAACACACAGGCACTTGTTTATTCTGTGCACCCGTTAGCGTGTCGATCTATTTTTAGCTGTTTCTCGTACTGATACCGCTGTATTTATAGAACGGAGTGGAGTCATTGTCAGGTTACTTGATATAAAGACGACGCGTGCTGACCTGGATTCTCCTGCGTCTAAATGAACCACAACTAGACGTGTGTAATGTTTCGTAACCATCTGTTACAAACGTGTATATTTGAACAGTTACGGCCGTAGTGGGCCTTCAAGTTCTTCTTGGTGTCGTTATTCTTTTAATAATTTGTGTTGTAATTGTCTGTTCTAAGCGTGTTTCTGTCGTCGTTGGGATGCGTGTTGGGGCTAATTGAGTTAAAGCATAACCCTGTTAGCAAGAGCTCCTCGATCCGGCCGATGTCAGGCCTTAGCTATCCCACTAAGGGCGACGCTGGTCCGACGACCTTTTGTTCAAGTCGTGGACACAAATTCTACTCACAGCAGGATACATTGATTGATTGATTGTACATTGCTTAACGTCCCGACAGCAACAAGGCTTTCTCAGGACGTGCCTGCACTGCTTGTGAAAAAAAACCCAACTAAACAGAACATTGAATGTATGTCGCCAGCCGGTCAAATACGTTAAATAAACCTAACACATGGGGCCTAAATAAAGCTAAGACCATTTAGCAACACACATCCAATATCAAGAGCTACAGGCAGCGCAGACAGTAGGGAGAGTTTTAAAAAGGCAAATACAGGTGAATGGACAAAGGGCAGACAGAAACACATGCCCCAGAATAGAGAGGAAAACCCACCCTGTGGGACTGACCAGGGTGACCCTGGGAAATAAAAAGTAGTTAACCCCACCCAAGTCCCCCAGGGCAGAACCGGGTGGGGGTACAGCAGGATACAGAATTAATGGATGCAAATTCGATTCACGATGGATCAAATGGAACTCTCATTAAGCGAAAGACCCTCGGGCCGACATCGGCCGCAGTGGGCCCGCGCACAGCCGTGCGCGGGCCCACTGCAGTCGACGTCAGCCCGAGAACCTTTGCTTAATGGGAATGGTACATACACCCGCTCCTTTTTGTCGTTACACTACCAGGTGCTGGGCGGGATGCAGGCTAGCGAGCTGAGTTTCCGTTACCACGGTGACGATCTGTACTGGCTGCTGTTCGCGAGAGAGGTGGAGGCGGCCCGGGGGCAGGGGCAGGATCCCGCAGTCCTTGGGGTGCCCAACGTCACGCACAATGGCACGTATGAGGTACTAGTATTTGACCTTACCCCAGATCACAGCCTATCTATGTTACAGTCAGGTAAACGTACGGACACCTCCTGCAGACAACAATAATTTAAAAAAATGATTCTAAATTTCGTCCCTACTGCTCACAAACCGAAGAGGAGGCTAGCGCTGGTAGACGCAGGACACATACCAAGAGAAATCGCTCAACGCTGGACAAACAGTTGGAGACACTGACCCCTACGATATTCTCTCCTTACCCTTGAACGGTCATGGTTAATCAGTCTCATGATGAACTACTCAGAGGGCAACCCCAACATCAGTTTCGGAATTTCATTTTGCGGCTCAGTCTGTTAACCCAATGGCTGCTGCTGACCATACTCCTCGGCGAAAAAGACACACAGCTACTACGCGTCTATTCCGCCGGACGATATCGTCAGTAGCAGTCAATGTGTTAACCCCTTCCCTGCCACTGTACGTACATTTCTGTTTCTGAAATGTTTGTACATTCAACGACCAAAAGCCACAACCGTGCAAGAAACATGGATACAATTGGGACTCAGCAACAGACATAGATCCTCAAGATACCCCCAACTGCGGTGGCTCATGAGGATCTATGTCTCTTGCAGTTGGCCGGTGTTCACGTTTTCTCGGCACTGAACGGGTTAACGGGAAATGTATCTCCCCTGATGAAGATGACAGCTTCGAAAACTGTGGAGGAAAAAAACAACAAACTGATGGGCCTTCCGTTATCGGAAAGAAAAACAGTTTGCATGAGTTCCTGTCGGCACGCTTACTTAACCCTAATCATTCGGAATACACCAGTGTGTGAAATACGTTTGACTAAAATAGTTCAAGGGTAGTGTCAGAATAGCTTGGCGCCTCTAGGCGCCAAGCTATTCTGGCACCACCCTTTAACTAAAGTCATTGGTCTATATCCTTATCTGTAAGTAGAATAATACAGCTTGCATATGGCAGTGTATAAATTTGAAGCTTTTAACCTCAGTATGATGTGGGTTAACAGGTTCGTGGCGAGTTTGTGGTTTTTGACAACGGGCTGATTCAGCTGCTGCAGTTCTCGCCGCGAGACGGCGCTGGGTCCAACTCCGCCCACTACCCGGCGCACGAGCCCCGCACGAGCCCAGCCTACATCGCGGCGCCACACATCTGCTTCTGGGTGCAGGATGACGTGGACTTTAATCACTACATCCACCAGCTGGAGACAAGGTCAGCCGAGCTCGGCATCACCAACGTCAAGGCCAACAGACCCGTGGAGGTAAGGAGCTCCAGCTGAAACGAAGTATTTATTCCAATACAGCAGAATGTGTTTTCACCGGAGTGATCACTTTTTTCTTTCTAAAAATGAAGTGGCCCTAAAGAACGGTTGCGGTGTCGACAGAATTCTTGAAGAGTGTCACCTGGTATTAAAGACCATCGTTTATGTGGCTACAGCCACCTAAATGATGGTATTTAACGACAGGTGATCTCTCATAAGGAGTGTTCACTCAAAACAGGTTCTGCTGTACATATAACTGAAGAAAGAATATTAGTTTTCCCATAGAGAGCACACCATCGTGTAAGAGGTGGTCATAGATCGTCATTAGCCCCGATGATTATGATCTAATACCTCTTGCTGGTCTCTAGTCATTCAGGGATACAGAGTTAGCAGGCAGTTAACTCATTTGGGACGTGCCGCAGCCGGATACGCGGCTATAAAATACTAATACGACACATCGAAAGGCAGCAAGTCCATTTTTTGTGAAAAGCAAAATTTTCATTGTATTACAATGAAAATCTCGCTTTTCACAAAAGTGGGCTAATTGTCTTTTGACTTGCTGCGGTAGCCATTCATTCATTCATCCATCCATTCATCCATCCATCCATCCATCCATCCATCCATCCATCCATCCATCCATCAATCCATTCATATTTTTGGCACAGGTTCACAGCGAGTCGGAACGTCTGGCTGTCCCTGAAGACGAGCTGGGCCTGACCTTCAGGACGGGCGACTTCGCCGGGCTGTCCTTCTCATACTTCAAGGGCCCCTCCGGCGAGCAGCTGGAGCTGTACCGAATCACCAACGAGAGCAGGCACTATCTGGGTCGGGACTACTGCAAGAGGCGGGCTGTCTCTACCGCCTTTGTCACTAACCACACGCTGAACGAGTGGCAGACACGGGCCGGTCTCACTGGCAGGCTCTACGGGATGATTCAGTTTGGGACGAGGACTGACGACCTTTGGAGGTTAGTCGGGGTATGGTGAGATGGAGGGTGGTGGTAGGGGAGGGGGGAGGGCAGGTGGCCATGGGGGAGGGGAAAAAAATCGAGTTTGGAAAGAAAATCCCGACAATAAAAAACACGCTGGAAAACGACAAATACAACACAATTTATTTAACTCAAACTCACTCAGCCGCAACGCAGTACAGCAGGAGATGGCTCGACCATGATAATTCATGATTAGTGCCAGATTAGCTTGACGCCATCACGCGCCAAGCTAATCTGGCACTACCCTTGAATTATCATGGTCGAGCCACCTCCTGCAACAACTGATTCATAGCCGTTAGGTGACATCTCCACAACTGGGGAAAATACGACCGCGGGGGTAATGTGTTAAATGAATTGTGTTTTTTGTTGTTGTTTTTTTTTCTCCTAGCGGGTTTCTTTTCTTGCTGGGATTTTCTTTGAATTTTACACGCCTGGCATTCGACCTTTTTTAATCCGGAGTTCCGGTTTGGTGCAGGCACAGGTCTGGCTTATTCAGGCAGATGCAGATCGGGATGAGCACAGGTGACTTGTAGAGGTTAGGGGTGGGTGGAAATGGTTTCTGCTTTCGTTTTTCATAAGGCCTGACAAACACGGCTGAACAGAAAGCAGTTGTTTCAAAAAGCTAAATTTCTGGAACGTGGAAGCGAAGTAGGAACTTCTTTCTGCATGCAATCACCGGTATGGTATCCTGTACGTAACCCCCTTCTTCATGCAGTCACTGGTACTGTATACAGTACAGTTACAGGGCCGGATCCAGTACTACAGCACCCCCCTCGGCTTAAAAAAAAAACCCATTCACTACCAGGCCACAACATGGTCCGAGAAGGAGGAGGGTGGTTTAAAAATGTTATTGCAGCCCCTCCCCCCTCCCTCTCCCCCGCTTTCAGGTATCTTCGGACCCTGGAAGCACCCCTCCCCCTCCCCCCCTCTCCCACCTCCCCCCGCTTTTCGATTTCTTCGGACCCTGGAAGCATGCGCCCTCTCTCTCTCTCTCTCTCTAACCCCCCCCCCCTCCCCCCGCTTTTCGATTTCTTCGGACCCTGGAAGCATTAGCCCTCTCTCTCTCTCTCTCTCTCTCTCTCTCTCTCTCTCTCTCTCCCTCTCTCTCTCTCTCTCCCCCCCCCCCCCTCCCCCCGCTTTTCGATTTCTTCGGACCCTGGAAGCACGCGCCCTCTCTCTCTCTCTACCCCCCTCCCCCCCCCCACCCTCCCCCCCGCTTTTCGATTTCTTCTGACCCTGGAAGCACGCGCCTCTCTCTCTCTCTCTCTACCCCCCCCTCCCCCCTCCCCCCCCGCTTTTCGATTTCTTCGGACCCTGGAAGCACGAGCCATTTCTCTACCTATCCCCCCCCCCCCCTCCCGCGTGCTTTTCGATTTCTTCAGACCCTGGAAGCACGCGCCTTTCGCTCCTGAACAGTATACAGTTTTTATATTGTCGTTCAGCACCCCCCCCCCCACCGCCACCCCCTTAAAAACTTATTGATCCGGCGCTGAGTTACACACTGCTGTAAACCATACCCCCGGGTTTCACGCACCTAGGAGATTATAATACAAGGTATACTTCTCCATCAATGTTAAAGGTCAGTGGACTTCTACGTGAACGAGCTGCGCGCTGACCTGGTACAGCGCCCCTTGCAGGCCACCAACATCCGGGGCGATGACGTGGAGAACATGCTGTTCCAGAAGGAGCTACTCGACGCTCAGAGACAACGCTTGCAGGTAAGCCCTGCAAACACTACAGACAGCGACCCAGCAAGCAAAGGTCCTCGGGCCGACGACGGCACGAGGGACTTTTGCTGACTGGGGATACCCTGTGAAGGCAAAAAGACAGTAAGTCCATTTTATGTTAACTAATTCAAGGTGCTCCACATCAATAGCTGTGGAAGTGTCGTAGAGCGTTGCCGACACTTCCACAGCTATTTATGCGGGGCACCTTGCATGAGTTAAATGCAAGATTTTCATTGTATAACAATGACAATTTTGATTTTTTTTCCAAAAATGGTCTGACTGTCGTTTACCTTCCTAGAGAACAGCGGAAGATGAATCGATCGTGACAGACCAAGGGCAGTGTCTGATTAGCTGCGCGTCGTGAGATCTCACATGTAAAGGCAAAGCGATCTATCGGCAAGAAGCATAGTTTTTCCTGAGCCCCATACGCCGTGAACTGATTATAGCGTGAATTGTTTGCATGAAGTCTTCTGTATTTCATGTGTGAGAGGAGGTTGGAAATTCTTCTACAAGGGACATACATCCTCAGCAGCCACCTCTTCTGCGATGGCTCATGAGGATCTACGTCTCTTGCTATTGTTGTCACGTACGAGTTATTTAACTAATGTATTATCGAGGAAGTTAAGAAGGAGATCTACAGAAGAACCTGTCTCGAGAAACCTCATGCACCCTGTTACGTTTGTGGTTGTGTTATTCTTTTGAGAACATGTGTGTGTGTTGATCATAGGAAAGATCCGATATTCATTTAAGTTATTTTGGATAAGAATTACGTACCTTTTTGGTAGGATTAAATTTCTTTTGCTTGGAAAATTGCGATCGACTTCTGTTGTGTAGCTAAAATGACGCGTCTTTTCGTTACATTGTTGCTGTACTCCGACCTCATTTGATCTAGAACGTTCTGGAAAAGCGCGATTATTCTAGTGACCTCAAATATGACGCCAAAGTTGTTGGTTACATTTCGCAACGTTTTATCGAATGCACCTAGATGGTAGTGGAAATTTGTAGTCGGATCTAGAGTGTTCTTTTTCATGAATATTAATAAGTTTTGGTTACGTTTTCTTTTCTGATTGGTTGGGTTGTGTGAATTTGCTGGATTTTTCTCGAAATCTGTAATAGTATAATGTTAGGAAATAATATGTGTGTACATTGTATGAGAGACGCAGTGTGTCAAAAGTGTTGATGCATTGTAGAGGAGACAGTGTATCATTGTGGATGCATTGTATGAGACAGTGTACCAACGTGTGGATGCAGTTGTGGATGCATTGTACTGAGATTGCATCGTTAGAATAAAGTACTGTTGGAACTGTTACTCCAGTATGGTCTACAACCTTGTGCCACGTGTGACGAGTTGCAGCTGAGTGAAGTTTCTTCACAAGAACCCTACGTGCGTGCGTCTGGTGTGATTGTATCATACTACGACTACGACAACCACGTAACACAAACGGCCGGACCTATTAGCTCGAAGACATTTGGTTTTTGAAAAAAAAAAGTCCAGATATGCAAAACGTGTCACCTGTCATTAAAGACCATCATTCAGGTGGCTGTAGCCACATGAATGGTGGTCTTTCATGACAGGTGATCTCTCATAGGGCGGTCGCTGAAGTCCAGCTCTACTGTACATCTAAATCAGACTGTCTCTTTCCTTCTCGTGTCCAGCCTCTGGACCTCGGCATCGCCAACATCTCTTACTCAGGCCACATGCGTCTGGACCACCGCTTCCTCCTCTTCGACAACTACGTGGTGGAGACGCTGCTGTACACAGACGGCCCCACCCTGGAGGATAACCCCGGCTACAACCCCCGCCTCAACCACTCCTCCCTCGCCTACGTCAACGACATGTACGTGGCGCTCATGCTGGAGGAGAACGTCGACTTGGACGCTTACCTCGGCTCGCTGGAGGCGTCGCTGGCCGTCAACGGCTTCGACGGGGTCAAGGTCAACCGGCAGCCGGGTCAAGGTCGCAGCGTCGTGACCTTGACCTCGGGCGGGCTGAGCGGGCTGAGCCTGGCCATGCTGAGCGGGCCGGCCGGCGAGCACGTGGCGATGGCGCAGTTCCGGGGCCAGGCTCGTGAGAGGCTGAGGAGCGCGCTAGCGCGGTACGGGTCGGTATTCACGGCCTTCCCCGAGACCAACCCCTGGAGGACGGGCGGCATGGACGACTTCTGCGGGCAGTACCGCCCTTGGGAGCTGATCGGACGATGAGCATTCACCACCAGATTCTGTTCTCAGTACGCAAAAGGCCACCGGGCAGGAGTCGGACGCAGCGGGCCCGCGCACTGCGCGGGCCCACTGCGTCCGACTTCTGCCCGATGGCCTTTTGAGTACTGGGTTAACGCAGAGTGATAGCTCCTTCATCTGGACGAATGAGCGGGTCGCCGTCTTTTAACCCTTTGGCTGTCGGGATAGAGCTTTTTGTCTAGACGAGTCCTACAGGCGCTACCGACAGACAAAGGGTTAACAGGACCACCACCACACAGTAACCCGTTTCTTCTGCATCAGTTTTCGCATTGTGAACGCGTTTTTCGTGACCAACGTGTCCTGATGACTGTTGGCTGTTGGGGGCGGGGGGGGGGGGGGGGGGGGGGGGGGGGGGGAGACTGAGAGAAAAAAAAAAACACCCACAAAGCTTAGGTTGTGGACACAACTTTTTTTTTTTAAAGCCACATTGCCAAATTTAGGAAGAGTCACCTAACAACTGTGTACCCCCTGCAGGAGATGGATCGATCATGATAATTCAAGGGTGGTGCCAGATTAGCTTGGCGCTCGATGGCGCCAAGCTAATCTGGCACTACCCTTGAATTATCATGGTCGATCCATGTCTTGTTGTAGTGCGTCAAGGCTAAATGTATTGAGTCCAGTATCGATCCCTGCTGTAAGTACTGTTTCATCCTGAATGAATTGGGACCGAAGAGATTGATGATGTGTGCACTCTTCACAGACCCTCTCATTACTCACTCATTCACTCGATCATTTATTCACTTCTTTGCTGGTACTCTAGCTCTTTCCATCCATCCATCCATCCATCCATCCATCCATCCATCCATCCATCCATCCATCCACTCGGCATCCAGCCACACATATCCATCCATCTGTCCATTCAGCCACCTGGCCACTCACTCATCTATCCATCCATCCAGCCAGATACCCATCCATCTAGCCATCCATCAACTGCAAGAAAACGATCGATCGATGAATGAATGAAAGACCCAGTCACTTGGTCATTCAGCCAGTCAGTCACATATTGTGAACAAAACCACTTTCCAGTTCTTGATGCAAGGGACACAACTTTTACAACTAGCTGCGGGACGAGCTCGAGTCACGACTACTGTCCCTTGAGCTAGATGTGGCAATGTCCCACCCAACGTTGAACAACACAGCCTGTACCGTACCCAGCTAGGTTGTCTTCATAATTTGTGTACCTTTAACCCATGGCATCTATCCCCAAAGCCATTTGTTCCAATTTTTATTGTGCTGTCACCTAGTTGTAGGAGATAGAACGACCATGATAATTCAAGAGTGTGCCAGAATCGCTTGGCGCCATTGAGGCGCCAAGCAATTCTGGTACCGACCTTTGAGTTATCATGGTCGATCTCCCGCTGTAGTGCGTCGGGGATAAATGGATTAATCGCTTGTCTCGACCATCAATTAAATCTCAGCTGACATTGCTTGCGGTTATTTTATGAAGGAACAAAGGAAAAAATCATTCAAACACAAACGCACAAACGAATTTTTCTAGATGTTAGCTTATCCACGCTTACAAAAACAAATAAATCAAAACAAAAAACAAGGCCATAGGGACGATGACACTTCTTCAAAATGGTTTCACTTCCAGCGCCACCTGCAGGCCACCAATGATTGCGCAAGGTTATTGCCTGATTAGCCTGGCGCCTGGAAAGGCGCCTAGCTAATCAGGCACTAACCTTAAGCGATCAAATTCTAAACGAGACTTGTCAAACGAGTCATTAGCGCACAACTGATCTCGCTGGTGTAAAACACTACCCAAGGGCTATACTGATATGGGCGTTCAAGAAGTGGCGCAATGGAATAATTAAAGATACTTTAACTAGCAACAGAACTGTAGCAGTCCACCCATTTCAAACGACTTCTCTTTTTTTTTTTAAATCTCATTTAGCCACAAGGTCCCATTTCTCAAATTTTGGAGATGTTGCCTAACGACTAAGCACCAGTTGCAGGAGACGGATTGACCATGATGATTTAAGGATAGTGCCAGATTAGCTTGGCGCCTGAAGGCGCCAGGCTAATCTGGCACTACCCTTGAATCATCATGGTCTAGCCTTCTCCTGCTGTAGGGATCCGGGGCTAAAAGGGTTATGGGAACAACTTCATGGCGGACTTTGATTGCTAAAATTCGCCGTTACAACGGGTTATTAATGTTGTTTTACTTCAAGTAAGACTTTGTAACCCTTTTGTTCACAATCCATGTGAGTAGGCACACTTAGCCTACCTACGGTTTACAACTTACTTTTGAGCGTGACAGAAGAAACTCTCCTGCCTACATTTTTTTTTCTTTCTTTTCTTTTTTTTTTGTTCTTTTTTTTTTTTGTCCAGCATCATTGCATTCATAAGGGAGACTATTGCGATCTATGAACCGTTTAGTGCCCCTGTGGTATGTCGCTTTGAATTTTTTACCCCTTCAGTGCCAGCTGATGCAGACTGTGTTTCTGGCAATCTTTCGTAAATATTAATTCAAGACCCCCTCCCCCCTCCTCCCTCCCCCCCCCCCCACCCCAAAAAAAAAAAAAAAATGTCCCAGTAACTAGAAAGGTCATTTGGAGGCCTAGTAGAAGGTAGATATGTGTAAGGATCAGGTGCATGGTTTCATAGTGGTGACAGCATGAGGCATAGATCCTCATCAGCCTCCGCAACTGGAGATGTACCTCTTGCAGTTGGGTGGTGTTTACGTTATCTCGGCACTTAACGGGTTGAACAGACGACTGCACGTCAGGTGAGATCATTTTGGCACAGAACAAAAATGAAAGTTCACATGTACTCGCTTGAGTGCATCGACAATACAGGTCCGCCGGTCCCCCAATCAGCCAATTTCCCTCCATCTGCAAGAGGCGTAGATTCTCATGAGCCGCTGCAAATGCAGCGGCTCATGAGAATCTATGCCTCTTGCTCTCAGAGACCAAACCCATTTATAGCATCAAACTCGGGCAAACGTTCGGGGTTAAGTTTAATGTCTCGAGCGTGCTGTTCTACTTGCTGACACGCGAGTGTCATGATTTCTGCTGATGAGTTGTCCGAAAGACTTGCAACACTATTGGCGAACTGCCAGCGACACGGAAAGGAGGGAAAAGGAGTGGCGAGTTACTCAAGGTGGCCGGGTGTACATGTGTGTGTGGTGTGTGTGTGTGTGTGTGTGTGTGTGTGTGTGTGTGTGTGTGTGTGTGTGTGTGTGTGTATCATAAATCATAGTTGTCACTGTTAGTATTGTTGAAGCCCGTGTATAGACGACAAAATGAGGTCTCGTGCCAGATAGAGCCCGGATCTGTTTTAACTCATTCGTATCCGCATGCCGTTGGTCTCGAATGAGTTAACCTTTGGCTGATCTGGTGGCCAGTGTGTTACACCCCTCACTCAAACTTTGCCGCGCCGGCGGAGTGCCCCTGTTCCACTGAGTCAGTCCAGCACAGGATTTTTTTTTCCTTTTTTTTTTTTTTTTTGATGATGAGGAGGGGGAAGAGATTGGGGGGGGGGGGGGGGGGGCATTTGGTGGGGAGGGTGGGTGTTATCATCACGGATTCACGACGATTTATTTTTCGATTCACGAATCCAAAGAAAATCGCATTAACGTTTCATTGTGGAAAGAAATGATGACAAGAGGTGTCGCTTACCGCCTTCATAACTAATTCTTAACCACTGGCTGAAAACTCTAGTGGGAGGGCAGGGGGGCCTTGGGCGAGGGGGGGGGGGACGGGTGCGTGAAAGGGGGTCATTTGTGGGGGGGGGGGGGATAAGCTGGAAGTTGGGACTAGGTCATCGATAGTGGACAGGGACAACGTTTAGAGCATTAACCCATTTAACACCAGGAGGCTGATTTTGTTTAATTTGCTGGTTGTCCTATGAAGGTTACATTGCAGATTAGGAGATATATCAACCTTTTTACTTCAAGGGCGGTGCCAGAATAGCTTGGCGCCTTAGGCGCCACGCTATTCTGGCATCACCCTTGAAATATCAGTCAAAATGTTTTTCAAGCAAAGCGTGTATCAGCATGAACAGGGTTAAGGGGGGCAGGGGAGGAGAGACTGTCCAGCAACGGGAAGAGTGGAAGTTAAACGTCAGCCCAACGTCCAAATATCAAGCATAAATTATAAACTTGATATCAAAATCTTTTCGGGGTTGCGGGCAAACAGCGCGCTTGATGCTGATGGCGTCCCATGTTGCTGTGTCGTTCACAATCAACCCGGGTTCAACCCTGGTTGAACTCAACTCGAGTTCAACTCGGGTTGCAATTGTAAACAGCATCATTGTGAACAGTTCAAATAATCGTACACGTCTTGTAAAATTTAACCCTTTGGGTGTCCATAGCGGTTTTAGTCGCGGATGATTCCTGAAGGAATCATCGCGACTAAAACCGCTACGGACACCCAAAGGGTTAGAGGGAGCTACTCCAGTCAATACATCAAGTCAGTCGGCAATAATAGACTAATGTTTTGCAATATGTTCTTCATAAATATTCTTTGTATGTTTTACAGTCATGCTGAAATAAAAGGCGTACTTGACGTATCAAGTTTAGATGTAATAAAATGAAGACTTGTCTGCACTAATTCTGCTCTGTATACACATACTGATCAACAAAAGAAACGCGAATTTTTCACCATATCGCTTTTCTTCGTAAATATGCTTCAATCCTAGTTAGTTTGACGTCATTTATTATTATTGATTAGTCCCCGATCACTGTATAGTGCCAGTGGGACTTTAAATTGGAGATAATGAATGAATGAATGAACGTCATTTATTAGAAATATTATGAAGAGTGTGTTATGTCATGTGCAAAAAGAATGTTTAGTCTTAAAAATCGCACATCGATGACTTATGATGTCGTCAGTGACACTACCATCACAGGATATTGAAAGTAAAATGGGGAGCATATACAGAGAACACAGCTGAAAGCCAACCAATGTGCAGTGTCACTAGGGTCCGTGTGCATGAAAATCCGGCCTGTTTTGTCTTGACCTACTTTTCGTTTGTCAAGGCATCTAAATAATCAACATGACCTAAAAACATGAAATCAAAAAGTTCTTTATTTTTAGGGTAGCGGCCATATTTACCTGATCAAATGGATATAGGTGTGTTCTTTATCTCTGTGTCAGTCACTGGAGCATACAAATTGGTTTGAAAGTAATTCACATTAAATCAAATAAGAATTATTAAGAAAATGATGTGCACTGTTAGTTCTGGTTTTCTAATGAATTTTTCGAGTCAAATTTCGT
>BTPG01000006.1:167662861-167715361 GCA_036245525.1 Semisulcospira habei | reverse complement strand
CTGCCCTTGTTGCACACACAGAGAGAGCCTTGCAGCGCATCACATCCTGCTTTGCAGATGCTGCCCAGCTCTTTGGACTCGAGGTCAGTCTGAAAAAGACAGAGGTACTTCATCAGCCGGCACCCAAGGTAGAGCATCGCCCTCCCCACATCACCATCGGCGAGTCTGAACTGAAGTCAGTACACCAGTTTACCTACCTTGGCTGCATCATCACGTCAGATGCCAAGCTGGACAAGGAGCTTGACAGCAGGCTGGCAAAAGCGAACAGCGCTTTTGGGCGACTTTTCAAGCGGGTGTGGCACAATCAACAGCTGAAAACGGGCACCAAGATCAGTGTGTACAGAGCTGTCGTCCTCACCACCCTGCTGTACGGTTCCGAGTCCTGGGCCCTCTACCGCAACCAACTACGACTCCTCGAACGCTTTCACCAGCGCTGCCTGCGTACCATCCTGGGCATTCACTGGAGTGACTATGTCACCAACGTCGAGGTCCTTGAACAGGCAGAAACTATGAGCATCGAGGCTTTGTTGCTGCGGACACAGCTTCGCTGGGCGGGGCACGTCTCCAGGATGGAGGATCATCGCCTACCCAAGATCACTCTGTTCGGCGAGCTTGCTACTGGACACCGTGACAGAGGGGCATCAAAGAAGAGATACAAAGACGGTCTCAAGAAGTCACTTAGTGCCTGCCAAATCGACCACCGCCAGTGGTCTTCGCTTGCTGCGGGCCGTGACACCTGGCGCTCCACCATCTACAAGGCAGCCGTCTCCTTTGAGGACTCTCGCAGAGCTAACCTTAAGGACAAACGGCTCAGGAGAAAAAACCAAGTTGCCGTAACTCAGAACCCTGACCAGACCTTCCCCTGCAGCCACTGCGGTCGAACCTGCCTGTCCCGGATTGGCCTCCGCAGCCACGAAAATGCCTGCAGACGATGTGGGCAAGCCCTATAGAATCTTCGTTCGCAAAGTCAAGCCAAGAGTAATAAATGAAAAGAAAAGGGGAGACTGCCAGTGCTAATATTTTAGGAAGGTTACAAAGTAAAGTAGGTTATAGCACTGACAGTGCTATAACCTACTTTACTTTGTAACCTTCCTAAAATATTAGCACTGGCAGTCTCCCCTTTTCTTTTCATTTAAGCCATACTTAAATAACCACAGATACTTCGTCAACAAACTATACATATTTTCACGCGTCAGTTCAGATGTACCGTAAAGGGGCATTACATAAAACGCAAATAAACAAAAACAGAGAAATGAGCAGTTGTCGACGTCACTGTCAGCTGCACGCTTCCGCAGGAGGCGTAGATTCTCACGAGCCTCTGCGGATGCAGAGGCCCTTGAGAATCTGCGCCTCTTGCACTGTATCTGTCACACTCGGGTCAAGTAGGAGGCGGTCGACAAACTTGCTTCATATTCTCACCGCCCACAGGTGTCGCTGTAAGCGCGTGGGCGGGTGTCAGTCACGATCCTAGCGCTCATGACTCTCCCGGTGTCACACGCCAAAGTGACTCCAACGTCAAGGTGACTCTGAGTCACTTGAGCCTACGCCACATTGACCTCGGGTCCATCGGGCGTGAGAGACCTTTGCCGTTGTATGCTAAAAGCCAGTTTTGTCCATTTTGGGAGAAAAGCGAGATTTTCATTGTAAACAAATGAAAATCTAGCTTTTTTAAAACAACATTAACATACTGTTTTTCGCCACATGAAAGACTGTTACTCCAGATTGACCCCAGGCCTGTCTGTAGGGAGAGTCATTTTGAGGTGTTCTTTTCCTAGTGTAATATCCCAAGCCCCTATGGTAATATGGCCAGGCGCAAAAACATTTTCGGGCCCACGGCGGCCGTGCGCCCGAGGATCTTTGTTTACTAGGTAAGTCCGGGTCGATCTAGCGTTCACCAAATTGACCCAGGGTCTATCTGGTGAGAGGTCATTTTGGCATGTTACTCTCCTCATGCAAAACCGCCACGCTGAAGCAGATCTAGCATACGGCAAATTGACCCCGGGTCTTTTTTAAGTACCATGTGTCATGATTATTTACAAGAAATCGCCGTGCTCTTTTGGGAGGCCTTACGCATTTGTGTGAGTGTCTGCGTACACGCACGCATCTTGGAGACGACCGACGGATCCTTTGATTTATTTATTTATATATATATATATCTGTCTATTTATTTATTGATATATCTATTTTTTATTTATTGTCATTATTTATTTTTTCATTTATTTATTTATTTTTGTTTCAAGCCAATCCACCCTCCCCAGTTATTTTTATTTTTATTTTTCGGTGTGATGTTATGCATCTTTTTCGTGTCATACGCATTTTCACATACACTGCGTGCACACGCACACGCAAACGAAACGAAATACACCGGCGCAAGCTTTGTCGTAGGACTGAATCACTTTGGTCTGTTACACCGGCAGGCGCACGTACTCTTTCTCGTGACGTCAGAAGTGCTGTCTGACGAAGGACTATCGTGGCCTACTGACGTAGCCTGTCAATTGGTGTCGTCACTGGGTAGTAAATGTTGTGATACTGCGTGCTGAGTGCTGCCAACACAGAGTTTGATTATTTAGTAAATATGTCTGGGTACTGTCACTCGTTCCGCTGTGTCACTACAGATGTTTTACTTGTTCCCTGCAGAGAGAAATTCAACCAGGTCCAACTGCAAGAGACATAGATCTTCATGAGCCCCCACATTTGCGGGGGCTCATGAGGATCTATGCCTCTTGCTGGCGCCACTACGAAATCCATGATCCTTGGGTGGCTGAGGCTCTTTGGTCAGAAACACAAATCGCGTCAAGTGGCCGGGTTATAGTGAATATAAAATGCCCTGTAATTGTACTTTGCTAGGGTGATAAGTCACCCTAGCAAAGTAATGCTTAGAATCATTCTCAACCGCCTCAAAACTTTCGCCGAGGAACTGCTGTCAGAAGAACAGGCTGGCTTCAGAGTTGGAAGAAGCACTGTAGAGCAGATTTTCAACTGCCGCGTCCTGATCGAGAAACATCTGCAGCATCAGCGCGAACTCTACCACAACTTCATTGATTTCAGGAAAGCATTTGATCGCGTCTGGCACGACGGACTCTGGCAAGTCATGAGATCGTTCAACATAGAGGAGGGACTGATCCAAATGATAGAAGCGCTTTACAAGAACGCCTGCAGCGCGGTTCTACTTAACAATCAGTCAGGCGAGTTCTTCAGGACGACGATCGGTGTCCGTCAAGGATGCCTGCTCTCTCCTGTCCTTTTCAACATATTCCTGGAGAAGATCATGCAGGAAACCCTCCACGACCACCATACTTCAATCTCTATAGGTGGCAGATCCCTGTGCAATCTTCGATTCGCAGACGATATTGACATCATGGCAGGCAGCAATAGTGAGCTCCAAAACCTGACAGACAAACTTTCAAGTAGCGCAGGGTCTTATGGCATGGAGATCAGTACGGATAAAAGCAAAGTGATGATCAACACCACAAGCGACAGCAGCAGCAACATTCACATGAACGGCCAGAAGCTAGAAGAGGTCAATAGCTTCAAGTACTTGGGAGCCACCCTGTCCAAAGACGGTAGTTGCGTAGCAGAGATCCGTATCAGGATAGGTACAGCAACATCCGCAATGGCCAGGCTGGACAGGATATGGCGAAGTAACTCCATCAGCTTCACCATCAAGTACAGGCTTTACAAGTCCCTCGTAGTGTCTATTCTACTCTACGGCTGTGAGACTTGGACACTGCTTGCAGACTCAGAAAAGAAAATCCAGGCCTTTGAGAACAAGTGCCTGAGGAAGTTGCTCCGCATCTCGTACCGCGAGCACAAAACCAACGAATATGTACGGAGCATCGTCACTTCCCTGGTGGGCCCACATGAACCCCTTCTGGCAAACGTGAAACGGCGCAAGCTTGCTTGGTTTGGCCACGTGACCCGACACAACACCTTGTCCAAGACTATCCTCCAAGGCACTCTCGAAGGAAGTCGTCGGCGAGGTCGTCAGAGAAAGAGTTGGGTCGCAAACATAAAAGAATGGACCGAACTCGAGATGCCAGACTTGCTTGCAACCGCCCAAAATAGAACTCAGTGGAGAGCACTGTCTGTTGCTGCTGCCTTTCAGTCCCCCCAACGCCCAGTTCGGGCAAGGGACTGATGATGATGATGATGATGATGATGTAATTGTCCTGTAAACAAGAGGTGAGGGTAAGGTCAGGTCAGGAAAGGTCACTTATTTTAGTGTTTCATCCCACAATCTTGAAAACCTTTCGTCAACAAGGTTAAAAACAATTGACAGGAGTAACAACAGCAAAAACAACCTTCTTTCCTATTGACACTATAGGTTTACTTTGCTGACCTTAATGTATGAGCTACAGCACATTACTTAGCACATTCTCGGCCCAAGGACCGAAATCCCCAAATTTTGGAGTTGCCCTGTGAAGGACTGTATTACAATTCTAGAGAGAGATCGAGCATGATAGTTCAAGGGTAGTGCCAGAATAGCTTGGCGCTTATGGGTGCCAAGCTATTCTGGCACCACCCTTGAACTGTCATGCTGGATCCATGTCTTGCTGTGGTGTGTCGGGGCTGAAGGAGTTAAACCATTTCGCTGTCGGTAGTGGTTGTTGTCGCGATGATTTCTGTCGACAAAAACCGCTACCGACAGGCCAAGGGTTAGTATGGTCTGTGTTGTGTCCCGCGGTCGTCCACACACATTCCCTGGTTTTATGTACATAGGCAGGTAGGTACATGTAGTATGTACTCTGTGTATGTATGCGTACTGGCGAACATGTTGGTAAAGTACATTCCAGCAGCGTAATCGTTCCACTACTGTGTACTTGCATTTCCAGCGCCAACCGCAGGGGGACGGATAGCGATGACAGCAGTCGGGTGTAGTGTCAGATTAACTGGTAGACTTATAATAATAATAATAATAATAATAATAATAATAATAATAATAATAATAATAATAATAATAATAATAATAATAATAACAATAATAATAATTATAATTATAATAATAATAACAGTAATACCGCTACTACCACTACTACTAAGAGCAATAATAATAATAATAATAGTAATGATGATGATTATGATGACAATGATGCTGATAGAAGAGGAATAGCAATAACAAGACTAAAACAGCAGTAACAATAATAATAATAATTATACTACTACTACTGCTACTAGTAATAATAGTAGTAGTTGTAGCAGTAGAAATAATAATAATAATAATAATAATAATAATAATAATAATAATAATAATAATAATAATATCAGCAGCAGCAGCAGCAGCAGCAGCCGAATCTAATCAAGAAAATAACACTATCCTTCAGCTATAATGGTCAAACCCCACCCCACCTCACTCGACCTTCACAGTTAACGTGTCAGTAGCGGTTTTTGTCGCGATGATTCCTCTACCGCTACCGACACGCATCGGGTTAAAAGACCACGCTAAGCAGAAGCGAATGACGCTTCACTGAGCAGAGTGGGACTTGTGACCATGGCAGTTTGACGCTTCACTGAGCAGAGTGGGACTTGTGACCATGGCAGTTTGACGCTTCACTGAGCAGAGTGGGACTTGTGACCATGGCAGTTTGACGCTTCACACTGAGCAAAGTGGGACTTGTGACCATGGCAGTTTGACGCTTCACTGAGCAGAGTGGGACTTGTGACCATGGCAGTTTGGCTCTGGTCGCGAAGCCAGCACCCGCTGGTGACTTCGTATTACGAAGGTCTCAAGTCACTGACGACAGAGTCATGCTATTTTGTGTCGGCTCATCGCACCAAACGCTGTCGCGTCTCGATCCGGCCTTTGATTTTGCCGAATATACCTTTCCAGTGGGCAAAAGGCCGTGGGACCGACGTCGATCCGATGACTTACCGAGGAGACGGCGGGTTTTGTGTGTAACTCTACGCTCTGGAGTCGAACTAATTTCCGGACTGAACAAGATTAGAGGTATGTGAAATTTGCATAAGTTTAGACGAAAACAGTGCATAAAAAGCCCGGACAAACATGCGATATCGCATGTTTATCCGGGCTTTTCATCCACTGTTTTCGTCGAAAACGTGCTGCTTTGACCTACTTCTGATTTCCAAGCAACGTTTATCGAAATGGTTTTCTCTGAAGACATTTACATAATATGATCACGACTAGAGGCGACAGGCTATTTTGGCACCACCCTTTAACTATCGTGGTCGCGTCGACCCTTATCTTGATGTATAGCACAGACTGCAGAAAGCCCCATGAACATCGTGACAGCAGCTGGGACTTCATTGATTGTAAAAGACCTTGCTACTAAAGACTTCTATTAACCCTTTTCATCCTGTTACACCCATTGCTTGACATGAATATGACTAAGCGCCAAGCTATTTTGGCACCACAGTTGAACTAAAACGGTTGATCTGCAATGTAGCCTTCACAGGACAACAAGCAATTTATTAAAAAAAAAAAAAAAAAAATCAGCCTTAGGATCTAATGGGATAGACCAAAATAATTTTCGGATGAAAACATGGACTCGCTGAGTACTCTCGTGCTCTTTGTCGCAGTAGCAAGCAAACAAACACACATGCTCTACAATCACGTCACGACTGGTTTTAACCTAGGCCCCTCACACGCATAATCCATTCCTCCTCCCCTCTCCCCGCACGGAAGAATGACGTCGACAAGAAGGACTGCAATGACTGAAGAGTTACGCAGCTGTTTCGTCTTATTTGCGTCTCGCCTCACGATCCCTTTCATTGACGTCACTCAGCTATGGTCCACGCGTATACTTGTACAACCCCCAGGTCAAATCGTAATGGCACTCTCATTACTCCTCTCTCACCCCTCGCCGGTACGCAAAAGGCAATCGGGTCGAAGTCGGCCGCAGTGGACCCGCGCACAATCGTGCGCGGGCCCACTGCTGGCCGACTTCGACCCTACGGCCTTTACATTACTGAGTTCCCTGCCCCCTGTTAGCTTTCTCATATCCAGACTGCCTCCCGGCGGCCGTCTCGATCCAGTCCTTACATCGCTTTTGCGCGCCACACATAAAGGTACTTGTTTATTTCAAGTTGCTTTTTTGGCACACGGCCAGGTCACGCTAGAATGCCGCCGCAGTACGCTTTGGCTGTCGGTAGCGGTTATAGTCGCGATGATTCCTGCGGTGCGGAATCTGATCGCGACTAAAACCGCTACCGACAGCCACAGGGTTAAGTCTGCAGGTTAGTTTCGTCCTTATTTGCACAAAACTGAATCCGACTTCACACTGTGTGTGTGTGTGTGTGTGTGTGTGTGTGTGTGTGTGTGTGTGTGTGTGTGTGTGTGTGTGTGTGTGTGTGTGTGTTCAGGGGGTTTTGGGAGGTTGGTTGGTGGGGTGGAGGCCCGATGGGGGCCGGAAGGGGGGGGGAGGGAGGGGGGATAGGGATGCCGCGGCATGGGCTGCTGTAGCTGGGTGACTGAAAGCTCGATGAATCTGAAATGAGCCCATAATCATGCGGTCAAGTCTACAGGCAGTAATGGGTTAATTATTTGCAATATATCATTTATAAAGTGCTTTTAATGTCCTACAATAATGCTGGACATAAGGGCTAAGTCAAATTATGAAGTTTCAAAGTCGTAAAATGGACGTTTCTGCTCCTCTTCTCCTTTGTACGCTGGAGAGTTTCTTCCGATGCGTTCAAAGGTAGCTGAAAACCACTGGTAAGTGTGCATAGCTTGTCTGAAGAAGCAGAAGGGTATAAATGTCTTAGCTGAGGCAAGACAACATTGATAACCCCTTGTAACGGCGAATTAACCCATATCATACTGAGGCTAAAAGCTTCAAATTTGTACATTGCCATATGCAAGCTACATTATAGTACTTACAGATACGGATATAGACCAATGGCTTTAGTTCAAGGGTGGTGCCAGTATAGCTTGACGCCTAGAGGTGCCAAGCTATTCTGGCACTACCTTTGAACTATTTTAGTCAAACTTATTTCACACACTGGTGTATTCCAAATGATAAGTGTTAAAGCCCACCATGGAACAGATCGCTTTGAAAGTGTTTAGACTGGAGAAGTGACCACTGCCTCAGGCGAGAATTTCATACGACTTTTGAAACTGTCTTGGAACCTGCAGTGGACAGACACGTTTTCTGATGTGTGTTGAACGTATTCCAACTTGATATTGACTATCGCCACTTTCTGGGATATTTTTGAATATGTGTGTAGAGACTGTTATGTACCATCTTTAAGAGGTAGATCGTCCATGCAGTTCATTGTGACTTTCATTTTTTCATGATCGATACTTAGATGACAACAGCCGTATGTACAGAGTACAGCAGTGTATTGAATTGAAACTTTTGGTTTTTAAGTCCTTTCTATTTATAGAGGGGACTTTTTAGGACGGGTCGCGGTGGGGCGAATTTAAAAGGATGTCCATGATGTCAAAGACGGGCAGGCTAAACCTCTAACAATTGAAGTAACAAGATAAAAATTACGTCATGTCTAGTTACGCTAACCTCGCTGCTGAACGTACATTTGGCGCGAAGCGCCGTATGTCCGTATGTATGTGCATTTATGTATGTGTGTGTGTGTGTGTGTGTGTGTGTGTGTGTGTGTGTGTGTGTGTGTGTGTGTGTGTGTGTGTACGCGCGCGCGCGCGCGTATGTATGTAAACAAGAGAATCTCCGATATTTCTGCACACACAAGCTTGAAACTTGACGAAATACTTTCTTAAGTAGATTGTTAAGAAAGCCTCAGAGCATATTGTAATTGAATATCTCATTGAAGACATAAACAACCGTTTATAGGAAGTCGGTTGACCCAGATTAGAGTCCGTAATTTTTGTTATATTTACTTGAACTTTTGCATATAGCTAGCTTGGAGAAAGACATTGGATGAGTTCGTTAGCCAGCTTTGTATCCTTTCAACTTCTTTAGTAAAAATTAATTCTTTTCAGAAAATAATTAAAACAGTAAAAAAAAACTTCTCTTCGAGAAAAGAAAAGGGGAGACTGCCAGTGCTAATATTTTAGGAAGGTTACAAAGTAAAGTAGGTTATAGCACTGTCAGGGGAGAGAAATGTGCATGATCGACCAGTGATCATAGATCTACTGTGGCCAAAGCACACACACACACACACACACACACACACACACACACACACACACACACACACACACACACACACACACACAAAGGAAAGAGAGGGGGCGCTAAGAGAGTGACTGAAAGCAATGCATATGGAAGCCCCCCCCCCCCCCCCGAAAGGGGGCGTATCACATATCCACTGTTCCAGCCACTCAGTGCATGGAAATTTAAATCTAGGTCCCCCAAGGGGGGTCCAGATATTTAGCCGGTGTGGACAGCTGTTTCGGTCTTGGCGACCTCTTCAGCACACCATCGGCAATACTGGAGGAGGCAGGAAATTCTGCCTACCTGCAATGACAACCACATTTTACTGTGGTGTCTGCAGGGGCATACATTCCATGCCACCACCTAGAGTTAAATTTCCATGCACCCTAAAAGAGAACCTACCAAAAGGGGGGAAGGCGTTGCAGTCGATAATGTAGCTTTTGCAGCGTTTGTTAATGTCTTATATTGTTGTTTCATGACGAGCCGAAAGGCAAATTTCTGTCATGCCTGGCCTCGAACAGACAATAAAGTTGTATTGTATTGTATTGTATTGTATAATAAATGAAAAGAAAAGGGGAGACTGCCAGTGCTAATATTTTAGGAAGGTTACAAAGTAAAGTAGGTTATAGCACTGTCAGGGGAGAGAAATGTGCATGATCGACCAGTGATCATAGATCTACTGTGGCCAAAGCACACAAAAAAACAAACAAAAAAAAAAGATAGGAAAGAGAGGGGGCGCTAAGAGAGTGACTGAAAGCAATGCATATGGAAGCCCCCCCCGAAGGGGGGCGTATCACATATCCACTGTTCCAGCCACTCAGTGCATGGAAATTTAAATCTAGGTCCCCCAAGGGGGGTCCAGATATTTAGCCGGTGTGGACAGCTGTTTCGGTCTTGGCGACCTCTTCGGCACACCATCGGCAATACTGGAGGAGGCAGGAAATTCTGCCTACCTGCAATGACAACCACATTTTACTGTGGTGTCTGCAGGGGCATACATTCCATGCCACCACCTAGAGTTAAATTTCCATGCACCCTAAAAGAGAACCTACCTAAAGGGGGGAAGGGGTTGCAACTTTCGTCGATCATGCACATTTCTCTCCCCTGACAGTGATATAACCTACTTTACTTTGTAACCTTCCTAAAATATTAGCACTGGCAGTCTCCCCTTTTCTTTTCATTTATTACCACAATATCGACTGCAACCCCTTCCCCCCTTTTGGTAGGTTCTCTTTTAGGGTGCATGGAAATTTAACTCTAGGTGGTGGCATGGAATGTATGCCCCTGCAGACACCACAGTAAAATGTGGTTGTCATTGCAGGTAGGCAGAATTTCCTGCTTCCTCCAGTATTGCCGATGGTGTGCCGAAGAGGTCGCCAAGACCGAAACAGCTGTCCACACCGGCTAAATATCTGGACCCCCCTTGGGGGACCTAGATTTAAATTTTCATGCACACAGTGGATATGTGATACGCCCTTCGGGGGGGGGGGGGGGGCTTCTATATGCATTGCTTTCAGTCACTCTCTTAGCGCCCCCTCTCTTTCCTATCTTTTTTGTTTGTTTGTTTGTTTGTTTGTTTGTTTTTTGTGTGTGCTTTGGCCACAGTAGATCTATGATCACTGGTCGATCATGCACATTTCTCTCCCCTGACAGTGCTATAACCTACATTACTTTGTAACCTTCACTTCGAGAGAAAGTCAGACAGTGTGGGTGACGTAAAAGAGGCAACTGTTACTCCGTCACCACACAGACAGACACTGCTACTCTAAATATGACGTAATTCTCTCTCTCTCTCTCTCTCTCTCTCTCTCTCTCTCTCTCTCTCTCTCTCTCTCTCTCTCTCTCTCTCGCACACACACACACACACACACACACACACACACACACACACATACACTCACACACATATGCGCGCATCTCCAAGAGGCATAGATCCTCATGTGCCCGGAGGGTGCATGAACATCTATGCCTCTTGAGGATGTTTGTAGCGCGCGCATTCACTCACGCACACGCATACACATACACACGCATCGACACGCTTTCAGAAGGGCATGCAGGTGTACTTAGTATAGCATGTAGCTAGGCAAAGTCAACCTGATTTCACACAAATTATAGCAAGACTGAAATTGTACCGAGAAATTCTAGTTTTGTCACCATTTTCGCAAGTCTTGAAGCGAAAGTGAAATTCATATCACGTTAAATATAAAATTAGGTTAAAAAAAAAAAAAAAACGTCATGACAAATGACGTTTGACAAGCCAAAGACTTGCGTGCATCTCCAATAGGCATAGATCCTCAAGTGCCCGGAGGGCGCATGAACATCTATGCCTCTTGAGGATGTTTGCAGCGCTCATGCACGCACGCACATGCACACGCATACACACACATATCGACGCGCTTTCAGAAGAGCATGCAGGTGTACTTAGTATAACATGTAGCTGGGTACAGTCAACCTGATTTCACACAAATTATAGCGTAAAATATGTACCGTGAAATTCTAGTTTTGTCACCATTTTCCCAAGTCTTGAAGCGAAAGCGAATCTCATATCACGTTAAATATAAAATTACGTAAAAACAAAAAATACGTCATTACAAATGACGTTTGACAAACCAATGACGCGTATGCACTGCGCGCGTCCCTTCTAGAGTTCACTATGACGCATTGGCACATCTGCGAGACTTTTTCAGAAGGAGATATTTCAACATCAGAATCAAGTCAAAGACAAAAGGTGGAGAGACCCTTGACAGCAAAGACAACTCTCATATAGAAGGGACTTTGTGGGTTATGGTTCATCTCATCTTGTTTAAAATTCTTAAGTCAATAACTTTCGTCATCTATGATATGTCGGCAACGGCCGTTTATGCTATGTGTACAGCAGTGCAATGAAAGATTTATTCTAGTTGCACGGGAGATAACCGAGCAGTATGATGCATTCTGCGTCGATAGAACATATAACACATCGTACTTCTGACTTTTTTACGCTTCCTACAGCAGCCTTAATAAACCCATCTGACCCAAAGGCTGCATTTCAAAAGGTGTCACGTAACTATGTATCAGTCAAGGCCGAAGATGGATCCACCATGAAAATTCAAGGGTAGTGCCAGATTAGGTTGGTGCCTGATAGCACCAAGTTAATCTGGCACTACCCTTGAATTTTCATGGTCGATCCATCTCTTGCTGTAATGCGTCGGGGCTGATGGGTTAACTTGAGCATCTTACAGCATGCTTGAACATCGTACAGCAATGCTAAAACTTCGCACTGGCGGTACGCTTCTCATGCAAATTAATGCTAAAACTAAGCCTTGATATTTAAATATTACGATTGGAATTTAAAGAATACCCAGACTGGTGACAACAAGCACCATGTATCCGCTTCGTCAGTGGTTGCATGCATGCCGCGAAGCGGAAGTAAATCGAATGGATGAGCGTGCGAAACAACGGCTCCAAAGGGGTTTACAGTGTACGCTTATCCTCCCCGTGAGTCGCAGGGCCGGATCCAGGGGGGGTGCTTTGGTACTACAGCACCCCCCCCCAACCCCCACCACGCCCCCCACCCCGGCTTAAAAAAAAAAATCATTTATTACCAGGCCACAACATGGTCCGAGAAGGAGAGGGGTGGTTTAATGTTATTGAAGCATCCCCCCCCCCTCCCCCATTTTTAGGTAGTCTTCGGACCTTGAAAGCACCCCCTCCCCCCCCCCCCTCCCGCTTTTCGATTTTTTCGGACCCTTGAAGCATGCGCCTCTTCTCTGTATCCCCCCCCCCCCCCCACCACCACCACCACCACCACCACCACCACCACCCACCCACCCACCCACCCCACCCCACCCCCGCTTTTCGATTTCTTCGGACCCTGGAAGAGCACGCGCCTTTTCTCTCTCCACCCCCCCCCCCCCCCCCTCCCCCGACCGCTTTTCGATTTTTTGGACCCTGGAAGCACGCACCATTCGCTCCTGAACAATATACAGTTTTTATATTGTCGTTCAGCACACACACACACACACACACACACACCCACCACCCACCCCTTAAAACACTGATTGATCCGGCGCTGAATCGCGTATGTATATTATCATAAAATCTAACGTAGATGGCGACAGACCTTTATGCTACAGAATATCCATGGTTTTATGTCTGATTTATGACCTTTGCACGTACGCAGAGTTAGCCGAGTGCGATGCTATCGTGGGAGATTGACACTAAAGCTAGGTTTGCACAAGTGCACCAGGCGCCAGGTTTAGGTCTAGCTGTATGAATGCTTGTGTGTGTGTGTGTGTGTGTGTGTGTGTGTGTGTGTGTGTGTGTGTGTGTGTGTGTGTGTGTGTGTGTGTGTGTGTGTGTGTGTGTGTGTTACATGTTGGGTCCCAACCTCGCTTTCGACCCAACCTCGGCCAAAGTGACATTTACTACTCACAAATAGTAAGGTATATTAACTTTTCAGCTTGAATTACTAAACGTCCTCAGAATCGGCATAATCACGGGTATATCAGTGATTAGCCATCCCACTGGCCCACAATTTCACAACAATGTTGTGACATATAGTGCTCACAAAAAGTAAAGGACGTATTACTTTTATCTTGAATTATTAAAATGTCCCCAAAAAGTTCAAACATTACTCAAACCAAAAGGTGACTGCAGATGTCAGGTGTTTTCCGACATTTTAGTAATTCAAGCTGAAATTATGACGTCCCTTACTTTTTGTGACCACTATATGTCACACCAATGTTGTGAAATTGTAGGCCAGTGGGATGACTAATCACTGATATAACTGTTATTATACCCATTCTGAGAACTTTAGTAACTGAAACTGAAAAGTTCATGCACCTTACTGTTTTTGAGCATTATATTATTATGTCACTCTGATCTGGCGGAGGTTGGGTGGACGCCGAAGCTGGGACTCAACAGTACACGCTGATTTCATTCCCCCAGCGAAACATTTGCATGGGATGTTCGTGCGTGTGATACGCATAAACAATTAACCCCTTCATTGACGAGAGAAAAATCAACACGATCCCCAATGCAAGAGGCATAGATGCCTCTTGCTGACACCACTTTGTAACCGCGTTCCTCGACCGGCTGAGACTTAAATTTCCGCATACAGTGCATGCGAGCACTGGCAGTGAAGGGACTCACCCCTTCTTTTTTTTTTTAAATTAACCCTTTCCTGCCAGACTTTCGCAATTATGTCTGAAACGATTGCAGGATTTACTTCGTAGTGACCCCCTTAACTTGACTCATTCTACCCCAAGACCGAAATCCCCAAATATTGCTGTTGTCCTCTGAAGACTGCATTGCAGTGCAGGACACATATACGACCATGATAGTTCAAGGGTGATGCCAGAATAGCTTGGCGCCCGGAGGCGCCAAGCTATTCTGGCATCACCCTTGAACTATCGTGGTCGATCCATATCTTGCTGTGTGTGTGTCTGGGGTAGAATGAGTTAACTGTCAGTTGACGGAGATTGTGTTTCTGCAATCTTCGTTAATTCAAGGCCAAAGTGCCCCGGCCGGCGTCCCTGGAACGTGGATGCACAGTGGTGTCAGCAAGAGACGTAGATCCTCACGAGTCCCCGCAACTGCGGGGGGCTCATGAGGATCTATGTCTCTTGCAGGCGGGCCATCGTCGTCAGTTGTTACTTTTTCTCGGCAGGGAAGGGGTTTAGTTTACGAATATGAATGGCGCAAGGTGGTGGTTAATAAATAACTTTATCAAGTACCATGCGCTTTGCGTTCATACTGTTCTGTGTGTGTGTGTGTGTGTGTGTGTGTGTGTGTGTGTGTGTGTGTGTGTGTGTGTTTGTGCGCGTGTGCGCGTGTGCGTGTGCGTGTGCGCGTGTGCGTGTGTGTGTGTGTGTGTGTGTGTGTGTGTGTGTGTGTGTGTGTGTGTGTGTGTGTGTGTGTGTGTGAGGAGCATCCACATCTTTCGCAATTCAGTAATACACAAAGCTCATTGTCCCTAGATTATGAATTCGTGAAATGGCTAGTCCTTGATGAAAAACATAAACATTCTTTTTACCTTCATCAGCAAAAATATGGGCAACACACTTTCTCGCGTACTCTTGCTCCCATGTTTAAGAGTTCGACCTTGAACCTAATCATGTAAGAACCGTCACTCGTTCAGTACCAGCTGACGCAGATTGTGTTCCAGCAACCTTCGTTAATTCAACACAGGAACATGGATTCAACGTGGTGTCAGCAAGAGGTATAGATCCTCATGAGCCCCAGCAACTGCGGGGGCTCATGTTGATCTATACCTCTTGCAGTTGGGTGGTGTTCACATTTTCTCGGCACTTAAAGGGTTAAAACCATGGGCAATAAAGTGTGCCGCCGCGCAAATAGACCCATATACTGTATCCATGTACGTGCTTATTCAACTGCATACCATCTAAAACCTACACGTAAAAAAAAAAATTGAAATCTGCAGCAGCTGTTGTCCAAAATATGGGCTGCACGTGAACTCATTTTCTCTCCCCCCCCCCCCCCCCCCCCCCACACACACACACACGAGAGGAAAAAAATCAACACGATCCCCAAATGCAAGAGGCATATATCCTCATGAGCCCCCGCTAACGCGGGGGCTCATGAGGATCTATGTCTCTTGCTTGACACCACTTTGTAACCGCGTTCCTCAACCGGCTGAGACTTTTCGGCGCTGAATAAACGAAGTTTACGCGTACACTGCCTGCGACCATTGTCGCAGTTAGTCCTTGTCTAGATATGTGTGTGTAGTGGGGTTGGGGGGGGGGGAGGGGAGGGGGCGTGGGGGTTTAGGGAGGGGGGCAGGGGCGGATCACGTGGTATTCCAACTTTTCGTTTGGGACCTTTAAATCTGACACAAACGGCCTTTTCACGCCAGACCTTGCATCCCAGAGGCCGACAAATGAAAAAGGGGGGGGGGGGGCGAGGGATGGGGGGGGGGGGGGGCACGGGAGGGGGGGGGGTCCGCCAAGCGTGTGTGACATTCTCCTCCGCCCTCTCACCATCCACCGAAATATAGTAATGCCCCCGGGGTGGGGGTTGGGGGATTAATGTTGGGATTCGGGGGAGGAGGGGGGTATGTTCCAAACTCAAAAAAAAACTTTTATACAGCACTTTAAAGATTTTTTTTCGGAGGGGGGGGGAGGGGGGCGGGGTGAGAGTCGCGGAGAGGAACGGCTGGAACCCCCCTCCCCCCTCACGGATCCGCTTCTGAAAGGGTCGGGAGGGTGAGGTGGGGCACTACACAATAAGCAATTATAAACACCACGAGCGCACATGCGTAGGTGTGAATTGTTTTCTTTTTTTGGTCTGCAGAATAAACCCAAAGAAAAAGCCATCAGGCCAATAATGCAAGCGTTAGCTCATTTACGTACCTGCTGGCTCGAGATTTTGGGCCTTAAACACGACAGGTAGCTGGGCTGTGACTTTGGACCTTCCGGCTGAAAGATGGAACGTCCAAAATCACAGACCAGCACGCAGCTGTCTCACTCGTTGATCACGCCAGTTTGCGCAATCATCAAAAGTACACTGGCCAGTATCGATCGTGCACAGGTGCACACATACCGGCGTTTTTATTGGGGTCAATGACTGTCCCAGTTGACGAGAGGTCCTCGGGCCGATGTTAGCCTTAGCTGGCCCGCGCACGGCCGTGCGCGGGCCGCCAGCTAAGGCTTACGTCGACCCGAGGATCTTTTGCTGACTGGAGCGCGTGGAACAGCGGCTGTATGATGGGTGGAGTGAAAACCAACTAATGTTTACGCTCGCCTTTGACGATGTAGCGTTAGTGTCCCAAGCGCTATGGTGCTGCAGAACCAGATAACTAAGATCAAGCGCTCTAAAAATCAAGGTAATGCTTTTTAGAAAAGGCGGGCTGTTGCCAGCGAAAGAGAAATGGTATATTGGTGCAACCAAACTGGAAGTGGTTAACAGTTATACTACCTTGGCTTCACACTGCCGACCACAAAACTATCGTTTACTGCGGCCCTCTCTGACTATGCTGCAAAGGAAAAGGCGAACGTTATGCTTACAAGAGGGACATTACTTTAACTCATTCTACCCCAGACGCACCACAGCAAGATAAAGATCGACCATGATAGTTCAAGGGTGATGCCAGAATAGCTTGGCGCCTATGGGCGCCAAGCTATTCTGGCATCACCCTTGAACTATCATGGTCGATCTGTGTCCTGCACTGCAATGCAGTCTTCAGAGGACAACGGCAACATTTGGAGATTTCGGTAATGGGGTAGAATGAGTTAAGGGACATGCTTGTTCGCTCTACTCTGACGCCTCGTCATACCACCAGACCCTCAGGCTCCACACCTTGTAATGTTCCTAACTGCAAGACGTGTCTCTTTATTTGCCCTTCCACTGTGGTGAATGGTCCACGTTACAAATTCAACATAGACAGATACTTTACGTGTCAAACTAACAACGTGATTTATGTCATCTCCTGTGTGAAATGCGGCCAACTATTGGAGAGACAGAAAGAACCACCAACGACCGTTTCAAAGAACATCTCCAGTCGTCAACAGAAAGACCGGTCGGACGACATATCAACCAGGACGACCACTCAGTCTCGGACATTCGGGTTAAAGGCCTCTGGCTTATTATGCAAGACAACAATATCTGGGCCAGGAAAGACCGAGAAAAATTTCTGATTAATAAACTGGGCACTGTGGCACCACTCGGGATGAATATGAAAGATTAACATTTTTGTATTAACCTTTGACATTCTAATCTGCTAACTGTACCATTACCTTACTGTGTTTCTGTTTGAGTACGCTTACATTCCTTCTCCTTGTTCTTACTGTCCTTTCCCATTTCCACCCACCCCCCTTATCCCCTTCTAACGTAGACAGTTTTAGGCAGGTCCAATGGGATGCCTATAGGCAGTATCTTTTACCCGCTCTTCTACCCTCCAGGCCCCCCCTCTCTCTCTCTCTCTCTCTCTCTCTCTCTCTCTCTCTCTCTCTCTCTTACACCGCGCCACAGGATAGATCTATTAAATACCAGTGTATCTTTCCCAGGCGCATCTTTATGGAACAAACTGCCTACTTGTATAACACACGCTAGCTCCCTCTCCTCTTTCAAGGAATGCCTCCTCAAGTACTTGTTGTCTGCTAATACATAATTCACCACAAGAATCCGGCGTATGGAACATGTGCTTATCGTAATCAGTGCATGCTGCCGTATGGTTTGTCCATACTAATAATAATCGCCTAATTACATAATTCATGTTTTTATTAAAATCTAAATAAATTTTGCTGTCTTAAGTACATCTTCACTATTTTTCGAATGAATTGCTTAGTATATATGTTATCATTAGCGTGTGTCTGTGTGTGCGTGCGTGCACGCGCTCGTGTGTATGTGTTTGCGCGCGTTACGTGTATATATATATATAATATCTATATATATATATATATATATATATATATGTATATATATATATATATATTTGTTGTTGTTTTGGCTTTGTTTGTTTTGGGTTTTTTGTTTGTATGACCGGATAAATGAATGAATTTTATTTAATGTCTTTTCATGTTTAATGTCTCCTAATCTTAACTTTTGTTTAATTTGTTACTATTACAATTATTACCCTGTGTTTGTAGAGTATAGAGTAGCAACGGCAAGTATGAAAAATGGCACATGCGCTAATTACTTCATCCGTTGAGAAATAAAGTTTTATCTCTCTCTCTCTCTCTCTCTCTCTCTCTCTCTCTCTCTCTCTCTCTCTCTCTCTCTCTCTCTCTCTCTCTCTCTCTCTCTCTCTCTCTCTCTCTCTCTCACTCACTCTTTCAATTTCTGGCCTCACGCACACGCATTCACGTTTGCTCGCGCACGCGCGCGCTTACACACACTCTTGTAGCTCGTGTTCAGTTGAGTTTCTCTCGGAGTCTCTCTCTTATGAGTTTTTCGTTGACGTCATAGTTCTTATTTTACTTCTTCTTTTTTTACGCATTTTTGTTTTTCTTTTATTTTTATTTCACGTCACATCCTTCAGTTGCCACATTCCTTCTGCGATACTGAAACGAAGAATATGTAGAGACTGATTTCTCTATTTGTTTGTTTGTCAATTTTGACTAGGGTATTTTACCCGAAATATTAATACATTGTGTTGTAACTGCCTTTTCTAAGCGTGTTTCTTTCTCCGTTGGGTACTTCTTTGCATTTTACGCGCTTGGCAGTCACCTTTTTGGTCTGGATTGAATGTTTCTCAGCTGTTGAGGACAATGTGGAAGCTGGGCAACCTTAACCCATGGATTTTTGTCAAGGTCTCTGATACCCAGGTGGCGCCGATGCTCCTTTACTCGTCTGAAGTATGGGGACTGACACAGTTCGAAACAATAGAAAAGGTGCACAAGAGACTGCTGAGTGTGGGTGTATGAACCCCAAATCAGACAGCTTATAGTGAAACGGGAAGATATCGACGGTACATTAACCCTTATCATTCGGAATACACCAGTGTGTGAAATAAGTTTCATTAAAATAATTCAAGGGTAGTGCCAGAATAGCTTGGCGCCTCTAGGCGCCAAGCTATTCTGGCACCACCCTTGAACTAAATGCATTGGTCCATATCCCTATCTGTAAGTACTATAATGTAGCTTGCATATGGCAGTGTACACATTTTTAGCCTCAGTATGATATGGGTTAATAGCATGATAAGAGCTACCAAGTATTGGATGAAGCTGATTAACCCTTTTAGCCCCGAGTCCCTACAGCAGGAGATCAGCAGGAGATGGATTGACCATGATATTTCAAGGGTTGTGCCAGATTAGCTTGGCGCCTGAAGCAACTGGTACTTGTACATATATAATCATTAGGTAACACTTTGAGAAATGGGACGGATACAAGACTACCTAAGCAGGCGTACAAGATGCAGTTGACCTGTACCGTCGGCGGCGTTAAACCTAAATAACTAACTAACGGCCAAATGTACCGTCGGTTGGTTTTGGGCGAACCAAATTAAAAACACCCTACACAAGTATGGTTTTGACCATGTTTGGCAAAACGGTGATGCGGGTGATGAAAGGGCTTTGTTTGTTTGTTTGTTTGTTTGTTGTGCAGACAAAGACTGAAAGAGTCATTTGTACAATCGCGGTCATGGGAAATGAAGGTTCAGTCAAGCGACAGGTTTGCAGCTTACAAGCAGTTCAAAACTGTATTTGAACCAGAAATATATTTATCCCAGATAACACTGTAGAGGTATTCAAATACACATGTGAAGGACTGTCCATTCTGCATTGGGACTGAGGAGAATGAAGAACACTTTCTCTAACATTGTAATAGATACGCAGCATTGAGGAATAAGTACTTGGCTAGCCTTTTGAATGATAGAAAAAAATGAGAACATGTTAAGCATGCTGCCTGCAAACCCTAACTGTGACTCTACCAAAAAGTGGCAATGGTCATATTCTATGCACTTAAATTACGTAATGAACAACTATCTGTTGTTTACATTAAGATGTCATTATCTATGGGCCGATGGCCGCAAAATGTCTGTTCAGTTTGTCCCACAGTGGGGTAGACCCCTGATGCAGTGCGCGCGCGCGCGCTCGTGTGTGTGTGTGTGTGTGTGTGTGTGTGTGTCTGTGTGTGTGATGGTGAGTGTGTGTGTGTGTGTGTGTGTGTGCGTGTGCGTGTGTGTGTGTGCGTGCGTGTGTGTGTGTGTGTGCACGTGCGTGTATGTGTGTGTGTATGTGTGTGTGTGTGTGTGTGTGTGTGTGTGTGTGTGTGTGTGTGTGTGTGTGTGTGTGTGTGTGTGTGTGTGTGTGTGTAAGTGATTATCAAGAGTATAATTATATACCCAGACGAAATCGCTTTTTCTTTCTATTTTGTAATTGTTTCCTTTCTCGTTTTGTCAGTGGGTTTTCAGTTGTCTCATCTTACCCAATTAGAATAGGTCGTTGACCTAAGGAATAAAGTGTTCTCAGTTCCGAGTTTACACTCGCATTCAGTGTGCGCTAATTATGAAACAGAGTAAATGTTTGTTTGTTTGATTTGTTTGTTTGTTTGTTTGTTTGTTTGTTCGTTCGTTCGTTCATTTATTACATCATTCGTCACATCGTTCGTTCGTTCATTTGTTTGCCCTTCGTTTGTTCACTCTTTCGTTCGTTGGGTTGTTTGATTGATTGATTGCTTGATTATTTGCCTATTTATTTGTGTGGTTCACTCTTGCTGACCAATCTGTATTTGTCACAACATTAACCCATTTATTGCCATGACCTGCCTGGATTTGTTTCACCACCACCACCAGCATTATCATGAAGCTGGGTGAATAAAGGTAATAAAGGGTTAATAGATCGCAATATCTCCTTTATAAATGTTCCTAGAATGTATTACAATAATGCTGGACAGGGGACTAAATAATGAAGTCTGAATGTCGTATAAAGAAAGACTTTTCTCCTCTGATCTCCTTTATAAATGTTCCTAGAATGTCTTACAATAATGCTGGACAGGGGACTAAATAATGAAGTCTGAGTGTCGTATAAAGAAAGACTTTTCTCCTCTGATCTCCTTCTACCTAGTACGCAGAAGAGTACCTTCCGTTACACTCAAAAGGTAGTAGGAGAACTCTTGTAATATGTGCCCAATCACATGGATTGTGTAAAGAAGGATAGAAAACTCTTAGCTCAGGCCAGACAACATTGAGAACCAGTTTGTATCGGCGAATTGTAGCAAATCAAAGCCTGCGCTGGAGAAGCTCACTTCAATCCGTTCAGTGCCGAGAAAATTTTGAACGCCACTCAACTGCAAGAGGTATAGATCCTCATAAGCCCCCGCAGTCGCGGGGGCTCATGAGGATCTATGCCTCTTGCTGACACCATTTTGAATCCATTCTCCTGGGACAGCTATGGTTTTGGGGGCGTTGAATTATTGAGGATTGCAAACACACAGTCTGCGCCAACTGACACAAACGGGTTGCACGCTGCCCGTCAGTTTGAAGTCGTTAAGGCTTCCTCAGACGGAGAAACGAAACGAAACATTTCGTCGAAATGTCCGCATTTCAGACATTTCTCCAACATTTCACCGTTTCACGAAATGCGAAACGACACATTTCACGAAATAGAACTTGTCTCTATTTTGCGAAACATTTCGCCGAAACATTTTACCCGTCGCCCAATCAGCGCCGTCCGCTCGGTCACACCCCAATCTGACGTCATTCAAGCCCAAACACTGAGGACTGCAACGGTAAAGCGATGCCGTGGAGTCAGGTCTATTATGGCTAGAATTGCGTGATGTGACGCACGACTCTGTACGATTTAAGCGGAGAAATCATTTTCGAAATAGAATCTATCAAATATCATCACTAAAGTACCACCAAAATATGATTTTACGTCAGTTTTCTGAACCCCACTTTCATCGGCTGCTCTTCGAAGCCGCCTACAAGATGGCGGCTATCGCTTTGAGACGGCGGCATCCTCGATTCACTTGAACCAGCCTTGTTTACGCATTCAAAAGCGCTTACGTTTATTCGATATGGTCGGCAATTCACTTTAATTGTGTAAGTGAAGGCACACATGTCTTATATGTTTAGTTTTTAAGCGTCAGTAGTCAGAAATATGACCCGATATCCACCGATACAAACCAGAGCATGTGTCAGTGAACAGTTACTTCCCCTGTACCAGGCGAAATGAATTTTCACCGCGTTTCTGCGTGTGCGGAAAAGGCATTTCGATGCAATGAAAATGTTTCGTTTCTTGTGCATTTCGTTTCTCCGTGTAGGGAAGCCATTATGAATCAAACCTAAAAATAGCAGTGGCATATCCTTCTGATCATACCACTTAGAGCTGTGTTGGCCAACGATACAGGTACGTCCAAGCATGGTCGCCTAATCCGACGGAGGACACAGTAGTGGGGAAAGGTGAAAACAAGTTACACAGCTGCTCTCACCTACGTCAATGCGTAATCTTCCTATCCTTCTGTATAGATTATGCGATTTTGCCCATAGACATTGACTGGAATCCTCCACCTTCTTAACTTAAGCAAACCAGATGTCGCCAGAGTTCGGCAAGAGGCATAGATCCTCATGAGCCCCTGCGTTCGCAGGGGCTACTGATGCTCTATGCCTCTTGCAGATGGGGAAAGATTTGCAGGGAGGTGAGGGGGTGGGCTGAGAGAGGGGGGAGGTGTTCTAAAATTGGCCAGCGGTTAAAGTGAAAATCTTGCCTTCATTCATCATCGCTGGTGTCTTTTGCGTCTTGAGGCTAACGGCGTGAGGTGGGCAGCTCGTGACAGCTCAAGAGCCGTGCCGGATGAGTGCATGGAAAGTTTTCTTTTCCGGACATTGTTTGCCATCCTTAAAACCACGTTTTTTATAGTTGTGTTTTGTTTGTTTATTTATTTTTTGTTTTGTTTGTTTGCTTGCTTGTTTGTTTGTTAATTTGTTTGTTGTTAGTTTGTTTGTTTGTTTGTTTGTTTGTTGTGGGTTTTTTTAACAAACGGACGGACGGAAGGACAAACAAACAAACACACGACATATCGAGCAAATAAACAGACTAGCAGACAAGCAAGCTAACAAGCAAATAAATGACAAACAGACAATTAAACAAACGAGCAAACGATTGAAAGAAAGGAAGAAAGGAACGGACAAACGAACGAATGCACACACGCACGCACACGATCGAACAATCCAACAAACGCCTCGTACGTCATTAGCATGACCCTAGGTGAGCGACGGGCTGGAAAGACGCTGCTCATCACAACAATTTACCTATTCGCTGGCCTGAGGCACTCAATTTTGGATTAGTACTTTAGCGACTAATGACAGACGCCAAGCGTATTACACACTACCCTGGAGTTTGCGCGGTCGGTCCAACTCCTGCGACCTATCACACGATGTTAACCCTTTCACCGTACTTGTCGGTAGCGCATTTTGTGCCAGAGTTGAAGTTCGTGCAGGAATCGAAGGTGTGACCCTTTGGCTGTCGGTACCGGCTTTTTCATTAGATAATTACTGCACAATTTTCAACCAGTGGCTTTCGGGAAGCACTTTTGGTCGAGCTGAGTTCCTACATGAATCGAGGTTTCAAGCCTTCGGCTGTCGGTCGCACTTTTTTTTCAGACAGGAATCACCTCGACAAAAAGTGCTACCGACAGCCAAAGGCTTGAACGAGTCACACGGATATACCGCCAATGAAAGGCTAATAGCTCAAGAGAGCGTTCCGTTATCGCTGGGAGGAGTTGCTTCAAACCCTGACCGCATTTTCGACTTTCTGGCAAATTCAGAAGGCGGCCTGTTTTTTAAATTATTTTTTCAGGCCCCCTGCAACGCACTAGTGAGTGAGTGAACGAGTACGCACTCGGCGGGGTGAGGGTGAGGGTGTAGGTGGGAGAAGGTGAGGTGAATGAAGGTCCGGAGAACTCCCCCCTCCCCCAAACCTCACCCCCCCCACCTCTGCCCCCCCTCACCCCCTCCCCCCCCCCCCCCCCACACACACACACACGTCACGTCTCGGCTCCACGTAACACTCTAGCTTATACTGTCTGTAAACCCTCAGCTTAAAATTATAGGGGGTATCAAAACCCATACGTAACCCCCCCCCCCCCCAACCCCCCTCCCCCCAACCCCCCCACCCCGCCCCCTCCCCCCGGGTCTGCCTTTCGGGACATGGGTGAGGTCAACCCTTTTAACCCCACGGCCTCACTCATTTCCCAAATTTTGGAAGTGCCACTAACAGCTAGGTTCCAGCTGCAGGAGATGGATCGACCATGATAATTCAAGGGTAGTGCAGATCACCTTGGCTCCTGATTAATTAGCATGAAAGACCAGCGTCCCTGGCGCGTCTTAACCATTCAGCCCCCAACGCCGTACAGCACGGGATGGGTGGACTGTGATGATTCAAGGGTAGTGCCAGATTAGCTTGGCGCCTGAAGGCGCCAAGCTAATCTGGCACTACCCTTGAATTATCACAGTCCATCCATCTCCTGCAATTGGTACATTATCGTTAAGTGACACCTCCAAAATTTTGGAAATGTGGCCTTGGGGCTAAAATTTAATGTGTTAAGTTTATTTTACTTATTCGATTGGCTGGCAATATACACTCACCACCCTCTGGTGTTTCTCTCTCTCTCTCTCTCTCTCTCTCTCTCTCTCTCTCTCTCTCTCTCTCTCTCTCTCTCTCTCTCTCTCTCTCTCTCTCCTGCACGTAGTGCAGGCACGTCCTGAGCACAGGAATGTTTGACAAAGCATACACTGTGTAGTTTCTCAAGACATCTTTCTTCTTGTTTTGTGACGGTGTGAATTCAGAGTGAATGCATGGATCCGCACTGATCATCATCACTTTCGAGCTCAGGCCTGCCTGATTAGGTGCTTCGCCCATGTTCACAAGCGTTCTACTATTACTGCGTCAGGCTACTTATACCATCTGATCAACATTTCAGTACGTGATTCTCCACCAGTCGGCTGTCGGGAGCGGTTTTGGTCGCGATGATTCCTACAGGGGTGTGTGTGTGTGGGGGGGGGGGGGGGACTGGGGAGGGGGTAGGCACGCCAAGCAGTTTTCAGAACGTGTTACACCTTACCCTGACCAACCACCGAAATATCCAAAAGTGGCAGGGAGATAATAACATTTATCACATTTTAAAGTACTCTATTGGGTCCCGATCCTAGAACCTCACACCAGCCCCTACCCAATGCGCAAAAGGCTATGGGTCCGACGTCGGCCGCCGCTGGTCCGCGCACTGTCGTGCGCGGGCCAACGGCGGCCGATATCGGTCCGATGCCCTGTGCGCACTGGGTACCTCCACCGCGCCACCCACCCACCCATCCCCTTCCTCCACCCCCTCCTCCCCTTCAGCCTCCACCGAGATCTGCCTCTGCGTGCCTTACCTGTGGCTATCGATCGTAAGATTTCCTCATAAACGAGATGCCCGCATGTATTTTACATTTTGCGGTTGAACGACGCAGTAGGCGACTGAATTTCCCAGTCTGGCGTCTAGGGATCACGTGTGAAAGCAGCTCCCGGCCACAGCGATAGACAGTGGGATGATAATATTAACGTCGCCGCTGAAATCATAAACCCGAAACTGTAAACCCTGCAAGCAAAAGTCCTCGGTGCCGACAGTCGGCTGTAGTGGGCCCGCGCACGGCCGTGCGCGGTCCCACTGCGGTCGACTGTCGGCACGGAGGGTCTTTTACTCCTTGGGAATTTATGTAAAGTAGCCGACAACACTGAGGCCGCCTATGTTCCCGTTTGTCTCCCAGAGCCAAATGACACACCTAGGATCTCATCCAGGAAAAGTCTTTTGAGAACAGAACACAGTAAACTTCGGATATAAGAAACCGCCCTGGGGCCCAATTTTTCTTGTTATTATAATAATTACGGTATTTATAATGCGCTTATCTTATAATAATTATAACTCTAAGCGCGCACTCACAACTCGCACACGCATGCGCACGCTTTAGACAATGACTCACGTAACACAAATAGTGAAAATACATTACGACGGTCAGCTTGGGGTGATATAGTGCTAGAACTGTTGAAAGAGGTGAGTTTTGAGGGCGGACTGGACTGGACTGTTATATCCAGAGTTTGTTATAAGCGAAGTAATTTACATGAAAAACTGCAGTCAGGGCCTCTGAAAAATCGTTGTTATATCCAACTTTTGTTATATCCTGCTTTGTTATAAGCGAAGCCGGCTTTACATTAACGTGAACGTCGCGGGTGAAGGGTCAAACTTGATAGCTCGAGGTTAGTGCCTATTTCACTTCCTGGGTCAGTTTCTGAGCGAGCTTAGTCCTTCGCCAGCCACTAAGCAAGGTGCTCCGCTATAGTGGAGCACATTGCTGAGTGGCTGGCGCAGGACTAAGCTCACTCACGCAAATGGCTTCCGGACCCAAATGGCGCGCGTAGAAATATAATTCTTCGGGACATCAGCAACTAAGGTCACAGGAGATGGAGCGACAGTGGGGTCCCAAGAGTAGTGGCTGATTAGCTCGGCGCAGACACTACCCTTGGCCGCGCTGTCACGGCCTATCTCCGGTGGTTTTGGGTAGTTTAGAAGTTGCATAAGCTTGCAAACTGTTACCTCTTCAGGCGCCAAACTCTTCATACACAACTACCATTGAACTGTCGCGTTCGACACCTTTCCTGAAGACGGCGCTGTTGCCGGAAGCTGGCTTTGTATGCTGTTACCTGGAGGGCAGACATGGTGTAAGTTGAACTACTGAACCATGCTGCAGACCTTATGAACCATGTACATCGTCGTCGGTAGTATGGAAGCAGTTACTGACCTCGATAATTTCGCTGAAAGCCTGACGACTGACAAATTTTCACCAGATAACAATTATGACAAGAATAAATACATGTGTGCTTGGTTTGGCTGGGCCATAACTATGACCCAACGGTGTAGGAAACGGTAGAGGGGGTGGAGAGGTTTGGAGTGATGAGAGAGGGGCCCTGCTTCCCCCCCCCCCCCCCCCTTTTTCTAAAGAAATTTTATGTTGGGTGCATAGCATCCCCTGTTCCCACTCCTCCTCCCCCAAGATGGAAAATTCTTTTGGAGAAAACTTGTTTTTGTTGAAGTAAATAATTTTTCTATTGATTCGGCCGAATCGACACCCTCCCCCGACCACCCCCCCCCCCCCCCACCCCCCCCCCCCCCCCCCCCATGATTGGGTGTGACCTTTCTGAAGCCATGCAGGATGAAAACAGTGCGGCCGGCCCAGTGGCGTGAAGGCAAAAGAGAGTAAGTCCATTTTTGTGAATAGCTAGATTGTCACTGTGTTATAATGAAAATCTCGCTTTTCACGAGTGATGGTCTTACTGTCTTACAGGGCAGAACTGCTTGTAGGTATGCCGTCACCTGCGGGGCAGACACAGCGTGTACTTTTAGAGTAAGCCCTCGTCAATCATAATAATAGTCATTTAGTCGTTTGTAGTTTGAACGCTAATTACCCGATGATACAAACCGACCTGCACCAGGACGGGTTTTTACTAAATATAAATTATAAAAAAAGAAATTTAATAAATAATAATAATAAAAATCACTAATACAACTGGTCCAGCATTTGTGTTCACAGAATTCTGTATTACAAAAATTAGCTCATTCAAGTGCCTGCATCAATAGCTGCGGAAGTGTCGAATAGCGTTGCCGGCGGCAACGCTATTCGACACTCCCGCAGCTATTGATGAGTGGCACCTTGAATGAGTTGCAAATTAAGTAGTTGTTTGAATGTTTATTTTGAAAAGGGGTTTGTTTGTTTTTTGTAACTCGAAATATTTATAAATTGTGTTGTAATCATCGTGACAAAAGACGCGATAGACAGCCAAAGGGCTAAAGCGACCTACTCTAGGCTGCAAAGGGTTAATAGATCGAAATATCTCATTTATAAATGTTCTTAGTATGTCTTTCAATAATGATGGGCAAAAGAGTTAACCAATTCAAAGTTTTAAAGTCGTAAAAGTTTATGAGAGACGTTTCAACTCTCGTTCTCTTTCAGTGGTACCAGGAGAGTTCCTTCAGTTACCCCCATAGGGCAGTGTACACCTCTGGTACATGTTCTTACTCACATGGATGAATAGAACAGTCTTAGATGAGGCAAGACAACATTCATCGTCCGTTGTATCGGCGAATTTTAGGAAACACAGCCTCCCATGGAGCAGATGGCTTTAAAATTTAGACCAACGCACAAGTTGAACGTAGGGAGTACTCATTGATTCAGCCCGACGGCCGTATTTCCCAATTTTTGGAGGCGTTATCTAATGACTATGCGCCAATTGCAGGAGACGCGTCGACCATGATAATTCAAGGGCAGTGCCAGATTCGCTTCCAAGCCAATCTGGCACTACCCTTGAATTATCATGGTCGTCGCATCTCCTTTTGTAAGGACATCGTGCAATGACAGGCGTATAGTGCTACGACAGACAGGGATCAGTCACCTTCAGGCATTTACGCAGGAAGCTGTCACTGTGGATTAAGCCGCTTACACATTTTTGTGCGTCATACTAACGTACCGTATCAGCTACTACGAGGCAGTGACTAGAGAGGTGTTGCATGAACAAGTAAGGATTGGTATTACAATACAATAATACTTTATTAATCCCTCATGGGGAAATTTACTGTCTGCACTTACAACACATGGCATCATCATAATATCAGCTACTACGAGGCAGTGACTAGAGAGGTGCTACATGAACAAGTAAGGATTGGTATTACAATACAATAATACTTTATTAATCCCTCATGGGGAAATTCACTGTCTGCACTTATAACACATGTCATCATCATTCACTTATTAAAATAATTAAATAACCCATAACTCTCAATTAAAGAGATGAACTGTAACAGACGTATTGTTTACCTTTGTAACACTCTTGGCATCAGAAACACATGGTGGATTCCCCCTGTGCTTCTGGTGTCAGCAATGTTGCAGTGAACTACTGAAAGGGCTAGAACTAAAGAACTAAAGAATGCTGACAGACACTATCTACTGATGTTACTGTTGAACAGGGTAACAGCCTGAGGGACAAAAGAGTTGGCATAACGTGATGTACTTCTATTGGGTACTAGAAGTCTGCCACTCAGTTCGATACGTCTGCTGTCAAATTCATATCGAAGTGAATGTGTTTTGTCATCAAGAATGTCAGCCAGTTTGTTCGTAATCCGTCTGTTGTACAGTGCGTCCAAAGTATCCTGGGCCCTACCAATCACCCCGCCCCCTTTCCGGATTACTTTGTTAAGACGATCTTGATCTCTTTTGTTTTACATAAATTTTCACCCCAGCACGTCAGTCCAAAAGTTAGAACGCTAACAATACTGGAGCAGTAAAACATCTGTAAAAGCTGAGTGCTTACATTAAATGATCTGAGCTTTCGCAAACAGTGAAGACGGGTATGCGGTTTTTTACAATAGCATTTGTGTTTTGTTTCCAGTTGAGCGCGTTGTCAAAAAGAAAACCTAAATACGTGTATGACTATATACGATCAACTTCTGTTCCCTTGATGACAGCAGGATCGGGATGATGTTGGTTTTTCCTGAAATCTATGATCATCTCTTTTGTTTTGCCAACATGTAATTCGAGATAGTTTCTATCGCACCACTCTACAAAGTCGTCAATCTCCTGTCGATAGTGTCTGTCGTCCTCATCTGTAATCTGACCTGTCAGTGCCGTGTCGTCGGCGTACTTGTCTATGACATGTTACAGGGCAAGCTCGTGCAAGATGCATAGATCTTCATAAGGCCCCACATTGTGGGGGCTCATGAGGATCTATGCATCTTGCTGGCTCAGTTTACGCCAGTATTAGTCCTTCACCGGCAATAGACGAAAAACTACGTCTTTAAACCCATTTGCTCCATGACAGGATTTGATTGCTAAAATTTGCTTCTACAACGGGTTATCAATATTGTCTTGCATCAACAAAGACTTCGTCTACCCTCGTTTCTTTCCGCAATCCGTGTGAGTAGGCACAGGTACCAGCGGTTTTCACTGCCTTTTTGAGCGTAGCCGGTCGGCAAATTGACTCAGTATAGTGCCGCAGCAAATGCTCGAACATTTCTTGATGTCTAGGCTTTAGGCGCAATTTTTTTACAACTTAATAAATTGACAGCAGACATCTTTTTTCAACTAAAACGTCTGCGAACCACAACGCACCGCAACTGTGTTCACTGTTTCAACCATTTACCGTGAGAAGGAAAAAGTATGCACTACTTTCGCGTAGGAACAGCCGGTCGAGGCAAAGGCTGAAGGCGGGAGACGAAAGTCACTGTGTCGAGTGTGGAGTTGGAGTTTTCTTCGGAATTTCTGGCCTTATATTCTGCACGCGTTTGATATTCTGTTTCCATCGTGTCCTTTTGAACGCAAAATAGAAGCACGAAAATAATGCAACGGCTGTGGCAATTAACAAAGTAAAATAATGAATGGTTTAACCCTTTTAGCCCCAAGATCCTATTTCTCAAATTGTGGAGGTGAAGCCTAAAGATTATGTACCAGTTGTAGGAGATGGAGTGATCATGATAATTCAAGGGTAGTGCCAGATAAGCTTGGCGCCTTCAGGCCCAAGCTCATCTGGCACTACCCTTGAATTATCATGATCAATCCATCTCCTGCTGCAGGGTCCCGGTGCTAAAAGAGTTAACGGGAAAGACAAAAAAGTACAGCGTTGCAGGCCGAGAATGTAGACAAAACACGCGATCAGAGTTATGAATGACCGAAGAATATGCAATGCAGTCTGGATCTCCGGCTTTGAGAAAAGCAAGGTTTTAATTGATATACAAAACGAATCTCGCTTTTCTCAAAAATAGACATACTGGCTTCTGCCATATAACAGCAGACAGTCTCTTATAAAATTGTGTTCATCAGCAAGAGGCATAGATCCTCATAAGCCCCTGCATATGCAAGGGCTCATGAGGATCTATGTCTCTTGCTAGCCTGAGTTCACCCACATTTATATCATTATTCCATATGAAAGTGTCAGTCATCAGGTTCTGCGTCACCACCAGTAGGCATTCTCCTTTACCAAACCTTTCAAATCCCATTGCATGCAGTGAAGCACATGGTTATTCTCATGGGCCCCTGCATCCGCAGGGGGCCCGTGAGAATCTATGCCTATTACTGGGTCTGGGGTCAGCTGCATTTATGTCATTGTTCCGTCAGACAAGGTAATCGTGGTTGATATAGATCTACTAAATCAGCGAGGCAGGTGACATGTAGGACAGTCAGTCTGTCACGATTTTCTGTACGCTAACAGTCACGAGTCTCAGTCTATCGATACAATAGTACACGCCTCTATATATACTGATCAACAAAGAAACGCGAAATAGCCCCTTCAAATCACATTTAATCCAACATTTGAAAGTCGATTTCGGACAAACCATACAACGGATATTATCGACATTTTAGGAATGAAATCATGGACACCAGCGTAATCAGTGTGGAAGTTTATTCTGTATTTGGAGCAAGCATGGCACGGCACAAACAGGCAATATGGCGTGTGACCCATATTGTCGGTGATGACGGCTTGGCAGCGTCGGCGCACAGAGTGCATCAGGCGGTTGACAGCTGACCTGGGGATGTTGTTCCAGGCCTGGACAATGATATTCTCCAGTTCTGCGGCTGTCGTTGGTGTGGGGCGTACAGCGTTGACCTCCCTTTACAGTTGGTCCCAGAAATGTTCGATGGGATTGAAGTCCGGGCTGAGAGCAGGCCAGGGCATGACTGAGATGTTGTGCTGCTGCAAGAAGTGCTGGGTGATACGTGTAGTGTGTGTACGCGCATTATCTTGCTGCAAGATGAAGTTCTGCGTCCCTGAGAAAATGGCAGGACATATGGGTGTAGTACTTGGTCAATGTAGCGCTGAGCTGTGATGCCATTTCCGCGACCTGGTACGAGTCCACGGAAAAACGCAGGTCTTACTGTCTGGTTCAGGGTAATCATCGCGCTTGGCCCGCCCCAGGCATTGTTCTCCAGCACAAAGCCATCAGCATTGCGTTCACCCCTTCTCCGCCACACTCTTATGCGCCCATCTGGATGGCTGATGCAGTAGCGGCTCTCATCCGTAAATAGGACGTTCTGCCACTGTCGCCAGGTCCAGTCGACATGAGCCTGTGACCACTGTAAGCGTGCACGACGATGACGGTCAGTAAGAACAGGTCCGCTGGTTGGACAGCGGTTGTGCAGATTATGCTCCTCTAGCCGTCGTCGCACTGTGGTTGCCGATAACTTCTCTTGCTGTTTCCTCGGCCGGCTGAAAGCGATTTCGCACGTGAGCCCGGAAAATGTGGCGGTCTTGCCATGGAGTTGCCACATGTGGTCGTCCGCTTCGGGAAGCGTCAGCAGAAGACCCGTTGGCATGATAGCGTTGCTGCAGCCTGTAAATGGTCGAAATGTGACATCTAAAGGCCACTGCCACAGCTTGTGGATTTTCTCCGGCTTCCAAACGCCCAAGAGCTCGTTCTCGTCGGGGAGTATTAAGTCTTGGCATTGTTGATGTGGCAACGGCAAAAGTGACAGAAGGCGTTACACTGCTGATTTTTTTTATTGCTTGCATTGCTGAACACAGTTCATGACCCAACATCACTCTGCAGTGTATGCACGTGCGTGGAAAGCATACGCCGTGCATCCTAACCAATACGGGTGCCTCGTGCACAGGGAGGGAAACACGGTTACTACAGTACGGTGACTGCATGCTTACATGTTGTTGCTCGTACACTGGCTATCAAAAATAGTGTAACGTATTTTCGTGGATTTATCATACAAATACAACATACACTCGAATTTCGCGTTTCTTTTGTTGATCAGTAAATAGAGAGGCGTGTCGTACTATTGTATCGATAGACTGAGACTCGTGCCTGTTAGCGTACAGAAAATCGTGACAGATATATATATATATATATATATATATATATATATATATATATATATATATATATATATATATATATATATATATATATATATATATATATATATATATATATATATATATATATATATATATATATATATATATATATATCGTGACAGATACGTTTTGCGACTGCTGTGGTAGGACCTACTCAGCGGAACTTCGGATCCATCTGCGGTCTATATCCTACCTTGAAGTGACTTTCTTTCTGTAAAACTGAAATAATTAAAGAAAATCAGAAATCATAATCAGATGGAAGAAAGTAGATAGAACCCCTTTATTGTAATGAAAACAGTAGGTCGCGCCCTTTTGTAGTATGGGTTAAGGGACAATTTCGCTGAATAACCCTGGTCACGGCAGCATGCGTCCCCGTACAGGGAAGCAGTCTTACCGTTCCCAGTAAGCAGAGGTCATCGAGCCCACGACGGCTGTGCGCGGGCCCACTGCGGCCTACGTGGGTCCAAAGAAGTTTTGCTACTGGGATTTCATTCCTAAAAAATGTGGTTGTCAGCGAGGCAACTCCTTGAGAGCACGCGGCAGGAACGTTTACGTACATGTTTGACAATGATCCACGGCTCCGCTGCCGAAATAACAAATAGTCACATTGAAGGAGTTAAACAGCAGTGGCGTAGGAACGAGGGCGGGCTCCCCCATCCATTTCATCCCAACCCCCACCCTCCACCCCCACCCCACCCCTCGCCCACCGAAGAAAATATATGGAGGGGGGTGGTTAATCCCCAAACCACCCGAATAGCTTCCTAGAAAAAATAAAATGCATTACACAAAATTGTACGTTTGACTTTTTCAAGGCTGGACGAGTGTCGTCTCCCCCTCAGCCCCCCCCCCCTCCCCTCCACCCCCCGGCCATCCCCATTGCCCGTTAAGAGCCGACAGATGCTTGAAATCTCACCAGAAAGGAAATTAAATCATTCAGCATATGCATGTGTAATCGTGTATCTGCGCAAACTATCCCATATCGTCGTGCATGTAGGATATAAAAATAGGACGCCACCACTGACCTACAGAACCGAACTCATTACCAGTAAAAGAGCTGTGGATTGGTGCATGCAGGATACTGAAAAAGGTGCAAAACGACACTCGCCCCGAATTTTATTTGGAGAGAACTGCATGACGTACACATCAGAAGGCAAACACATCAGGTGTAATCGTTCAGTACCAAGCTATTCGGGCACTATACTTGACTCGAACTGATCATGGCCGATCCATCTTGTAGTGCTGCCCCCATTAATTTTGAGTAGAAGCTAGTACGTTCATTTTCGAGAAAAGTGCGTGTTTCATTGTATAACAATGACAATTTCGCTTTTCTCGAAAATGGACTGACATGTTGAGTTTTGCCAAATGACGCGTCAGGACGGAGTCAGGACTGAATGGATTAACATCACGGCCCCACAATACCGACACGTCTTCGGGCCCATGTCGGCCGCAGTAGGCCCGCGCACGACCGTGCCGGCGGACCTACTGCGGCCGTCGTGGGCCCGAGGCCTTTGCTCACTGTGGCAGTGCGTGATTCAGCAGATTAGGTGGGAGTGGGCAGTGCTGGGCGGTTCCAAGGACACACAAATAACAATGTACTTTCCGGAACCTTCCATTCACCCAGCTCCTGTGTCAGCGGCACACATTTCCACGGTCCTTGCTGCCGAGGGGCTCATGGAATAATGTGCATCTTGTTGGCTGAATCTTGCTCGGTCTTATTACCCTGTCAATTCACTGCCAGTGGACGCAGACCATTAAAAAAAATATATATATCATTGTAAATTAACACTTTCGAGACGTGTCTCATCCAGAATCGCGGCTTTATGCCGCGAATCCGGTTGCGGCACGTCTTGAAAGAGTTAAACGTCAAAGAACGCCAGCCGCCAAAGATGCATGGGTACAAAGTGATTTCAGTAAGAGGCATAGATCCTCATGATCCCCCGCAACTGCGGGGGCTCATGAGGATCTATGACTCTTGCCGAGGCCAATATATATCCATGTTTCAGTCTTGGACACAGTTGCAACTTTTGGTCGTTGAATGGAACAAGAATTTCGTAAAATAAATAAGATAAGATAGTTTATTGTCATAGGTTTCCATGTAAAAAAAAAAAAAACCAAAAAAAAAAAAAAAAAAAAAAACAATGGAATTTGTCTTGATGTCAGTTACTTACTTACGCCTGTCACCCCTACCCGGGTATAGGCCGTCGACGAGAGACCTCCAGCAACTCCTGTCCTGTGCTTCTCCTTCGATTCTACTCCAGGTGGTTCCCAGTCTCTTGATGTCCGATGTCAGTTACTAAGACTGAAATAACGGAGAGAATGAAGAATGAATGAATGAAACTTTATTTTCCAAGGATAAAAGAATAGGTGCGCAGACCTGTTTTCATTCTTGTCCTTGCTACACACTACGAGAGAGAGAGAGAGAGAGAGAGAGAGAGAGAGAGAGAGAGAGAGAGAGAGAGAGAGAGAGAGAGAGGAGAGAGAGAGAGAGAGAGAGAGAGAGAGGAGAGGAGGAGATGAGAGAGAGAGAGTGAGAGAGAGATGAGAGAGCGAGAGAGAGATGAAACTGAAATAATATATAATAATAATAATAATAATAATTAGCGCATTAAATAGGCGCTTTATCCCAATTGAAAATCGGCGCAAAGCGCCGCCGCGAACTGAACCCAACAAGCACGCTCACGTGAATCACGCGCATTCACTCACACACTGTACATAAACACAGAACATTCACGTGGTGCTAAGGGCAAGCTCAAGCGAGCTACTGTAGTTTTTGGAAATTCAGAATCGTTTGTATTTGAAATTTGATTAAGTGGACTGAAACTGATACCAAAGTCAAACTTTATTTCTGAACGGAAGAAGCAGTTAGCACATATGCCATTTTTCACGCTTGCCGTTGCTAAACTACAAAGGTACAAATATGCTAAAGGTACAAAGCTACTAAGATACAAAAGTACAAAGCTACTAACATGAAAGTGCACATAATATAACAAGTCGTTCAAAAAGAGATGGATAAGGCAAAATGGAGGGCACCAATTATGATTACTAACAGAGAGAGAGAGAGAGAGAGAGAGAGAGAGAGATTAAACTCTAAAATATGATTTTCATGCTAAATACTAAGCAAATACTGGTATTAAAATAGGTGTCCAGCTGCAAGCGGCCTAGATCCTCATGAGCCCCTGCAGTTGCGGGGACTCGTGAAGGATCTATGCATGTCCCTTACCTAATTCCACTTTGAATCCCTTTTCCTGAGACGACTGATGCTTTTCGGCGATATGATAAACAAAGATGGCAGAAACGCGACCTGGGTCGGCTGGCGGTTAAGGGGTTAATGTGTTCATGGCGCAGTGTAGCAGCCATTTGTCGCTCAGCATGGTTTTCCTGTTAATGTGGGTGACATAGGATTGATATGTGTGTAATATTGTGTTTATCTATCTTAGTGCTGTATACAGGACGATCGCCAACTGAGTGTATGTCATGATGAATACATGTGCAGGCAAGTGAGGATGTATTTTACTGTTGCCATGTCACACACAAATCCTTGTAACGTTTTACTTGGCGAATAAATGTCTTATGTCTTATGTGAACTGAGTCTTCCCTTACATATAGGGAAGAATCTGTTTTGCGCAACCAGCTTTTTGCTAGAAAAAAAAAAAAAGTCTTAACTCGTTCAGACCACGAGCATGATAGTTCAAGGGTGGTGCCAGAATAGCTTGGCGCCCATAGGCGCCAAGCTATTCTGACACCACCCTTGAACTATCATGCTCCATCTGTCTCCAGTCGTTCAAAGGGCAACTTCAAAATTTGGGGATTTCGGTCCTTGGGTAGAATGTCCTAAGAAACGGGTGCTTTCTCAAAAGAAGTCTTGAAGGGCAACAAAAGCGACACCTGTCATTAAGACCATCATCATTCAGGTGGCCGAATCTACCTACATGATGGTCTTTAAATGACAGGTGATCTCTCAAAGCAACGTCTGCTGCCCGGTACATAATTCATTTTTGCTCTACAGTATTTTTTTCCCATAAAAGTGATGTGTTGTCACGTCTATTAATATTTCTTCCACTGAGAGGGGCGTATGTTGTTCCAGAGATGAAGACCCTATGACTAGAGAAGAACCCAACGAAGAATGAAACACGCTTAGAAAAGACAGTTACAACACAGTTTATTAATATGTCTATGTTACGTCTTCTCTTTTTTTACTCACTTTTGTTTTTCATCTTTTGTTTTACGTCACATCCATCAGTTGTCACAATCCTTCGTCGCTTACAAGGTAAGTAGCGACTGAATTCTGTATTTGTTTATTTTGAAAAAATGAAATATTAATAAACTGTGTTGTAACTGTCTTTTCGGAGCGTGTTTCTTTCTCCTTTGGGTTCTTCTCTACATTTTTACACGCTTGGTGGTCACGTGAACCCTATGACTAAGCCTATATCTTTCATTGAAGGGGTCACATGTTGCTCCGTCTATGATTAGTCAAATCTACTATCATCGAGCCCCTATGGCTACAACCACGTATTGTGTGTTCTAGAAGAATGGCAAGACTTCACCACATATATTAACCCATTTAACACCACGGCCGCTTTTCTCAAAGTCTGGAGGTGTCATCTTACGACTGTGTACCAGTTGCTGGAGATGGATCGACCATGATAAGGCAAGGGTATTGCCAGATTAGCTTGGCACCATCAGGCCGTGTTTAATACCGGTATTTGCTTAGTATTTAGCATGAAAATCATATTTTAGAATTTACTGTATATGTGTGAGTGTGTGAGTGTGTGTGTGTGTGTGTGTGTGTGTGTGTGTGCGTGTGCGTGCGTGTGCGTGTGCGTGTGTGTGTGTGTTATTTTAGTCTTAGTAACTGACATCAAGACAAATTCCAATGTTTTTATTGTTTTGTACAAGTAAACATATGGCAATGAACTATCTTATCTAATCTGGCATTACCCTTTAATTATCATGGTCGGTCCATCTCCTGTTTTAGGGCGCCGGGGCTAGATGGGTTAATTCGGCCTTGATTTGCTCATGCACTGCCGAATTTACTTTGAGACTTCGGTATTCATGCGCGACTGAATGCTGTTTTCACGGCCAACTGACCGTACTTTTGCACATTTAGTGAGTGCATGGTCACACATGTAGGGTAGTGCCGGATTAGCTTGGCGCCCTCCAGGCGCCAAGCTAATCCGGCACTACCCTTCAGTCGTCGCTGTACCTTTAACTGATGGCGCAGAAAGCGACCATAAAATTAACGCAGAGAAGAACCCAACGCAGAAAGAAACACGCTTAGAAAAGACAGCTACAACAACACAATTTATTAATATTTCGGGTAAATACCCTTCTACAAAATAGACAAACAAACAAGTGTAGAGATCAGTCGCTACTTATCTTATTGCATCTTCAGTTGCCACATTCCTTCTGCGATAACGTGAGTAGCGACAGATCTCTATACTTGTTTGTCTATTTTGTAGAATGGTATTTACCCAAAATATTAATAAATTGTGTTTAACTGTCTTTTCTAAGCGTGTTTCTTTCTCCGGTGGGTTCTTCTCTGCATTTTACATGCTTTACAGTCACCTTTTTGGTCTGGACTGCACAAAATTAACGCTACTTCTCAACACGCATGGTGCACTGTGATTCTGCGTTGGCGTTGATGCGTTAAAACGGTTTGAACGTTTCGTAATTAACGATATACCTACCAACCAACCTGAACCGACCGGTTACCACCTGCTATTGCGCAGCCAACCCTCACTGAGCAGTGGAACTCTCCTGCTTGAAGCCTAAACTGAACCCGCAGTGGCTCAAACTGTGGGGGCTCATGAGGATCTATACCTCTCGAAGTTGTGTGGTGGCGTTCACGTTTTCGATGTACTGAACGGGTAAATCACATGAACATTCGCGTCGTGAACCATTCGCTAACTATTCGAGAATGCAGTGTGAACTTGTTTGTTGTTTTTTTTTGTTTGTTTGTTTGTTTGTTGTTGTTCTTTTGCTACACTTCTTCTGGGAACAGTTCGATAGGTTCGGCGAACCACACGGAAACGAAACCGAAACTCACACCGGAATGTAATATCTTTCCTTTGATACTGACGTTTTATCTATACAATGTAAGATTTAGTTTTACAATAGTACACGAAATATGACGTCATTATTCACACATGTCATTGTCCTTCGTAATTTTGCCGCTGTTATGCCATCTTTAATGAAGTGATGTCAATGGAATTTTCATTTACAAATGGCTGACATCAACTCAGAATTAAGGTCTTTCCCTCTTGCTGATCATAGGATCAATGAAAAAATATTAATCATGTAGAAATCATGATTAAGGTGTATATGTACCTTCGCCTTCGTTGATTCACTCGTGTTACATTGCGTAAAAACGCCTGGGGTCAACCGCATAACTTTGGACGTTCACCTTGTTTCTGAAATCTGTCTTCACTGATCGACTAAAAGCCACAACAGTCCAAAAGAATATGGACACAAAAGAGGTCTCAGCAAGAGACACAGATCCTCATGAGCCCCCGCAGTTGCGGGGGCTCATGAGGATCTATGTCTCTTGCAGTTGGATCGCGCTCACTCACGTTTTCTCTGCAGCGAAGGGGTCAAGAAGCCAACTTCGCGAACAGGGCGAACTCACAGTTCGGCGCCTGGTTAAAGCCTCACAAAGTTTACGGTGCCACCTGACCCAGGGCACGAACAGGATTAAGTACCGAAGTATGCCTACTGAGAACTATACCGCGCGTTCTACAGTCAAACAACAATCCGCCGAGTGACCCTCAGTGACAAGGTTATTGCACAGGTCCATTCGGGCCGGCCGCTGCTGGTCCAGTCAGGCTGCACTATGAATGTTATGATATGGGCCTGACTTAGATCATACACGGTCCGCCATACCTGTACATTCACTTGTGGACCACGTCTGTTAATGTCCTTTTATGGGGAGGGAGGACGGAACGGGGAGTAGGAAGGATGGGGGTGGGAGGGGTAGGGGGTGGGGGTTCAGGCGGCCGTATAATTTCCCGAGACTCCGAACTGGATCACTTTTGACTTAACAACCTGCGCTGAAGTTTAACTGGCTGAACCTTCACTGACGGAGATTCTAGAGAGATAATAATAAGAGATCTTAACTCATTTAACTTCATGGCCTCATTTACCAAATTTTGGAGGTGTCTTCTAACGACTATGTATCAGTTGCAGGAGACGGATCGATCATGATGATTCAAGGGTAGTGCCAAATTAGCTTGGCTCCTGCTGTAAGGTGTTGGGGCTAAATGGTTTAAAAGAGCACAGGTCTATTTTTATATGCTACTGGTTTACAATTGTAACGCACGCAGACTTGCCCACAGTCGTACGCACAGACTCTCACGCAACAGACGCATACACCGCCACTGACTCAGACAGGCGCATTCATGCGGTAAAACACAACACACGGGCCCCCTTTCTAAAGTAACCTTTATACACTATAAATGAAAAGAACGACTTAAATGATTATCAACTATATACACTGTTCTATTATCACACCACACACGTATCACAATATCTTTGCCAGGTTAGGTCTTAGTCTCACATTGCCTCCAACCTGTTTGATGTTGTTGCCTGGTTACGTTGGTCCTTCTCACGTCTAGGCGTGAAAGTCCTTCGTCGTACGCTTATTGCCGTCCTGTCTCTCTGGGCACGGACGTCCTTGTTCTCGTACGGTACTCAGTTCTCGCTTGGACTTGGGTGTCTTGGTTCCCAGTCAGACTCACTCTCAGAAGAGCTGGAGGGATGACCTCACGTAGGTCCCACCTGCGACTCGACGTCTCGGCGTCCGTCTTTCCACTCTTGTTACAAGAACTCTGAATAGACAACAAAAGTCCCAACGTAACACTTGCTAAACACACAACATATTGGATCAATGAGAAACGTCACGTAACCTGGCTGATACAAATAACTCACACGTTCATTCACACACACACACGTGCTTCATAAACTATTTTCGTATCACCCCCATATCTCTGTCACTATCTTGAAAACAGACTATAGCCTAACTGACACTCTTGCTATACCTTACTCTATACCCTGGAAAAGACTATGCTTACCCAACCACGTACTATCTTCATAGCGGCTTAGACATACACACTTCATATTCCTTTAGTCATCTAACTCGGTAAACAACTGTATACAAAAATACGGGTTACTTCACCGAATTCTAAACATACTATAACTAAACCAAACCGGAACACCGCTATACAACCACATTAATCTTACCACGCATACTGTCTTTAACTAAACAACTATCAATACTACGTTTATAGAAACATACCTGAAATCTAGGCTTCAGAGTCTTGGAATGCGGGCTAGGTAACTCAAACACAACCGTTCCATACGACAAAACAGCCCGCACTACCGATCTAGACCTCTGACAGTCACAGCTTCCGCCTAGAACTCACTAAACAGAACTCACTAAAAATCCCGTGCTAACCATGTCTTACAGATTTCCCGTGGAGCCTAATGCCACCACAAACAAACCGTTAACAAAACCCGTACCGTACTAATCCTACTGTGCGAGCACTATGCACAAGCATAGAGCTTCATCACAATTCCCCCTTCCTCGGGAAAAAAAGAAACGACCGAGTTTCTTTTTAAGACTACTCGACGTAATGTTATCCGAAACAGGAAAGGACTAACTTTGACTATATAGAATACAAGAAAAAAGATTGCAGCCTTAAGCCTCAACGCACAACGTAAGATCGACCAGCGACAGCAAAACAGAACTAACGCGTTAAAACCTCCAGAAATGAAAAAGATCCAACGACTGCCCACGCACAAACACACAATCGCGAGACTCCAATCTCCGATCTACCTACATACTGATTACTGGGTGCTGAGCCGCATTTCTGTCCGCAACAGAAGTATGCCGTCTCCAGCCAACCCGACTATAGGGCCACACCCGCTGACCGATTCCCTGTTTCTGGACGGAAATAACACGTTCCCTCTGGCCACGAGCACGCTTGCTCTGAGCGCTCGTCGCTACTGCACCGCTAGGAACATGAGCTCGCTTAATCGCTCCAACTTTAGCGATGACTGGCTGCACACCCTTCATGTTACCCAGAACTAAATCAACTACTGGCTCGTCGATGACACACGATACCAGATCACCTGTGAAAAACTCGGTGTCAATCTCTATTCTAGCTAAAGGGAAAACTTCCACCTTTCCTCCGAACGTCAGGGTCACCACTGTAACGCAACAATTAACCCGTTCATCACAACAATTAACCCGTTCACTGAACACCACCCAACTGCAAGTGGTATAGATACTCATAAGCCCCCGCAGCTGCTGGGGCTCTTGAGGATCTATGCCTCTTGCTGAAATCACTTCATGTCCATGTTCCGTGGACGGCTGAGAGAGAGAGAGAGAGAGAGAGAGAGAGAGAGAGAGAGAGAGAGAGAGAGAGAGAGAGAGAGAGAGAGAGAGAGAGAGAGAGAGAGAGAGAGAGAGATGAGAGAGAGAGAGAGAGAGAGAGAGAGAGAGAGAGAGAGAGAGAGAGAGAGAGAGAGAGAGAGAGAGAGAGAGAGAGGAGAGAGAGAGAGAGAGAGAGAGAGAGAGAGAGAGAGAGATGAGAGAGAGAGAGAGAGAGAGAGAGAGAGAGAGAGAGAGAGAGAGAGAGACTGACTGACTGAAACTTTATTTATCAAGGATTGAGATATTAGGCGCACAGGCCTTTCTTCCAATCTGTCCTTGCTACATCTACTGACATATAATAACAGGCAAAGCTACATTACACTCACAAACAACATCGAAAGTAATGCGAATTACGACAACACTACAAACTGCAACAATGATTTAACAAAACACACAGGTACCCATACGAAGATGTTTGCACGTGTCATAATATCCGTTTGCGGGAGCCCTCCCCAGACACTCCCACCCGGGGGGCACGCCACAAATATACTTTCACTCGAATGACATACTAAGCACATCGTTTGAATAAACTGTGCACCGGCACTGCATCCCCTGACCAGGTCTATACGGGAAGCACCCCCACAAACGGCACGTGAACGCAAATGGTATAATAAAAATAATAGTTGCATAAAAAGAAATAAAAATATATTATGTTTAGACAACACGAGATAATTAAATTTACGTTGCCTTGGATAAGTGCTTGTACAGTTTTGCTTTAAAAGCAGCTAGGGAATTAACTTGTTGTAGATGCAGAGGAATAGAATTCCACAGGAAACCACCTGAGTATGACAAACTGGATTTATACAAATCAATGCGGGGCCGTTTTATGCTCAGGTTGCTCCGAGAGGTGCTGTATCTCTTCTCAGTAAGAGTAAAGAGTTCCGATAAGTAGCCGGGGGCCTTACCCTTAAGAGCTTTGTGCACTAGTCTCTCTTGGCTGGACTTCGCGAACGAAGATTTTATAGGAGTTGCCCACGACGTCTGCAGGCTTGTTCGTGGCTGCGGAGGCCAATCCGGGACAGGCAGGTTCGACCGCAGTGGCTGCAGGGGAAGGTATGGCCAGAGTTCTGAGTTGCGGCATCTCTGTTCTTTCTCCTGAGCCGCTTGTCCTTAAGGCTAGCTCTGCGAGAGTCCTCAAAGGAGACAGCTGCCTTGTAAATAGTGGAGCGCCAGGTGTCACGGTCCACAGCAAGCGAAGACCACTGGTGGTGGTCGATTTGGCAGGCACTAAGTGACTTCTTGAGACAGTCTTTGTATCTCTTCTTTGGTGCCCCTCTGTCACGGTGTCCAGTAGCAAGCTCGCCGAACAGGGTGATCTTTGGTAGGCGATGATCCTCCATCCTGGAGACATGCCCCGCCCAGCGGAGCTGTGTCCGCAGCAGCAAAGCCTCGATGCTCACGGTTTCAGCCTGTTCAAGGACCTCGACATTGGTGACATAGTCACTCCAGTGAATGCCCAGGATGGTACGCAGGCAGCGCTGGTGGAAGCGTTCGAGGAGTCGTAGTTGGCTGCGGTAGAGGGCCCAGGACTCGGAACCATACAGCAGGGTGGTGAGGACCACAGCTCTGTACACGCTGATCTTGGTGCCTGTTTTCAGCTGTTGATTGTGCCACACCCGCTTGAAAAGTCGCCCGAAAGCGCTGTTCACTTTTGCCAGCCTGCTGTCAAGCTCCTTGTCCAGCTTGGCGTCCGACGTGATAATGCAGCCAAGGTAAGTAAACTGGTGCACTGACTTTAGTTCAGACTCGCCGATGGTGATGTGAGGAGGGCGATACACTGTCTTGGGTGCCGGCTGATGGAGGACCTCTGTCTTTTTCAGACTGACCTCGAGTCCAAAGAGCTGGGCAGCGTCTGCGAAGCAGGACGTGATGCGCTGCAGGGCTCTCTCTGTGTGTGCAACGAGGGCAGCATCATCAGCAAAAAGCAGCTCACGGATCAGTTGGTCTAGGGTTTTCGTGTGGGCCTGCAGTCGTCTGAGGTTGAACAGGCTGCCATCGAGACGATACCTGATGTACACTGCATCGTCATCATCGAGGTCCACTGTGGCCTGCTTCAACATCATGCTAAAAAAGATGGTGAAGAGGGTCGGTGCCAGCACGCAGCCCTGCTTTACGCCGTTGAGAATGGGGAATGGTTCTGAGAGGTCATTGTTGAGTCTGACCTGACCTTGCTGGTCCTCGTGTAGCTGGACAATCATGTTGAGGAACTTTGGGGGACAGCCAAGTCGCTCCAGGATCTGCCACATGCCTTGCCTGCTCACAGTGTCGAACGCTTTTGTTAGGTCGACAAACGTTACGTACAGCCCTTTGTTCTGCTCGCGGCACTTCTCCTGTAGCTGTCTCAGCACAAAGACCATATCGGTGGTGCTCCTGTTTGCTCTGAAGCCACACTGGCCCTCTGGGAGTTGGTCTTCAGCGATGGCAGGTACCAGCCGATTCAGGAGCAGCCTTGCAAGGATTTTTCCAGCAATGGACAGCAGTGTAATTCCCCGATAGTTGGAACAGTCAGACTTCTCACCTTTGTTCTTGTACAGGGTGATAACGACTGCATCACGGAGATCCTTTGGTAGTGTTCCTTCCTCCCAGCAGCAGAGAAAGAGGTCATGGAGCTTGTTGTGCAGTGCTGTGCCTCCATGTTTCCAGATCTCTGGCGGTATTCCATCAATGCCTGCTGCTTTGCCACTCTTGAGCTGGTGGATGGCTGTGAGGGTCTCTTCAGCGGTGGGCGGTTCGTCCAATTCAACTTTTACTGGGAGCTGTGGGATTTGTAGGACGACTGCTTCTTGAACAGTGCGCTCAGCGCTGAAGAGGCTCTGAAAGTATTCCGACCAGCGGTTCAAGATGGAGGTATTATCTGTGAGGAGTGCCTGGCCATTCGCGCTTCGCAGGGGACTTTGTACCAGGTGCCTGGGGCCATACACTGCTTTCAATGCTTCGTAGAAGCCCCTGTAGTCACCATTGTCTGCGCAAAGCTGGGTCCTCTGTGCAAGTCTGGTCCACCACTCATTCTGGAGATCTCTGAGCTTGCGCTGGAGACTGCTGCAGACGAGGCGGAAGGCAGACTTCTTCACAGGGCAGGAAGGCTGGGCTAGGTGGGCCTGATGGGCGGCTCTTTTTTTTTGCTAGGTGTTCCTGGATCTCTACATCGTTTTCGTCAAACCAGTCTTTGTTCCTCTTTCTAGCGAAACCCAAGACTTCTGCAGAGGATTTTGCAATAGCAGTTTTCAGTTCTTCCCAAAGTGTTTCAGGGGAGGAGTCTGCTGGGTCCGCTGTGTCTTTGAGCCTGCGCTGTAAATCTGTCTGAAAGGCAGCTTTCACGTCGTCACGCTGAAGGCTCGCAACATCAAGCTTTTTCTTGGGGGGTCCCCATTTCTTGGGTTTTGGCTTGAAGTGGAGCCTGAGTTTGCAGCGGACAAGGCGGTGGTCAGTGTGGCACTCTGCGCTGGGCATCACTCTGGTGAGGAGGACGTCACTGCGGTCCCTCTGACGCACTAGGACATAGTCGATAAGGTGCCAGTGCTTGGAGCGAGGATGCATCCAGGTGGTCTTTCGACTGTCCTTTTGCTGAAAAGTAGTGTTGGTGATGACCAGTTGCTGCTCTGCACAGAACTCCAACAGTAGGCGGCCATTGTCATTGCAGTTCCCCACGCCATGCTTGCCGAGGACTCCTTTCCAGGCTTCAGAGTCCTGGCCCACTCTGGCGTTGAAGTCGCCAAGGATGATGACTTTGTCGTCTGCAGGGGTGCTCTGTATGAGGCTGCGCAGGTCAGTGTAAAACTTGTCCTTTTCAGCAGGCTCTGCCAAGAGGGTTGGGGAGTACACACTGAGAAGGGTGACGTGTTGCTGGTGTCTCAGTGGGAGGCGCATGGACATGATGCGGTCTGAATGACCCGTTGGTAGGTTTTCCAGCTTAGTCGCAATGGAGGTCTTGACCATGAAACCCACGCCTGAGAGCCGTCTTTCTGATGCAGGCCTGCCTGACCAGTAGAGGGTGTACCCAGCGCCAAGTTCTTGGAGGCTGCCTTCGTCCGGAAGGCGTACTTCGCTGAGCGCGGCGATGTCAATGTTTAACCTCCGCAATTCATGGGCAATGAGGGCGGAGCGACGTTCGGGGCGTCCGCTGTCTGCTTTGTCGAGCATGGTTCGGATGTTCCAGCATGCTATGTTGAGTCCGGTCGTGGTCGTCATCAGAGTGGATCCGTTATTCTTTCTTGTTTTTTGACCGCATGAGAAGATGCCCGTTGACCGCGGCTAGCCAACTGGGGTTGCGAGGGGACGAGCTTTGGTTAGGCCACCTTTTCTAGGCCCCTCTCCGTGTGGAGCAAGCAGTGCTGTCCCTAGAGAAGGCTGCTTGGTCGTTCAGGGTGTGCCGAGTGATGTTGTCATCCCCAGGTCAACATCAGGCGACCAATATCCTGAACCGCCTGCATGCAGGTTTGAGACTGCGGCTTCCAGTGACATCTTTCACCTGCCGTTTCGCCCCTCGCCCATCGCTACAGGACTTGGAATGGTCAGTGTCATGGTCCGTGGACGTTTCCTAAAGCCTGCGCGGTGGAGCTTTTTGGTGGAGTGCAGTGTGCGCAGTACTGGCCCCACCCTTTAAACCCTTGGTTCATCTGCCATGGCCTAGCAAGCTGGGACGATGGCATCGAGGTCCTCGGGTCGTAGGTTTTATATCAGACTGTCCTTGTCCTAGTCTCTGGCTCAAAAGCCTTCCCCGGAGACACGGGGGCTTTGATGTCAGGGGTTTCCTCCCTTAGCCTTTCCGCAGCCAAGCGGCCAGGCCTGCAAGGCAGCAGGCGACTCGTGGAGGGCGGGGTCGTCTATGTCCCGTGCAGATGTGAACATCTGCCCACTGCACTAGTACGCACTTGTTAAATACTAAGTGTTTGTCAAGAGGAAGGAGTCCAGCTGCCTCGAGCCTCGCCTCAGTGGGTAGAGATGAGCTAGGAATAATGAGTTTGGCTGCTCTTCTGTACAGCGAATTTATTTTCTTGAACTGAACCTCGCTACAGCCATCCCAAACTGTTGAGGCATAATCAATGTGGGGCTTGATGTATCCATTGAAAAAATAGTTTACGCGTGTTCAGATTAATGACCGCTTTCACTTTAGACAGTAAAAATAATTTCTTTGAAATTGTCTTTCCGATGTGTATGAGATGAGGCTGATAACTAAGTTGATTATCTACAACTACCCCTAGTAAACGGTGCTGCTGTACTTGCTCTATGGGGACAGCTTCAAATGAGAGGTTTAGAGGCGCGGGTTGCAGCTGATGTTTCTGACGTGTTGTGACTAACATGCTTTTTGTTTAAGTTGGATTGACTATCATTCTATTTCTACTGCACCATTTAGAGACTTCTTGTAGGCTCTGCTGGAGGCTGTTGGTTATGTCAGCTACAGTTTTACCGGATGCATGTAGCGTCGAATCGTCAGCAAACATGTCACACTCGGCACTAGCACATGTGATGTGTAGTGGTAAATCATTAATAAAGATACAAAATAACAATGGACCCAGAACCGAACCCTGAGGAACACCAACAGAAAGATAAGAGTTAAAGAATGAAAGGGCTGACGGGCTGTTGTTGTTGAAATAAACATTAAGTTTCCTCAGCAAGATTTCATGATTTATCAGATCGAACACTTTTTTCAGGTCCAAGAATACCGTGCCAGTCATTTTGTTATTGTTGATGTTATCTAGCCATGAATCAACCATACGTACTAATGCTGAGTGGCATGAGTGTTTGGGTCTAAAACCGGACTGGAACTTATTTAACAAGGACCGTTCTTCGAGGTACTGGAGGAGGTGCTTTTGAATATGCTTCTCAAGTGGCTTTGATAAAACAGACAGAAGAGAAATGGGACGAAGGTCATTTACATCAGTAGTATCTTTGGTCTTGAGTATAGGAACAACTTTTGCTTTTTTAAACGCCACAGGAAAAGTATTATACTGTATACATAAGTTAAAAATGTAAGTGATGGGTTCAACAATATAAGGCAGTGATATGTGGAGTATATAACCATTTATACCGTCCACACCAGCAGATGTCTTGTTCTTAAGGCACGTAATATAACGCCCGACTTCGTGAACAGCGATAAAGGGGATACCAAACGTATCATCGGACGATAATCGTTCCTGGCAAAACATGGACAGTTGATCCGATATTACATACGCTGACGGATCAGGGCTGTTGGAAGTAAGCAGCTGTTCTGGAGCTGAGAGAAAGCAATTGTTTATGCTTTCCGCAGAGAATTCGTGTGGGATGATATGAGTCTGCCTGCGCCTGTTGCTTGTTAGAGTATTCAAAGCAGTCCAAACAGAAGCAGGAGATTTTTCGTTCTCAATTGTCTTTTCAACAAATGACTTTTGAGCTTCTCGAACTAAGTACTTAACTTTGTTACGCAAACGTTTAAACTCAGCGAAGTTCTTTTCTCGTTTAGCGGTGTTTCGTGCCTCCATAGTTTGTTTGATTTCCTCCGTTATCCAGGAGGGAGGCTCGCGGCGTCGGACTCGCTTCCTTCTTAGCGGCGCGTGTTTATTCAGCACCCCGAGGAACAGATCAAGCCATATAGTGAGCGCATTATCAGGGTCAGTGCAGTTATACACTTGATCAAATCCTGCATAGCTTAGATCATGTAAGAAAGCATTCGTATTGAGCTTTTTAAACGATCTGTACGTTATGTACGAGTGCTGGTCCCGACTTTGTTTTGCGGGCAGATTGCACGACCATGTACAGGCTATGGGATAGTTGTCACTGACGGCTAATGAAAAAACATTAGTTTCCGCTACTGCTGTTGGGTTATTAGTGTAAATGTGGTCGATGATGGTGGCAGCAGAGCGTGATACTCGCGTTGGAGATTTAATCATCTGCTTTAGCCCGAAAAGAGTGATTGCTGATTGCCATGTAGGCTTGGGTTTCAGCATATCGATGTTAAAGTCTCCCAGAATGAGAACATTTTTACCGGTGTCGTTCACTTTATCCATCACTTGTACAAAGTCGTCATACCAGTCAGCAGTAGCAGCTGGATTTCTGTACATAAAGGCGATAAGGATGGGAGAGGAATGTGGTATTTTCACCTCCAGCCACACACACTCTAGCTCTTTGGACTCAAGGTCTTCACGTCTGCGCACCATATTTCGGATAGAGCTATGTACATAGACAGCTATTCCAGTGTGTCCAGGGTAGCCTGGGTCACGCCGGATTAGAGAAAAGTTAGGAATAATTAAGCTAGCATCACTGATGTTTGGGCCCAGACGTGATTCCGTGAGACCAAAGAGATGGAAGTGCGATGGCTCATTTAAAAATAAACGAATATCGGGGACCTTGTGAAACAGGTGAAAAATATACTTAAGGTGTCCGATTTTCAGTCCAAGTGATTGTACGCTAATTGAAGCTTTCGGCATCGCTTCTCGTCAGTTCGCGTGAAGTCACTGTAAAAAGCCTCTATGATCTCAAAATGGGATCACATACACAAAAATGCACGATGATCTCAAAATAAAATCACACACACACACAGTACGGTTAAGTCTCTCGAGCCAAGAGAACTTGGAGTCAACTCCACAAAGACAATTCACTGGCTAAAGGCCAAAAGGTCACTGTGACTTCCGTAGTCAAACACTTCTCAGTGTGCTGCCTCAGGCACACAGCCAATGTCAAAACAGTCTGTAATATTTCGCAGTTCCGATTACCAGAAAGTAATCACTATTTACGTAACACGGTAAAAAACTAAATAAAAATGTCTAAGTGCCGCAGCACTTGTTAAAACACATGCACAGAAATTCGAACGTTTCTGTTATTATTTCAAATTAAGTCCACACAACCTATACAAGGGCTCACACACCTATGCACATAGGAACACACGCTATTGTCCGCGGCTCGCGGATCGCGGGTTGAATCGTAGTCAAGATTAATTATAAAAAATAAAAATAAAAAAAAGTCATAGTTTTGACGGCTGGGCGCTAAACCTAAACGCTATGTACACAGCAAGGGCCGGTGCGTCTTAGTTCTACCTAACACACTCACTGGGCTGAGCAGACACGGATTAATTTAATTACACTACAGCTTAAGGCATCAGACCACCCATCAAGTAGGGTAACTGCCAATGAGGGAAGGGTGGGGGGTTTGGCTGGAAAGGCGGTTGGAAGACTGGATACGGTGGCAGTCCGGGGGGTGTGGCCTGGGGCGAGGGAACGATGGGGCGGCCGTAATTCCCGTAGTAAGACGAAAAGGCGTGAGGATCCACGGTCGATGGTACAGTGGCTGTAGGGAAGGAATGCTGGCACCAGTGGTGACATCTGCATGTGAGTTCTCTGTAGTACCGGTGGCGCGAGATGTCTTGTCAACGGGAGGCTGGCTGTTGTGGTTATTGGGGTCGGGGACAGCTTGGCGAGAGACAACCGCCCTGTCACCGTTATTGCTGCTCGCCAACACTGAAGTCTCCCACCGGCGGGCACTTGCAAACTTTGACCTCTGCTCGGTGCTGTTTGTGGGACCTGGAGTTAAAGCTGAGAAACAGTCAAAAAACTCCGCCCCGCACGTGTTTTAAAAAAACTTTGCAGGACCCAGCGAGGGCCCTGTCTTCGTGAATGTTCGGCTAACTTCGGCAAACCGGTTTGGAACTCAGTTGACTCAGTTTTCAACTGCGTTTGTCGTGCTGGCAAAACTCCCGTGAAAAAGACAGGCCACTTCCTGTATGCAGCGCGGAGTGGTCACCGCGATCACTGATCTAAACCAGCGATATTTCTACTGACAGCAACAGTAGCAGACGACACTCGACCACCCGACGGACAGAGCAGGCCATTTGTGTCTTGCCTGGACGCACACTGGATATGGACCAGGCCGAGCTATCCGTAAGTTACACAGCACAGCCTGAAGCTTTATTCGATATCGGAAGGGTGAGGAAGGAGGGCCGGTTATTTGTCGTTTTGTGTTTGATATATCTTTTCATCTGGAGTGGCCTACAGCAAAAAAATTCTCCATACGAAGGGCAGCTACTAAAAATCAGCTTGACCCATGGCAACCTTGTATCTTTTGGCATCTATGTAAACAGTCGATTCTCTCTCTCTCTCTCTCTCTCTCTCTCTCTCTCTCTCTCTCTCTCTCTCTCTCTCTCTCTCTCTCTCTCTCTCTCATCCAATTTACTGTGTTGGTTGTACATCACAATGCTTCTTTATTTATTTATATTAGCCTATATTGGACTGGAGGTACGTGTTGAAAAAATTCGTTCACAACTACAAAGTGTCAGGAGTCATACTTACAGCATGTACAGCCGTACATTCTGCCATCATAGTCCCCAACGCGTAAAATCCGTGGCTGTTGGTCAGTTTCAAAGTGTCACAGAATCGTCTGCTGTTGTCCGATCTGCTAATCGCGATGATTTCCGTGCAACAGGAAGTGGTCTGTCGTTTTCCGAGAGTTTTGCAAGCTCGGGATACGCAGTTGCCAACTCCGTCAACTGTGTTACGAACCGATTTGACCCACTTAGGGGCAGGGCCCAAGCTGGGTCCTGTAGAGTCTTTTTAAAACACGCGCTGGGCGGGTTTTTCTCATTGCACCTCAGCTTTAAGTCCCGAGAATTAGAGTCAGGCCCAAAGAACAGTGGTGGGTAGGCTTGCTCGTACGTTATGGTCCGTTGGTTACAGTGGCTACCACCCTGATTATTTAC